>OW618050.2:1238333-1705333 GCA_939531255.2 Thera britannica | reverse complement strand
CCCAAACCAGAGGTACATAAAACATGGTACTAGTATACATATATAACTAGTAATGTGTTAACTGAAAACAATATAAGTAATTTAATTATTTATTTTTAAATATTTATTATTTATTTATTTTTGTTTCAGCTCTGATCTCTTCTACGGAAGAAAACGACAGTGATGATTTTCCTTTTTAGGGTTCCGTAGCCAAATGGCAAAAACGGAACCCTTATAGATTCGTCATGTCTGTCTGTCTGTCTGTCTGTCTGTCTGTCTGTCTGTCTGTCTGTCTGTCCGACCGTGTCACAGCCATTTTTCTCCGAAACCATAAGAGCTACACTGATGAAACTTGGTGAGTAGATGTATTCTGTAAACCGCATTAAGATTTTTACACAAAAATAGAAAAAAAACTATAAATTTTGGGGGTCCCCATACTTCAAACAGCAACTCAAAAAAAATTTTTTCGTCGAACCCATACGTGTAGGTATCTATGAATAGGTCTTCAAAAATGATGTTGAGGTTTCTAATATCGTTTTTTTCTAAACTGAATAGTTTGCGCGAGAGACACTTCCAAAGTTGAAATAAGTTGGTCCCCCCCCCTCTAACTTCTAAAATAAGGGAATGATAAAACTAAAAAAAATATATGTTGTACATTACTATGCAAACTTTCAACGATATTTGGTTTGAACGAGATCTAGCCAGTAGTTTTTTTTTTATACGTCATAAATCGTAAACCGCAATTTACCTTTCGACGAACTACAAGAACCTGTTTCCTGTTTATTTTCTGTATATTATGTTACTTGATGCTACGGAACCCTTCATGGGCGAGTCCGACTCGCACTTGGCTGCTTTTTTTGAAGACGGGTCTATTTCCAAGGATGTTCCCCATAATGGTATGTACCCCCCGACGATGTGACTTGACATTATAGGCATGTGCACATTGTGCACACCTAGGTCGCTGGTGATGGCGGTCAGTGAAACGCTGTCAAATTTGACAGTGATATTTGTCAGCGTTATTTTCCAACAGTTTGGTTTGGAATAACCGAATGGTTACAAATATTGCTACACACACATTACACAGTGGAAAACCATGTTTGTGACAATGTTTCCTATATATAGATAGTGCAATTCACCGCGACGCGCCCCTCGCGGGGTGCGGGGAGTTTGCTCCGAGCGGCAGTCGCGAACCGTAGTCTATTCATTGTAGTGTGCGTGTGCACTCATAGGTAATAAGTGTGTACCGATAACACTCAAACATTGACGGAAGCTTGCACACATATACTATAAACGGTTAGGAGGAATAGTGGGGCGCGCCTTCGTGGATTGCACTATCTATAGTGATCTCTATCATACTAATATTATAAATAGAAAAGATTTGTATTTCAATTAAAAGAACGGAGGACCTTGCGTTTGGCCTAATTCATAAGTGTATTTATTCAGTAGGATCGCCAAGGATCACTTGAAACGTCGAGCCTAGGTTCCAGTTTCAAGCGAACAAGCCTAGAAGAACAGGCAACAAACTACGGCTCGGTTTCTACTTCAGTCAGGCGCCAGTGCAACTGGTTTCAAAATATTTGCATGCAATACAAGTCAGCGCTGACTTCACACCTGTACTTACTTCAAATCAATTTATATTGTTTTTTTTAGGTCAGCGCTGACTTGTCTTGATTTCGGAGTCAGTCACTCACACTGTATAAATCAGCCTATAAGGCAGGTTTTTTGTTACGCTGATCTTTGGCGCTGATAGTCAAAATGTAAACGGCCGTCAGCGCTGAGCTGTCACTCTGACGGAGCGTCGATCAGCCGTCGCCGCAGAAAACGCGCCATAGACCGTGTTAAGTCATTATTATTACACCTTTGTCATTATTTGGTAGTGCTGCGTTAAAATCATAAGCATAGACTTTGAAATTAATATGTCGTACAAACTCTGCTTATTTTGCGGCTAGATAGTGCTAGTTTGCGAGGAAATAAATAAAACTTGGACTTTATAATACGAATTTATCACTTTTTAAAGCAGTTAGTTTAATATTTTGTCTCCCAAAGTTTATTTTATTCTTAAAATGTTGACCACTTTTATTTCATTTCATTTCACCTCACTTCACGTCACTTCACCTCACTTCACCTCACTTCACTTCACCTCACTTCACCTCACTTCACCTCACTTCACCTCACTTCACCTCACTTCACCTAACTTCACCGCACTTCACCTCACTTCAATTCACTTCACTTCATTTACCATTTTGATAAACCGTACGTTTTAACTTATTAAAAAGCAACCCGTGCGTTTAACATTACCATAACGCACTAGTACGTAATGACATTACGATATTGAAATTGTTGAAATAAGAGACCCTTTACGAGCAAATGTGTTATAATATATTTATTTACGTTTCAGGTACCGGATCTATACTTCCGAACTTATTCGAAAAATATAATGCCCTTATTTCTGGTAAGAATTCCGTTATTGAATCCAATAAGGGTATGTCAAATATTAATAAAAGTCTAGCAACTATATAGCCATGTTTCGCATGGGTATAACATAATCATAATGCCTGCATTTATTTAATCATCATCATCATCAGCCTGATGAAGTCCACTGCTGGACTTAGGTCTCTTCTACACATTTCCAGGAAGAACGATTCTGAGCTCTTTCCATCCACCGACTTCACGCGATCTTAACAATGTCGTCGGTCCATCTGGTAAGTGGGCGCCCTACTTTTCGTCTTTCAGTTCGTGGTCGCCATTTAAGAACCTATATTCCCCAACGGTTGTCGGTTTTTCGAGCTATATGATCTGCCCTCACTTCAACTTACTAATTCTAAGAGCTATGTCGGTGACCTTGGTTCTTCTACGGATAACTCCATTTCTGATTCTATCACGTAGTAAAACTCCCAGATAGCTCTCTCCATAGCTCGTTGCGCGACTTCAATTATTAATATATTATTATCTACTATAAACTCAATCTCAAACTCAATAAAAATGTATTCAATACAATTGCAAGAATCACTTTGAAACGTCTTAAAGCTAGATGAGTCTAGGTGCCAGTTCCACGCGACCAAGCCTAGAAGGACAGGCAACAAACTACGGCTCGGTTCCTACCGTTTTTTTAATGATCTTTTACAAATCAAAAATAGTCTAAACTGATAGCAGTGAAGTTCCAGTGTGGTGCCACTTCACTTAGTCAGACGTATGCAATGCAATAATACAAAAGCAAAAGTTTCAAAGAGAGCACACGCTACGCTCCCAAGTTATAATAAAGTATCTACACAGCATATAAAAATAAGATACGAAATAGTAGGAACAGACATTCCAAATTGACACGTTAGCTTCCTTGATGGAACACAAAGGACAAAAAGAAAGAAATGGGAAAATAAGTTTAAAACATCGATAGAAGAGAAGGAGAAACAAACAAAAGGCGGAGGTTAAGCAAAGAAAAAGGAACCGCTAACTGAAATAAATAATACAAGAACTACTTGCGTAGTGTGTTTAGAAGACCATGACGAAGACTGGATACAATGCTCCAGCTGCCGTGGGTGGGCTCACAAAGCTTGCGCTGACATCCCTGAACCTACGTATGCGATCGGTGCATGAAGTTTTAAAGATGTCGGGTGCTGGGGGTTTGACGTTAATTCTGTCCGGTACTAAGTGCCATTTTTAAAAACCGCATTTTTTGTTACCAAAGTTTAATTTCAGTTATCATTAATGTTTATGTAGAAGGTTGCATTTCTGTTGATTTATATTGATTTTAAACTTTGTTGACTTATTTATTGCGTAAATAAAAGTACATTTTTCGAAACAGTATTTTTGTGGTTTTCTGAAAACCTTAGGTGTCCGTCACTAGGGGACTTCCCCCTACTGTATTAACGTAGTGAACGCCTGTCTCCCTTTTGCCGAAGGTCGGGTGCTGGAAGCTGCGACACAGTTTTTACTTTTGTAGTTTTCAGCGTTCACTTCAATATTTTATACCCCTGTACAAGTTCACCAATAAATAAAAATTTGAAAAATTTGAAAATCTTTAGCCAAGTCAGCCATCTTTCTTTATAAGCTTGAATCATGCAATTGTTGGGAATGGTCTCCACCCAATCCCACCACTCTCCACAATCTTGGGCCACCAGTCGCCAGTCCCTCTCAAAGACGTCCAGCTCATCCCACCACCGCCTGCGTGATCTACCGCGACACCTCGCTGTCTCAGGGCTCCATTATGTGGAAATTTTGGCCCACAGTGCATCAGGCATGTGTTAAACGTGGCCGGTTTAGTCCCACTTCAGCCTTGCGGCTTTTTCCCCTACGTCAGCGATTTTAGCAGTGTGGTATAGTGAAAAATAGTGGCTACTTATTATGAAAGACTTTCACAATGACCAGCTAGATACTTAAATAACTACTATATTCCATAAAACAAACATTTATTTAATTTAATATAAATTTAATTTATTTATTTAATTAGAACGGTCTTGAGACCAATTACACTAATTAATTTACATTTCCATAATTTAACAATAGGTAATATACAATTATAATACATAATTAATTAAACATTAAAGAAAATTATTACAAAAAAAAAAAAAAAAAAAAAAAAAACGTTTAGCATGTCAAGTTAGGTACATTAGGTCAAAATCTATCTTTCGTTGAATAAAATAATATAACAAAAACAAAAAAAAAAAAAACAAAAATTAAGTAGTCATAAAACAGTCACAAATAACATGGATAACAACAAGATAATATTAAGGATAATGTCAAGTTATAATAACAAAAAATTAAATTCTGTCTGTCTCACAGTACTTGAGGCATTCAGCCAAGATTTCCCTCCAGCTGTCTATAAATAAGTCACAGTTTATTTATTTGTTTGCAGAAATATAGCAGTTTTATTTTGTTTATTTTCATTTGGTACATAGTGCTGCGTCGAAAACACAAGCATATAGTTTTTTTGAAATTTGTTTGTTGTACACAAGCTATGCTTATTTTAGGAGTAGATAGTATTGTATGAAATGCCTAAAATATTTATTTACGTTTCAGGTATCGGATCTGTACTTGATAATATTAATGCATTTGGTTCCGGTAAGTAGAGACTAGTAAGAGACTAGCAACTAACCTTGCTTCGCATGGTTATAGCATAATATTAATACCTGCATTAATTTAATATTACTATAAGCCCGAATAATCCCATTGTTGGCAAAGGTTGACTAGCCTCTCAGCTCAGTTGGTAGTAGCTCTGCCTTCTGCGCTGTAGATCGTGGGTTCGATCCCCACCGAGAACAAATATTTGTGTGGTAAACACAGATGTTTGTTTTCTGTCTGGGTGTTATATTGTATTCTATGTATGTATTTACAAAAAAAAAAGTATTTAAGTATTATATCAGCTATCTGGTTCCCATAGTTCTGCTTAGTTTGGGGCTAGATAGTGTTGTCTGGATTGTCCACAAAAAAAAGCCTCTTTTGAGAGCTGGACGCCATCGCCTGCGTGGTCATCCGCCATCGCCACGACGCCTCCTCGCTGTTATTTTTTTTGTAGTAGTATTTTTAGGGTTCCGTTGCCAAATGGCAAAAACGGATCCCTTATACAACGTGTACCAAAATATGTGTACTATCCTGAAGGGGGGTGAATTTCCACCCCCCGGGGAACAACTTTTGTTCAACGACTTTTCGAACTTCGATTGGTATCTCTGAAAAAAACTGCAACGAAGTTTCAACATGAACAGCTGACTTTATACAAAGTGACAACCCTAAACTCAGCTACAGAGGTAGTAGGTAGTAGTAGTAGACCTACAGAGGAAGTAGGTCAAGGGGTCAAGGGGTTACAAGGATAGGGTTGTCAATTTATTTAGGCATTATGAAATTAAATATTTTTGTATGGGAAACTGAAAATAGGAATTTTTAATTATCTCCCCCCCACAACTGATCACCATTGTGGTCTGAAACCCCCCACCTTTGCATAGTACACATATTTAGATACACCTTGTAGATTCGTCATGTCTGTCTGTCTGTCTGTCCGTCCGTATGTCACAGCCATTTTTCTCCGAAACCGTAAGAGCTAGACTGATGAAACTAGGCGAGTAGATGTATTCTGTGAACCGCATTAAGATTTTACACAAAAATAGAAAAAAACTTTAAAATTTTGGGGGTCCCCATATTTTATACTGAAACTCAAAATTTTTTTTTACATCGAACCCTAGTTTTTTTTTATACGTATTAAATCGTAAACCGCAATTTACCTTGCGACGAACTACAAGAACTTTTATATTATATTACTTGTTGCTACGGAACCCTTCATGGGCGAGTCCGACTTGCACTTGGCCGCTTTTTTTTGTTTGCCTTCTGTGATGTATCGAGATGTACGTGATGTTTGTGATTGATGTACTTGTGGACGTATTATATTGTGCACGCATGTCTCGTCTGTTCTAATATTAGTTCTAGTTCTAGGTAATAAAATAAATTAATAATAATAACAATCTTTAATCATAATTGACTGGCCTCTAGCTCAGTTGGTAGTAGCTCTGCCTTCTGCGCCGTAGGTCGTGGGTTCGATCCCCACCGAGAACAAATATTTGTGTGGTGAACATAAATGTTTGTTCTCTGTCTGGGTGTTATATTGTATTCTAAGTATGTATTTACAAAAAAAAAAAAAATGTATTTAAGTATTATATCAGCTATCTGGTTCCCATATTACAAGCTCTGCTTAGTTTGTGGCTGGGTAGTGTTGTGTGAATTGTCCACAATATTAAAAAAAAATAAAAATAATTATCTAATATTATAGATGTTGATAGTGGTGATGGTTCCGGTGATGGTTCCGGTGATGGTTCCGGTGATGGTTCCGGTGATGGTTCCCATGATGAATCCAATGACGGTACGTATGAGAATTAGAATCAAACTAACTCGTCCCAGCCATGATTGATACCCACGAGTTTTCTTATTTAAAAAAAATGTGCATCTTTTTTACATAATGTCTCGCCTGCCTGTTTTTGCACCCTTCCATCAAAACACAGCAATGTGAGCATCACTGCTCTTTGGCAGAAAAAAAAAACAGTGGGTAGGTACTTCTCATGGAAGTTAAAAAACTTTAAGGAGCTTATTAAATTAACGTGTCCTATATCAACTGAAAAATTAAGAATTCAATACTTGGCTCATGATAAGAAGACGTATATTGTGCACGCATGACTCGCCTGCCTGTTATTGGACTCTTCATTCAAAACACAGCAATGCGAGCACCACTGATTGGTGGCAGAAAATAATAGTGCCTACTTATTGGTGGTACTACTGAGTGGTGCAACTGGTGGCACAAGATCGTTTAGAGTAGCAGGATCGAAGCTGCGCCAGTCGCGTCCCGCTCGTCCCACCATCGCCTGCGTGGTCATCCGCCAACGCCGCGACGCCTCTTCGCTGTTTTATATATTATTTTTTTGTTTGCCCTCATTGATGTATTCGAGATGTATGTGATTGATGTACTCTTAAGTTGCATGTCTATACGCAACGATGACAAACATTTAGCAACATAATAGTATTTTATATTATTATTTTAAAGAGTGTTATTTCTTTTTCAGATACTAAAGTTCCCGACGGCAAGAAAGAAAACTCTGCCACCATAACATCCATTTCTAGCCTGTGGATTTTGCTTTTATGTATGTTATCAATCTTCAGGATGTAAAAAAACTGTTTTTTCCATGTTTTTAGCTTAAGTGGGATAAATAAATAAATACAATTAATGTAGGTAATAGCTTTCAGATTATTAATTTCGGAATAGGCCCCCTAAAAGACCACCTAAAAAGTCTACTATGGATATCTTTTTTTTTTGTTTTGCAAAAACATATTATATGCATAAAACAGTTTTATACTGATGTTTTTTTTGTATTGTAATAAATTAGATATACCTAATTATTACTGTTACGTCATGGCGAGTCGCAGTTGTTGCTCCGCATTTCAATAAGAATACCGTGTGTGTAAGTCACTGTTTGTTTTTTGGTATACAAATAAATAACCATGCTTCTTTATTTGGTGTATTTTCTTATTAAAATGAGTTTTGCTTATCCCAGAAAGACATAAATTCAGCTGAAAAAATAATACTTTTATTATTTGAAACAAGCAGTTCAAAAATAAAATTAATTTTCTAACTACGAGCACATTGATTTCACCTTATTGGCCTCACAACATAAAGGCTCAATTCACTATTAAGTTAATTTATAAAGCTCCGAGCAACGAGGCTAAAAATAGACACCCTAGGCTTTAAACCCTAAAAAACCGTACTTTTCGTTCAGGGTATACGATGAAAACCATAAACAACTTCTCTCGCATATTTTGACCTTTTGAAAATTATAAAATCACTGAACTTATTTAAAAAATAGAAATTCCTATAATGTTATATTAAAAACCCAATTTATTTTTGTAAAAAAATCAATCGAATGTTTAGCAAAAAATTTAAGACAGTTCGCTCACCATTTTCGATAAATAGTCCAGTGTTTTAATATCTTAAAAAAAAACAAAGTATGCGAGAGAGAAGTTGTTTTTGACCCACCTGATGTTAAGTGGTAACCATCACCTATAACAAAGCATTGCTTCGCAGGTCACGCATGCCAGAAACATGCCCTACGATGCACTCCCTTGCATCCAGCTTGAGGCACCTAGACTCTTCAAACCGAAACACAGTAATGCTGCTTCACGGCAGAAATAGGCATGTCTGCTTTTCAAGTAGTGGCCCCACCTTCCGATCCAAAGGTCGTGGGTTCAAATCCACTCGTGTACCAATGAGTTTTTCTGTCGAAAAATGTATGTGCACTATGCCAGTATTCTCAAAATGGTGAAGGAAAACATCGTGAAGAAACCGGCGTGTTGTAGAACCTAAAAAAGTTGGAGCAACACGTGTCAAGGGTCACGCAAAAAGGGCCCACCAGCGGCCTACTTGCGGAAAAACCTGCCCGCACATCAAGTGCGCATGATAAAACTTGCCAACTTTACAAGTATCAGCGTCTTAGTTTTATCAAAGTTCTACGAAGACTACATAGCTTAGCACTGCTCCTCAACTTCCACAGAGTGGTGTTAAGGATGTGCTGTGCACACGCATAAGGATTAGTCTTGCAGTAATTGTCTCAATCAGTACCCCACCGCCGCCGGATCGCTCGCACGTGTTCCGTGAACCAGTTTCTGTGATAACGTGTGTTTATAAAATTATAATGTATACGAAAGCGTACAAAGCTTTTGCATTTTTTATCTTCGTGGTTGTTTGCAAATCAGAGCTTCTTGATATTCAAGGTAAGATTTTTGCTTTTTAATTGCCTACTTCTCATTAAGTTGTATGACACCACACCGGAATTTCGCTGCTATTTTTACTTTTGTTATAAAATCAAGGTATTTATTTAATGCTAGACATAAATAGTATTTATATGCAAGTAACAATGAAAAAAACCTTTTTTTGCAAAAGGATCATACAAAAAAACGGTAGGAACCAAGCCGTAGTTTGTGTTAGCCTAGACTGTGATTCAAATGAATAGGTAACGTTATGACAGATGTTTTTGCCTATAATTTATAACAATCGGTTGTAAGGAAAGTAGTTTTTAGTTTTTAAGATAAGTTGGAATCCAAAGGTATGGCTTTTAGGATATTTTAGCCACGGAAATATTTTGTAAAAAAAAATGTTTTTTGAATTGCCAGTCGAGAAGTTGGTTGTTCCTAATTTATTAGTTGTGATCAGCGTAACCTCATCTATTTTCCAGGACTCTATAAAGCGCCATCAGATAACAAACGGGAGAAGTCTGATTGTCCATGGTCAGAACCCTGTTGGAACCCTGGAACACCATCTGAGTTGACGCCTCCATACGTGGCTGATATGCTATACATGCCTGGGCATTTTCCAACAAACGGCATGTTGGATAATAAAGGTATTATTAAAACTACTTCACTCTTTTTTGTGGTATTACGAAATCTACTTTACACTTTTTCTTTTTGTTGTTTTTTTTTAGTTGCTCGCGATTTTCGATAAAAATGCTCAGTGTTTTTATAGCTTACAAAAGGTAAAAGTGAGCAAAAAGTTGTTTCACGGAGTTCAACGTCTTAAGAATAAGATTGGATTTTGGCATCCCCGCTCGTGGCTATGCTCACGTGGTACTTACTTAAACAAATTAGCCATGAACTAATTTTTTTTCAAGTTTCAACTATATCCGTTCAGCCATTAAGGGTGTGAACAAAAAAATGTTGAGAACTTACCAACTCATTCAAACGCATTTAAATAATAGACTTTATAATTATAATGTTCAATGGTAGTTAATATGTTTATTTTAGATATACAAGAAAGCTATTGGAACAAAGATAACAGAATAGTAAGGCCTGCATTTGATATAGCCAAAAATGATCTCAATAACGAAAATAAAAAAAAACTTCGAGTCGTAGTAAAAGAAACAAAACGATACAGGCGAGTGAAACGTCAAAAATCCACCAAACAAAGTTTATATAACGATGAAAATCTAAGAGCAAACATTGTAAAAATCTTTGGTCCCAAAACAGAGTTTGAACGTGCACAAGAAGAATTGAATCTAAACTCTACAAAGTATGAAAACATATTGGACCCTGCAGAGTTGCAGCGAACTGTTGAATTTATTTTTGGACCGGTACCTCCGTCTTTAGCTCAAACAAAAGAAACGATGAATCCAGAGTCTCAACCGAGTCTGAAACAGAACACCAATCAAGAAGCAGCTAAGACAGTGGAACAACCATCATTACAAACATTAATTTTGCAGAATTTTGGTCCTGAAGTTATTAGTGACGACAATACGAACAAACTCGAGAAGACTGATAAACATATCGAAGGATCTACAACCACTGGTAAGTTCGTTAGTTAAATTCTTCTGTATGTTTTTCTTTATTTTTATGTTGATGATCATATTTAGCCATCAATCCAGCAGATGGTTTCTTTTATTGAGCAGACATCTCTACCATAATAATAATATTATTTAATAAATATTACCCCAGAGTTGTTTTTTGAGGATATACTTAAAAGCATTGCATCACTACTTATTTTCATATCAACAATAACAATGCTTATTGAGTCATATTGTATACATTATACAACTCTTCATGAACTCTCCGTATAAGTAATAAAACATATTTGTTTTCCTTTATTATATTCGAGTACTTTTGTCTCAGTCATATAAAACAAATCAATGTTACATCAATGTACGTCTACGGTGGATAAACGTCGAAAAGTACCACAAAAGTAATCAAACTAATCCCTTTCTATACCATACCGACCGAATTGCTTTCTATACCAACCGACATGATTAAGACTGGCAGGGTGACATGTGTATGAGCTAGGCAATGTAAATTTAATACTAGCGCAGGGTGAATGTAGCTTTCCAATGGTGAAAGAATTTTTGAAATCGGCACTATAGATTTTGAGTTTATTCATTACAAACATACACACAAAAATACAGATCTTTCCTTTCTATAATATTAGTAAAGAAGTCAGTTGTGACTTCGTTCTATTATTGACCGGCATCAAAAACTAAGCGACGGTTTTGTAAGTTTTCAATATTGTAAATGAGGTTAATTATAATAATACGCCTGCGTTTCATCAGTCATCAATTCATTCGTCATAAGCTATTGCTGGCAGCACGCACTGGTTCAAGACTTCAGTGTTGAATCTCTGCGGTGTATTTTATAACACTCCAATAATCTACAGTTATATCATAAAGATAAATGGCTTGTAAGTAACGTACAAACTCAAAACTTACTGGACCGATTTCAAAACTTATTTCAATACTCAATACTCAATAGATTTATTGTAAACACATGGTAAGTGAGGTGTTAATTTTGCAAACAGTGGTAAGTAGCACATGTGAGCCCCTTTAGGACACTACAATAGTAAGAGGTTGGCAGACCGAGGTTTTTTTTTTTTTTGTTTAATATTTATACTAGTTTTAATTACGTGTCGTTTTATTAATAGTAATAGGTAGTAGGGATACATTGGATTTAATTAATTTGGTAAGTTCAGTATATGTACGTGTTAAACGCCATCTAATGTTTAACATGGAAACTAATATATAAACGTCAAGAATTAATTAGTTCCGTCCATATCCGCGTGCGACACCAGCGCACGCGGCATAAATAGTTGTCACGGGGCCACCAAAGAGTATAGTTATGGAGGGGGGGGCCACCCCGCCCTCTTTCTGCTCGGAATCACCGACCGACGCATACTTGTCACTCCTTACTCTTTATACCCAATAAACCTCTTAAATCATTCCAGGTCGCATCATTTTACATGTCGTGACCCCGACGTGATAAATGATCGTAGTGGGTACAAAATTATTATTTATGTCAAAAATTCATTTAATTCGTAATAGCACTTGTTAATTAAATATGATTTTAATTTTTTTACAAATATGGAGTCAGTTTGTGATTTTGTAATGTCATCTGGTAACTTATTATAAATTTTAATGGACATTTTGAAAGGACCATTACTATGCATAGCGAGCTTTGACGGTGGTGCGATTAATTTGTCTCTTCCTGCTCGCAGGGCATGCCGTCTGGGAAGATCGCTCAGTTTCTTGTATAAGTTTGGGTACTTCCTAACAAATTTACTTATTTCCAATATGTATATTGAGGTCAGCGTAAGAATTTTAAACTTTTGAAAGTAAGGTTTGCAGCTATCCGGTATTCTAATGTTAGCTAGTAGTAATATTTCCTCATTACAAAGCTACATTATCCCTACGTTAACTTTCATAAGCTATTTACTAGCACCCTGGCTTGTGAAGCTGGGGGGCGGATCGCTAGTCAAGCCTAATAGGATATCATTATGTGATTTTATTTATTTTTCAGATGATGTTCCTCCTACAACTGTACCAGAAACCACTCCAAAGATACCCAATCACTGCCAGAATATACAAACAAGTTTATTTGTGTACGTTGTATATACGGTTGCGTTGATTTTGTTTTTTGTTTAATTAAGTACCTATTGAATCTTATACCTTTAAACGAGAAAATCTTGTATATATATACATACGAGCCGGTATGACCGAGCTTCGCTCGGGTTTAAAAAAAAATAGTATTATTATTTGCCAAGATGTCAGGAAGAGTCGTATCTTTACTGGCTTATTTTTAATTAACAACGCCTTCTAGCTTGCAGTTAGTTGCTCACAATCGCCAATAGATGGCAGGAACAGTCGTATATTGAGTTTATGTTTGATTATTGCAAAACACCAACTTCTCGTCATTTTCTAAAAATGAATCCTAGCTAGATCGATTTATCGCCCCCGAAAACCCTTGTATAGTAAATTTCGTGAAAACTGTTGGCTCAGTTTCCGAGATCCTGCCATCTATTGACGATTGTGAGCAACTAACTGCAAGCATGTCCAGTAGATGGCGTTGTTCAGTAAGAATAAACCAGTAAAGATAATAATATGCTTCTTATGAATTCTTAAAAATACAAATTAACGAAAAAAATTCCGGGCGAAGCTCGGTTACCAACTAGTTAAAAGTTATGTATAATTCCGGTGACATTTTGAGCCAATAAAATAGGGGTCCTGTTTTTTTAACCTAAAGCTTGATACGAACGCCCTTCGGCAAGGTGGGGCGACGATCTGCGAAATGTTGCTGGCAAGCACTGGAGGAGAAGAGCCGAAGACCGGCCTCAGTGGCGCGTCTTGGGAGAGACCTACGTCCAATAGTGGACTGATATGGGATGATAATGATGATGATAAAGTCATTTTTGATTATTGATGGCTAGACGCTATCGACACCTTTAATAGAAGATAGATGGTGAGAGGAGGCTCTAGAGAGAATAGTTGAAGTCTTTTGAGACCTTTGCCCAACAGACGAAACACGTAAATTAAAAATATCTTTGACATAACAGCTGTGTGTCTATTTGTTAAAAAAAATGGTGGTGTAAGTAGAGTACAAAGACGTATTCCTCTTTCCGCATTTTAGGCCCGCAGGAGTATAATATATCTACTAAAGTCTACTGAATCTTTGTGAATATTTATCTAGTATGTTAAGTATTTTAGAATAAGTTTAATTAAATATGGACTGTCTGAAATAAAATGTGTGTTATTAGTAATATTATAATCCTTTTGAAACGTACCTTTCTTGGTCGTATCCCTGGATGTGCTAGCACCCTGGTCGCTGTTTGGTCCAATCTCTTCCATGATCACCTTCATAGCACCGGCTCTTGGCAGCGATACATACTCCAGCTTTGGAAGGTTATTCTTCTCTGCAAACCTGTAGTAATAAAAAAATCTTTTTGCAAAAAACATGAAGTTGCTGAGTCTGAGTTGCGTTAACTTTATTATTGGCCTAATACACAAGCTTATAGTCACGTACACAACGAGCTATGGAGAAAGCTATGTTGAGAGTTTCACTATGTGATAAAATCAGAAATTAGTAAATCCGTATCAGAACCACCGTCTGTAATCAAACTAGTAAGTTTTTTTAAATTTAACTAGCTGATGGAGCAAGCATATGGCCCACCTGATGTTAAGTGGTAACCATCGCCTATACCAAAGCATTGCCTCGTTGGTCACGCATATCAGGAACGTGCGCTACGGTGCACTGCCCTGTCTATCAACTTAAGGCATACGTATGTTCAGCCCCACGTGCCAGTAATTTCACCGGCACTTACACCCTTCAAACCGAAACACAGCAAGTAGAAGTATTGTATTCTTAGTAAGTATGTATTAACAAAAAAAACAAGCATGCAAGTAATTATATCAGCTATCTGGTTCCCATAGTACAAGCTTTGCTTAGTTTGGGGCTAGAAAGTGTTGTGTGGATTGTCCAATATTATGGACAATCCACACAACACTTTCTAGCCCTATTTATTTAATGGGTAGGTCAATGCATACATTAAGCCGACAAAACCATTGCTATAAGTAAAAGAAGAGGAACAGAAACAGCATTACTACACATACAAAGAAAACATAAAACAATGTCTACAGTATGTTTAGTTAACATAGATTCGACTGGCCTCTCAGCTGATTTGGTAGTAGCTCTGCCTTCTGAGCCGTAGGTCGTGGGTTCGATCCCCACCAAAAACAAATATTTGTGTGGTAAACACAGATGTAAGTTCTCTGTCTGGGTGTTATATTGTATTCTAAATATGTATTTACAATATTTAATAAAAAAAACCCGCGCGCAAGGGTTACCGTGCCCTTAACCTTTTTTGCCCTCATTTAATCTAATTTAACTGTACCTTTTAATTTTAAGCTGACGCAAAATAAGTTATTTCTATTTCTATTTCTATTAGTACTTTGTTCACTGACCTCTGACTAACTTCTCTCCGTTTGTGCAGGAAGCCTCCTTCGGGGAACAGCACCATGAACTGTCTGCTTAGAGGCATGTAGTATTTGTGGATGTGCTGGCGCAACTCTTCAAGAGATTGATCTCTCTTTGCTTTGCCCTGGAAATAAAACAACTGTCTAATCATTGATTCCCAACGTGGTCCAGGTGGACCCCTCCTATAGGAGTCCACGGGAGACTTGACGGGGGTCTACGATAGCGTGACCAAAAAATGGGGGTCCAGGAAAATGTTTTTGGTTTCGATAGTGAAGAACAAAAATGTTGGCTTCACCTTTATATAAATTAATTAACCAATAAATTCTCACTTTTTATCGTGAAAATTGTTAATAGGTACGTGGAAGGAACTCAGCCGCAACGCAAATGTCCATAACAGTGGGGTGATAATAGTGAGGTCTAATATCCATGTTTTTTGATGACTGAGAATAGTCATCCTATAGTCTAAATTAATTAAAAAACAATTAGGTTTTTTTTATAACTAGCTGACGGAACAAACATAAACCCTGATGTTAGGTGGTGCCTATAACAAAGCATTACATAAGTCACACACGGCAGGAACGTGCCTTACGATGTCTTGCGTCTATCAACTTGAGGAATACTGATGTTCAGTCTGACGTGCTAGTAATTTCACCGGCACTCACACCCATGTGCATTTCTCCAGCTTCCTCATATGGAAATTGCGAATTCTGAAAACGCCAACATTTAAAGCATAATTGGAGCAATCATTGATTTGAAAGAAAATTTAGCAGCAAAAAAAACAACGACTCTATGAGACTTTATAGGTGTGTTAGCTGGAGAGCGGCTCCACAGCTTCCTCATTCAGTGTGGGCAAACGGCTAACGATAGAGCTATATAGTAAACGCCAAATTTTAGAGCATAATTAGAGCACCCGTCATAAAAAAAATCAAGTCTCTAGCTCGAAAACTCTTTGAGTTAGAAGACTATAACAACGTGTTTGCTGGGAAGCCATTTCTCCAGCTAACACATGTGGATCTCAGGAATGGCTATAGCTAGAAAGTTGCTTGATATCTCCAAATTTAGAGCAAAAAATATCATGGATGCTCCAAATATTTCAAGTGTCTAGGTTCAAAACTCACCGAGTTAGAAGCTTTGATGACTGTGTTAGCTGGAGACACGTTTGTCTGGCACGCACATGCTACATCTGAGGATCTACAATAGCTACAGATTCGGTTGACGTGTCCAAACCGAGCTATGAATTAGAGCACTCGGCTCCAAAATTTTGGACTCTCTAGGACAAGTAGTTTCCTAGTAATGAACAAAAGAACATTTTGCCGCCAGAATTTTCAAATGTATGTTCGCACCCGTAAAAATGTGGCGTTGCCGCTCTGAAAGTATGGTATCAGCGTAGGAATTTGAACGTTAGTCGGATGGAGTTGTGTGTTGCCCGTGCCTGGTAAATAGTTACCCTAGGATTCATGTCTTAAACACTCATTACGTAGCTCAAGAAGCGGAATATAGGTTAAAATGAAACAAAAAAACACCAAAGAAAATGTTTATAATGGTTAGTTTAAGTTTAAATATGTATTTATTAAGAAACCTGACTTCAGATTTTTTATTTTTAGTTTTAAATATCATGAAATTATATCTCTAAGTCTCTCAACTAACCAACAATGTTTTCAAATCATGAGTTACCTACTCTTGTCACACTAGGTGTAAATGGCATCGTGCGAAACTATCATTGTGTCTGTGAGTACGTACATAACTATAGATAGTGCAATTCACGAAGACGCGTTATAAATATAATAATTATTATGAAGAAAAGTGGGGGGGCTCTATTCCGGAAAACGTTTTATTTTTTTTCTTCAAAAGTTGTTAACGTAGATACCTATTGTTCTAAAGGTTTTTGGGGGCTCTGATTGTGAATTTGACATTCATTTTTGAATTCAAGATGGTGGCTTCATTTTTTTTCTTAAATAATGGATATGGGTATCGTTAAATAGGTTTTTGGGGGCTCTGATTGTGAATTCAACATTAATTTTTGAATCCAAGATGGTGGCTTCATTTTTTTCTCAAAAAATGGATATGGGTATCGTTTAATAGGTTTTTGGGGGCTATGATTGTGAATTCAACATTAATTTTTGAATCCAAGATGGTGGCTTCATATTTTTCTCAAAAAATGGATATGGGTATCGTTTAATAGGTTTTTGGGGGTCTGATTGTGAATTCAACATTAATTTTTTAATTCAAGATGGCAGCTTCATTTTTTTCCTTAAAAAATGGGTATGGGTATCGTTTAATAGGTTTTTGGGGGCTCTGATTGTGAATTCCACAATATTTTTTCAATCCAAGATGGCGGCTTAATTTTTTTTCACAATATATTGATATGGGTGTCGTTTAATAGGTTTTTGGGGGCTCGGATTATAAATTCGACATTGTTTTTTGAATCCAAGATGGCGGCTTCATTTTTTTCCTTAAAAAATGGGTATGGGTATCGTTTAATAGGTTTTTGGGGGCTCTGATTGTGAATTTGACATTATTTTTTGAATCCAAAATGGCTGCTACATTTTTTTCCTTAAGAAATGGGTATGGGTATCGTTTAATAGGTTTTTGGGGGCTCTGATTGTGAATTTGACATTATTTTTTGAATCCAAAATGGCTGCTACATTTTTTTCCTTAAGAAATGGATATGGGTATCGTTTAATAGGTTTTTGGGGGCTCTGATTGTGAATTCGACAATATTTTTTCAATCCAAGATGGCAGCTTAATTTTTTTTCACAATATATTGATATGGGTATCGTTTAATAGGTTTTTGGGGGCTCGGATTATAAATTCGACATTATTTTTTGAATCCAAGATGGCGGCTTCATTTTTTTCCTTAAAAATGGGTATGGGTATCGTTTAATAGGTTTTTGGGGGCTCTGATTGTGAATTTGACATTATTTTTTGAATCCAAGATGGCTGCTTCATTTTTTTTCTTAAAAAATGGATATGGGCATCGTTTAATAGGTTTTTGAGGGCTCTGATTGTGAATTCGACATTGTTTTTTGAATCAAAGATGGCAGCTTCATTTTTTTTCAAAAAAAATGGTTAAGGGTATCATTTAATAGGTTTTTGGGGGCTCGAATTATAAATTCGACATTATTTTTTGAATCCAAGATGGCAGCTTCATTTTTTTTCTTACAAAATGGGTATGGGTATCGTTTAATAGGTTTTTGGGGGCTCTGATTGTGAATTCGACATTATTTTTTGAATCCAAAATGGCTGCTTCAATTTTTTTCTCAAAAACTGGATATGGGTATCGTTTAATAGGTTTTTGAGGGCTCTGATTGTGAATTCGACATTATTTTTTGAATCCAAGATGGCTGCTTCATTTTTTTTCTCAAAAAATGGATATGGGTATCGTTTAATAGGTTTTTGAGGGCTCTGACTGTGAATTCGACATTGTTTTTTGAATCAAAGATGGCAGCTTCATATTTTTTTTCTTAAAAAATGGATATAGATATCATTTATATCTTATAGTCTTATAATTCAATAGAGCCAAATGCACGCAATGCAAACGAGAGCGTGGAAAGAGTGCCAAAGAAGCACAATCGGCCTCAGCGTTCGGCAGTGTTCGACATCTGTTTCTCTTTTTTGAGTGAGCGATGCGTTCGCGTGGACAGCTGTATGACGTTGTCTCGTTCAACTATCGTAAGTAAACCAACTATGCAGAAAACCGTTTTTTTAAGAAAAAAAATGTAGCCGCCATGTTGGATTAAAAAATTAATGTCGAATTCACAATCAGAGCCCCCAAAAACATATTGAACGATACCCATATCCATTTTTTGAGAAAAAAATGATGCCGCCATCTTGGATTCAAAAAATAATGTCGAATTCACAATCAGGGCCCCCAAAAACCTATTAAACGATACCCATGTTCATTTAAAAAAAAAATAATTAAGCCGCCATCTTGGATTCAAAAAATAATGTTGAATTCACAATCAGAGCCCCCAAAAACCTATTAAACTATATCCATATCCATTTTTTAAGAAATAAAATGAAACTACCATCTTGGATTCAATAATTAATGTTGAATTCACAATCAGAGCCCCCAAAAACTTATTAAATGATACCCATATCCATTATTTAAGAAAAAAATTTAAGTCGCCATCTTTGATAAAAAAATAATGTCGAATTCACAATCAGAGCCCCCAGAAACCTATTAAACGATATCCATAGGTATCCATTTTTTAAGAAATAAAATGAAACCACCATCTTGGATTCGAAAATTAATGTTGAATTTACAATCAGAGCCCCCAAAAACTTATTAAACGATACCCATATCCATTATTTGAGAAAAAAACTGAAGCCGCCATCTTTGATAAAAAAATAATGTCAAATTCACAATCAGAGCCCTCAAAGACCTATTAAACGATACCCATATCCATTTTTTGAGAAAAAAAATGATGCCGCCATCTTGGATACAAAAAATATTGTCGAATTCAAAACCAGAGCCCCCAAAAACCTATTAAACGATACCCATATCCATTTTTTGAGAAAAAAATGAAGCCGCCATCTTGGATACAAAAAATAATGTCGAATTCACAATCAGAGCCATTTAAAACCTATTAAACGATACCCATATCCATTTTTTAAGAAAAAAAATGAAGCCACCATCTTAGATTCAAAAAATATTGTCGAATTCAAAACCAGAGCCCCCAAAAACCTATTAAACGATACCCATATCCATTTTTTGAGAAAAAAATGAAGCCGCCATCTTGGATACAAAAAATAATGTCGAATTCACAATCAGAGCCCCCAAAAACCTTTTAAACGATACCCATATCCATTTTGAAGGAAAAAAATGAAGCCGCCATCTTGGATTCAAAAAAGAATGTCGAATTCATTATTAGAGCCCTCAAAAACCTATTAAACGATACTCATAATCAATTTTTTGAGAAAAAAACTGAAGCAGCCATTTTGGATTCAAAAAATAATGTCGTATTCATTATCAGAGCCCCCAAAAACCTATTAAACGATACCCATATCCATTTTTTTAGAAAAAAAATGAAGCTGCCATCTTGGAGTCAAAAAATAATGTCGAATTCACAACCAGAGCCCCCAAAAACCTATTAAACGATACTAATATCCATTTTTTGGGAAAAAAAATGAAGCCGCCATCTTGGATTCAAAAAATAATGTCGAATTCACAATTGTAGCCCCCAAAAACCTATTAAACGATACCCATATCCATTTTTTAAGAAAAAAAATGAAGCTGCCATCTTGGATTCAAAAAATAATGTCGAATTCACAACCAGAGCCCCCAAAAACCTATTAAATGATACTAATATCCATTTTTTGAGAAAAAAAATGAAGCCGCCATCTTGGATTCAAAAAATAATGTCGAATTCACAATTAGAGCCCCCAAAAACCTATTAAACGATACCCATATCCATTTTTTAAGAAAAAAAAATGAAGCCGCCATCTTGGATTCAAAAATTATTGTCGAATTCACAACCAGAGCCCCCAAAAACCTATTAAACGATACCCATATCCATTTTTTAAGAAAAAAAATGAAGCCGCCATCTTGGATTCAAAAACTTATGTCCAATTCACAATATAGGAATATAGTTGAAAATGAAACAAAAAACCCCAAAAAGTGCTTTTTCTTCTTCCTGCCCTTACCCACCAGGTGGGGTCGGCACAACATGGTGAGATGCCCCCCCTATCACTTGCCATCTGGTGAGATGGCAAGTATAGATAGGGGGCAAGTGTGCGTGAGTACGCACACAACTAGCAAGCCGCAGTAAATACCTATTTTCCGTCCGCCTGGTTTACTCGATACGCTCATAAAAACCTGACTGAATACAGTAAAACACAGAGAACAGACGGCTAACAACAGGCAGAGTAGGTAGAATCATTAACACTGGCCTAGCAGGTACCTATTTACAGAACCAAATAAAGTTTTTTTTCTAAGAATACTTATAAGACACGCATTACTAAAGAAACTATAAAACGAACAAGAACGGGCAACACACAATTCTCATATAGATAGAGAGAAAGCTCTCTAACCTAACTAGCTAACCTAACCTAACAAAAAGAGAAAATATGAGTTTGAGGTTTCAGAAATCAAAACCGCTAAGCGCATACGAAAATGACTCGTATCGCGATCTAAAATAAACCGAATAACGTTCAAATTCCTACGCTGATACCAAACTTTCAGAGCGGCAACGCCGCATTTTTACGGGTGCGAACATACATTTGAAAATTCTGGCGGCAAAATGTTCTTTTGTTCATTACTAGGAAACTACTTGTCCTAGAGAGTCCAAAATTTTGGAGCCGAGTGCTCTAATTCATAGCTCGGTTTGGACACGTCAACCGAATCTGTAGCTATTGTAGATCCTCAGATGTAGCATGTGCGTGCCAGACAAACGTGTCTCCAGCTAACACAGTCATCAAAGCTTCTAACTCGGTGAGTTTTGAACCTAGACACTTGAAATATTTGGAGCATCCATGATATTTTTTGCTCTAAATTTGGAGATATCAAGCAACTTTCTAGCTATAGCCATTCCTGAGATCCACATGTGTTAGCTGGAGAAATGGCTTCCCAGCAAACACGTTGTTATAGTCTTCTAACTCAAAGAGTTTTCGAGCTAGAGACTTGATTTTTTTTATGCCGGGTGCTCTAATTATGCTCTAAAATTTGGCGTTTACTATATAGCTCTATCGTTAGCCGTTTGCCCACACTGAATGACGAAGCTGTGGAGCCGCTCTCCAGCTAACACACCTATAAAGTCTCATAGAGTCGTTGTTTTTTTTGCTGCTAAATTTTCCTTCAAATCAATGATTGCTCCAATTATGCTTTAAATGTTGGCGTTTTCAGAATTCGCAATTTCCATATGAGGAAGCTGGAGAAATGCACATCTCACACCCTTCAAACCGAAACACAGATTAGAGTCCTACCGCCCAACTCAAGACCGTTGTTTTTAGGGTTCCGTAGCCAAATGGCAAAAACGGAACCCTTATAGATTCGTCATGTCTGTCTGTCTGTCTGTCTGTCTGTCTGTCTGTCTGTCTGTCTGTCCGTCCGTATGTCACAGCCATTTTTCTCCAAAACCGTAAGAGCTAGACTGATGAAACTTGGCGAGTAGATGTATTCTGTGAACCGCACTAAGATTTTTACACAAAAATAGAAAAAAAAACTATAAATTTTGGGGGTCCCCATACTTGAAACTGAAACTTAAAATTTTTTTTTTCATCGAACCCATACGTGTGTGGTATCTATGAATAGGTCTTCAAAAATCATGTTGAGGTTTCTTATATAGTTTTTTTCTAAACTCAATAGTTTGTGCGAGAGACACTTCCAAAGTGGAAAAAAGTTAGTCCCCCCCCTCTAACTTCTAAAATAACAGATTGATGAAACTAATAAAAATATATGTTGTACATTACTATGCAAACTTTCAACGATATTTGGTTTGAACGAAATCTAGTCAGTAGTTTTTTTTTTATACGTCATAAATCGTAAACCGCAATTTACCTCTCTGCGAGGCAATGCCTTGTTATAGGCGATGGTTACCGCTTAACATCAGGTGGGCCATATGCTTGTTCCATCAGCTAGTAGTATAAAAAAATAAAAATAAAAAAATTTTTCGACTAACTACAAGAACCTTTATATTATGTTACTTGTTGCTACGGAACCCTTCATGGGCGAGTCCAACTCGCACTTGGCTGCTTTTTTTTTTTGTTGTGGTATTAAACTTATTAAGGCCTACTTATTAGTAAGAGATAAAAGCCGTGTATGAGCTCACACAAACGACGGTATTTAATTAAAAATAAAAATAAGTTTGTGAATACAAAATTAAAATAAAATACCTCCAAACAGAAAAGATTTGTGCCAGCGTATTATTGTAAAAGTTGGTTAAAGCTGTTTTCAAGGAACCTAAGAGCGTTGTGTAATGCTTTAATACGCCTGGTCTACCCAAGGGCACACTTTAAAGAATATTGCTATGCAATGTAATTAGGCATCCGCATTTTTTAATTTCTTATTCATGGTGCGCTTATTTAAAATTAATAGGAGGGATCTTGGACGCGTGCTACAAGTAAAAGACAATCAAAAACTAAAAATAATAAGTTTGTATATTTTTTTATCTCTGTTTTGCAAGCATTTTTTGTAAAGGGCCCATACACCAGGCTAAGTTAATTTGGAAAGTGATACCATCTTAGCTAAAAGACCCATCTAATCGGAATCTAAAAACAGTGTGTGCGTTCAAGTGAAAGAATAGGAATGATTAGCAATTATAGTAAAAGTTGAGAGTATCGTTTCCTTGGCGGGTCGGCGCACGCCCGGCTGAGCGTGGCTCCGTGAGCGAGATCACGATTACGCGTGTTTCCATTGTCTTGGAAACTATCAGATATATTAAAAAGCTTTTTTTTACAGGGTAAAACCTGGGCCACCTAGGATAGGATATGAATGCGGTATACTTGACCTACTTGACTAGCCTCTCAGCTCAGTTAGTAGTAGCTCTGCCTTCTGCACCGTAAGTCGAGGGTTCGATTCCCACCGAGAACTTTGTGTGGTGAACACAGATGTTTGTTCTCTGTCTGGGTGCTAAATTGTATTCTATATAAGTATGTATTAAAAAAACTATTTGGTTTTCATAGTACAAGCTGTGCTTAGTTTGGGGCTAGATAGTGTTTTGTGGATTGCCTTCAGTCATTATTTATTTCCTAGGTATAAAATTACAAATAATGCAGATAGATGGTTTTGTTCAAAATTCTACACGGTAAACCAAAATGGCCGGTAAAAAACAAATGAACACTTCAACGCGAGAAAAATAAATTATTAGTTATTTTTCTCGCGTTGTATATCATAATCATAGTGTTGTTCGTTGTATTGTCGCAATTGTATTTGACAAAATGGTTTCAAGTAGCCTCTTTTGTTGGCCCCTCCAGTAATCTACTATTTATAGATAACTCCTGATCATTATAGGTACCGTCTTAAATTTCAAAATTATTTAATTTTTGAAATGTAGGTGAATATAAAGGTACATCTATTACCGTGAGCAAATGGAAAAGAACCCACTGAACAGGCGGTCGTTAGTGTTTTCAAAAGTCCTGCCGATTCACCGGATCGCCGGGATCGGTTCGAGCGGTCGTTGACCTCATGGGAAGAGCTGCTCGACCTAGGTCCTTACTGTTACTTCATTATGCATACGAGCTCTACTTGTCGGGGTGAGTTTTATGCTCAAGACTTGGGAAAAAGTGACACTACACTGCCTCTTTGGAAACCTTCCAGCATTACATTTTTTTTGACGTGATTTGTATCAACAAAAAACAAAGGAACAATGGTAGTCGGCAACGAAATTTGATTAATAATAATGACTATTTTTATGAAACAACGGGATATTTACCATGATTAAATTTTGATGAGTTGACTTCCGATATTTCGGCACAGTTGCATGCACCATATTCACGGTTGAACTGAAGTCCACGAGTAAAAGAAATGTTATTGGCAGATAAAAAAAAATATTCATTCCGTTGTTTCTTAGAAATAGTGTTAAAAACCATGATAGTTTCAAAAGTAATAATAATGAGTTCTTTAGAACGATTTTTCTTTGCACTTCTGAATGGTAACTGAAAAAATGTAAGTGCTAAGGCAAATCTTCAAATAACTCTCCCTAATTTTGATCGTGAGGCTACGGGTTTCAAAAGTACATACCGTAACTAAATGATCAAATGTCATTCAACTTTGGTGTCTGACTGTACTGCTCTGCATCATGAGTACATAATTATCATCATTATTAGCTTTTATAAGCCCATTGTTGAACATAATGACGCCTCCCCTACACATTTCCAGAACGATTTTTTTGTCACATCAAAGTAAACCGGCCTTTGCATATATTGTAGATGATATAAAGAGCGTGAGGGACAATAAATGGTGATTACTCAAGCCCTACTTGCGGGACGCTATAGTGCCTGGGACAGATTTATAAATGGGGGTACCATTCTGACAGCTTAGCCGGTCTAATCCACAGGAAAGACATAGTCAATACGTGCAGGGCTGACTAAGCCATGGGTTTCATCACAATGTTTTCCTTCACCGTTTGAGAGCACTGCGTACATACATTTTCCAAACTGAAAATTCCATACGGCTGGATTTGAACCCGCAATTTTAGGATCGGAAGGCAGGGTTACCACTAGGCCACCAGTGCACTCATACATACAATTTTTGTCACATCACACAGTACAAACACAATACAAATTGTGTACAAGTACAAATTGGGAATGTAGCGAACATCACGCAAAAGTTTGCGAGAATGCTCCAAAAGAACGGTACAGACGTCCAAGTGTTCCTAATGAGGCTGGCCTCGTTCCTGTCTACCACGGATAAGGGAAGATCTCACTAGTTACACTTACTAGGTACTAGGCTTAAAAAGGTAATAGCTGAAAATCAGTGTTTGCACTTGTGCAATATATGCGCTGAGCTATTACCTTTTTGTCTGGAATGCAACACACACGCTATCTTAATTTTTGTAGCTAGTTTTTATTTTCTTGTTAAGTTCTTGTTTTGTATAATATATCTCTGTATGTTTTTATTTTATTTTGTGTGTGTTAAATCTAGGCAAATAAAGTTTTTATCTATCTATCTATCTATCTATCTACTAGCAAAATAACTATGCAAAAATAAAATGTAAAAGCAAAAAATACTTATCACAAAAGCCTCTTTGAACAACGATGTTAATGCAAGCCGTAAATTTGCTGCCTGTTCTTTTAGGATTGGTCGCGTGGAACTGTTACCTAGACTCGCCTATATAAAAGACGTTCAAAAGTGATCCTTGTGATTCAAGAGAATAGTTTAGTGCACGAAAGGAGCCTATTCTGAAACGCACTTAAAATTCTTTTATTACACTGGTTTTGAAAGAGCAAGTGACAAGATAAGCAGAAAAAGAAAGAAGTAAATTTTTAACTTTTATTTTTAAGATCCAAATTAAAACTATTTGATCCGTAAGTGTACGCTAAGCGTGGCTACATGTTCAACTCCTCAAAGAAAGCTGCCCTAATTACCTGCGGCCAAGTTTTCCCCATCCACCCCTCATTGCAAATATAGCTTTGACGCCATAAAGCCTCAATTTATTTTGGGGGTTTCTTGGTAATATTAATACGTATATTTTTTTCTATTTTACTTGAAGAAATCTAGGTTGTTTGACAGCGCGTTGGATTAAAGAGATGGAAAAAACTCGTGAAATATCTGGATTTGAAACGCATGATGAAGAAAACTGGCAAAACACGTTTTAGGCATCTTACTCACACGGGAGAATAATGCGAAAATACTTACCAGTTCACTCTAATCTTAATTCATCCAAGTTACAGTAAAAACTATTCAAATTTCTACCAGTAATAGCTAAGTACGTCTACAAACACGAAAAACATAATTAGAGAACTTTCTTAAATCAAACTTGACCAATAAACACAAAGTTGCCTCATACTAATATAAAAACTCATTATACCAAGAGACATTTTCATAAAGCAACGCAGACACTCCTATAAATTTTTAAACTTATTTTTTTCCTACAGGGATGTGTTGCGGTTCAAAAACGAAATATATGATAATACGATGTACTTTAACGTATGTTATGCTAGTGAGAAGAATAACTCATAGTATATCGATAAACATTTTGAACATGATTTTTTTTGAGGGTAGTTGCAACTGCGACTGCCTCCGCTTCTCGACGGTAAGTCCAATGAACTGTCTGCCCACGACCACGGCTTTTGTAACACGGTCGAAACGTCGGGAAATAATAAAGATAAACGCGATAAATACTATAATAGAGGTAGATGATATTCTTCCATATAAATTGTCATTTTAATTAATCAATTAACCCATCACGAGATTAGCTTTGCAATGTCTTCTTAAAAGCCATGGTTACCTAACATTAGGTGGGTAATTCATTATGCTTCAATACTTATAATCAACGTTACAAAACTTGCGGACTCGTGAGCTGATGCTTATTAGACAATAAAGTCCAGTACAGATTGTGGTAAACTGCGAGGACGATGGCAGTGGCAAACAGTTTAGTCACGAACTGTCATTGCCAACAGCGAACTTGTAATAAGGATAGTAAACTGTCTTGAAACTGCGCTAGATGTAGCTCCACAAGCACCATATTGGCAATGACGTCTAATGGAAAGGCAACTAATAGTGGATGAGGATTCAGCTGTTCGCGACGGTGTGTGCGGGTGCTGTCTCACATAATTTACACAATCAGTTTGCCGCAATATGGCCGATCTTTAAAAGTAAAATGAAAATCGTAGATAAATTCTCATCGCGGCACATCACTACCTCGAAACTCCGAACAGTTCCGCTCGGCGGGACCGCATAACTCGATTTCCACTTTTAATTGTCGTGTTCTGATCACAGGCTCTTGAGCAATCCTTTGTCGAGTTCGTAACAGGGTGCATACATAGGCATGGAATAAATATTAGTACACATTGGTAAAGTTTTACTCTTTAAGCTCAGCAGCTCAGGTGGTACACGAACTGAGCTGCAAGATTGTAGATCAGATGGATCCGAAAAATATCAAAAGATTAATAATATACAAACATTCATTTTCACGCTCATTGAAAAATATTCTATCAGACAATCGTTGGAGCCAACGAATACTAGAGTGGAGACTACATTTAGGTAAGCGTAGTGACGCCCTCCGGCAAGGTGGGGCGACGAAGTGCGAAATGTATCTGGCAAGCGCTGGAGATGAAGAGCCGAAGACCGGGCTCAGTGACGCGTTGGGAGAGATCTACGTCCAGCAGTGGACTAATATAAGATGATAATGGTCATGATAAAAAGGTTGTATTTTGAGGTTGGGTGATGAATTTTTTAGACTGACTGAAGGCTTCTGTCAGGGTTTAACAGCTGTTTATAGCCTGAAATGAAATTATAAGTTTATGTGGTGATCTTAGGGGGATGGAAAGATGCTAACAAAGTGCGTTCAAGGGCTTGAACGCAATCATGCCTGAATACGTTTCAGGTTTCCACCACTTTCAATCTAAAGGAATCGCAATAAAGCGTGTTTTACAATGAAAGCTGTCTGTAGTAACCCGTCGGGCATAGGTGGTTGGAGCAGTGAGGCAATTATGAGTTTCCCAGTTTTCAGACAGTTCGACGTTTGATTTTGCGAGAGTTCGCAAAGTTCTATCTGCGTTTTACTGAGCTTCCTTCCGTCTACAGTTTTGTTAATAAGAAGATAAAAAGTACTCTATCCCGATGTAATAAGCCACAAATTTTAATATACATCTATTTTATTAATTTATTTTATTGCAGTCGTGGTGGCTAGAAAATTAAAATAAAATCGTGGAACTTCGGTTTATTTCAACTTCAAAAATGCTGTCAAAACCAAGAGGCCTCAACAGAATCTATAATTGTATTTACATTCCAACAAAATCCCTACGCAAATTCAACGCTGATTATAGCCTTTTTATAATCAAGCCAAGCTTTGATACAAAAAGGATCTAACAAAATATTACCGTTCAAAAACCTAATTTGGGGATCAAAGACAAACTCGGAAAGCAGAATCTCCAAACCGAAAATTCCCAAAATATTACCGCACATAATTATTGCGGTACAGGATCCGCAACGCGTCCGCAATCACATAAGACTGATACGGAATGCCTATTCGCTCCAAATAATCTTTGTAATGCAAATTAGAGAGTTAAAAGTTGCGAAGCGTGAGCGCCGCCCGTGTACTCGGGTTCCGCATAACCGCAGACTGTGAAATTACGGCTGTAACAACGTGAATACCTATGTGGCATAATGGAATTGGATTATGGAACTTTTTGATGGAGCGTCAACTGTTGCCTAGATATATTTGTTATGGTCATAAATCAAGAATGAAAAAGTGCAAAGTAGCTTCTCACAAACTCATTATCATCCTCAGTTGGAAGAAGTCCGTCGCTTTTCCTATACATTTTCAGGAAAAACGGTACAGGTATTGAAAGGCATCTGACTTTTTTTTTATACAAATATCTGATGGAACAAGCATAATTGGCCCACCCGATGTTAAGTGGTAACCATCGCCTCTAACAAAGCATTGCCTCGTAGGTCACGCACGTCAGGATCGTGCCCTACGATGTACTGCTCACTACTAGAGGTATAGGCACACAGATGCTCAGCCTCACGTGCCAGTAATTTCCCTAGCACCCACACTTTCCAAAACTAAGCACAGCAATGCTACTTCACGGCAGAAATAAGCATGGTGGTAGTACTTTCCCGGACGAGCCCTTCACAGAGAGCTTTACTACTACAAAACTACGTTACAAGTTAGTCACAAAACTAAGCTGGATCTATAATCAGAATCCTTGATTGTACTTTTTACGTTACGAACCGGCAGACGAAAATTAGGGCGCCCACCCACCAGATGGACTGACGACATTGTTAAGATCGCAGGAAGTCGGTGGATGGAAAGGGCTCAGAATCGTTCTTCCTGGAAATGTGTAGGGGAGGCCTATGTCCAGCAGTGGACTTCTTCAGGCTGATGATGATGATGTACCGCCATACTGTAGGGGACACACAAGTTGTGACGATGATTGAATGCAAGATTTATCGCAGCTGATTACCAGCCTGGAGGAACAATCCGAAATAGAATTGCTAGCACTCAGATAATAAGATTGTTTACGTACAAATAAGATAGGAGAAGATTTAATTAGTTCCTAAAAGTAGTTTGGTACATACCTACTGTAAGTTACACGAGTTAATATGTGATCTTATTCTTATCGTGTCACTGATTCTTTCAAACCAAGTGTGGTGAAAGGATTTTAAGTGCGCCTCAAAGAGGCTCCTTTCGTGCACTTAACATATTTTTCTTAAACATGCGCGGAAATATTGTCATTACTTTTGAATATAGAACACGCGAAGTATCATATTTACGTAGACTGAAAAACCAAAATCACTTCCCGGCGCGTTCTCGCTCCGGCAATGTTGTATGAAACGGTGTGCTGTTTGAATTTAGAACTCTTTCATCTATCGTACACATTGCGTTCTCGTGAATGTATAGCCACAGAAACGTTTACCTTTCGGCACAAACTGTAAAAAAAAAAAAATGGCGGTAAAGCGGAGTTCGTTGTTATTTGGTTAATAAAAAATAAATTTGTTATGTAAAGACCCTTTATATTTCCTTGCATTTTTTTAAGAAAAGCACTATAATATGCCTCGGCCGAAATGGCAATTGCCTGTCTCGTATCATTGAAGTCCTCGCCTGCGGCTCGGCCTTCAAACTCATACTCGACCTGCAATTGCCTATTTCGCTGCCTTTGCAATAATGTACTATTTAAGTTCTACAATATGCCGGTGTCCTCACGGTGTTTTCCTTCGCCATTTGAGAGTACTGGCATAGTGTACAGAAATTTAGAGCAGAAAAACTCATTGGTACACGACTGAATTTGAACCCACGACCTTAGGATCGAAAGACGTTTCAAATCCTTGTGACGATACAGAATAAACGCACATTGACTTTGAAATAAATAGTAAATAAATATTATAACGCACAAGGAACCCTAAAACAGCGCGTGCGCCTGTATATTTATACGCAAATTAGTACATATTGAAATGAATAGTAAGTTCTATAGAAATTGTGGGCAGTGAGTGGTTTTAAAAATGATGCTCTGGTGACTTTATTTGCATAATAATTATATGAGTAATTAGTATGCAGTACTAGTTGTTAATGAATCTTGTTTAAAATGAATATTCTAACTTTTACTTAAATGTAATTTCTTAATTATTATACGCTAAAGTTGTAAGAGTACACGTAGTAATAGATAGATAGATTGAACGCGCTTATCTGGGGAACTGCTGGTTCGAATTGAAAAAATATTTTTGTGTTGGATAATCCATTTATCGAGGAAGTCCATAAGCTATATAACATCACGCTATACGCTATACTACCAATAGGAACAGCATGCAAAATGTTGCTAAAATCTATGTCTATCCTTTTCTAACACGTAGGGACTTTATGTCTATCCTTTTCTATCACGTAAGAACTTTTCTTTCGATTCAAAATTTTGACAATTGTTTTAGAATAGAATGCTCCTAAACTTGACTGAACATAAATATGTACTAGATAAAATGTATTCTGAGGTAGTGCACATTCTGTGTAGTGCGGCTGTAAGAACAAGTGAGAAGCGTCTCAATAAGCCCAGGAAGAATAAGCATTTGTGTGGCTGGAATGAGCATGTTCGTGAGGCTCACCGTGAGGCCAGGCTTAGCTTTAAAACTTGGGTGTTGTATAATCGACCTGCCTCAGGCACGATTTATAATCAAATGTACGAGTCACGTAAAATTTTCAAAAGTCGCCTAAAATGGTGCCAAAATAACCAAGACCAGCTTAAAATGGATATTTTGGCGAACCATAGATCGGCGAAAAATTTTACTGCATTCTGGAAAGCGACTGGAAAGCAAGAGGCTAGGCCCGGTCTTCCGGTGAGTGTGGGTGGGATGAATGAGCCTTCGGACATCTCCAATGCTTTCAGGGAGCACTTCAAAGTGCACTCCTCACTTGGTCCCTCAGCCGCGTTATCTGCCGATGGATCGGGGGGTGTAGGGGAGGAGCCACTTGTCCGCTTTACTTCGAAACAGGTGAAAGAAGTCTTGCGGAGAATGAGTGGTGGCAAATCTCCTGGGCACGACGGGCTGAGCGTTGAGCATCTGAGGCATGCCGGAGTTCACTTGCCAAGGGTACTGTCTCTGTTCTTCACACTGTGTACTAGTCACTCGTATTTACCACCTGACTTAACTAAAACCATCGTAGTACCCATTGTGAAGAACAGGACTGGAGATGTCTCGGACCTGGCGAACTATCGGCCGATATCTCTGGCAACGACTATTGCCAAGATACTGGACAGTTTGCTTGATTCGTGTCTCGATAAATATCTGAATCCTCATGACGCCCAGTTCGGGTTTCGGCCTGGACTGTCCACGGAAAGTGCGATCATAAGTCTCAAGCATACTGTCCAGTATTACACTGACCACAGGACGCCGGTGTACGCTTGTTTTCTTGATCTCTCTAAGGCATTTGATCTTGTATCATACGATGTGCTCTGGAGAAAATTGAGGGACAGGGGTGTACCGGCGGAAGTCCTTAAGCTGTTCCAGTGCTGGTATGCCACTCAGACCAACCTTGTCAGATGGGCCAATTCTCTCTCGGGAGCATATAGGTTGGAGAGCGGGGTTAGACAGGGGGGATTAACATCTCCCAAGCTCTTCAATCTATATGTGAACGATCTCATCGTTGAGCTGAGCAGCATGCGTGTCGGTTGTCGATTGGATGGTGTTAGCATTAACAACATCAGCTACGCCGATGACATGGTGCTGCTGAGCCCAACGGTGGGCGGTATAAGAGAACTTATTAAGGTCTGTGAGAGATACGCAGTTGAGCATGGGCTCATATATAATGTAAAAAAATCGGAATACATGGTCTTTAAGGCCGGCGGTAAAAGTCCACCTGATTCGCTCAGTATCACTTTGAATGGATTAAATCTAAGACGTGTAACACAGTTCAAATATCTGGGACATATCATTACCGACGACCTTAAGGACGATGTAGATGTGGAGAGGGAACGTAGGGCGCTAGCGGTTAGAGGTAATATGGTAGCCCGCAGATTCTCCCGTTGTACTGAACAAGTTAAAGTCACGCTGTTTAAAGCGTATTGTCAGAGTTTTTACACGGGAAGTCTGTGGGTCAGGCATACGAAGAAATCGCTGGACGCCTTACGTATCCAATATAACAACATCTTCCGGATGATGTTGAGACTGCCCCGCTTCTGCAGTGCGTCAGGTATGTTTGCGCAATACCACACGGATGGCTTTCATGCCCTGGTGCGCAAGAAAACTGCCTCACTGATCGGCAGAGTGCGGGGCAGTAGCAACAGCATTCTGAGGACTGTTGCAGACAGCTGGACATCTCCACTATGGAAGTGCCTTGTGCTGAGGACGATAAATGGAGGAATTTATTTCTCCCATTGATCGTCCACAGCACGATGCCTCCGTCATGATTAGTTTTTAAGTCAACTGTTTATTTATCTTTTAAAATGTGTTTTTTGTATAATTTTGTGTGCTATGGATTTTTTGTGGTCCGAAATAAACGATTTTTATTTTTATTTATTTTAAACGTTCTAGAATGTTCTTTAACAATCTGGAATGCCCGGGCAACACCAGGCTTCGCTAGTGTGTAATAAAATGAATAGGAATCTCACGGTATATCATCGCAACAAAGTTACACACTAATTAATTAGCGATGCGTGTACACAAAACAATGAATTTACCGGCATACCGGCGCGCGCTTAGCACGTGCTGGGCAATGGCCCATACATCCGGCTATAGAACAGCTTGGAGAGACTTTTTCTGTTCTTTCGAAACCATAAAAATGAAAATTGGAAACGACTTGTTTGAATTTTTTATTCGAAACCTTAAAAATGTTTGTTAAGGAGCAGGCCACCGTCGATGACCTTATCACTCGCTCACTTTGACCTTTTCAAAGATCTAAATTCACGGAGTTTATTAAGAAAAACAAACAAACATAACTATCTTGAGTGCAATCTGATTGCTGTGTGCTAAGTTTAGCAAAATAATAGTTGATCATAGCACATTTTTCTAATTAAAAGTTTACTTATACGAAAACCAGATAAGCTATCTTTTTAGTATGTGTAGTAGTAATCAAAATTAGATTTTAGCTAAGCTGTGTGCCATCGAATTGCAAACAAGATTGTTGTTACTCGCGATATTTGATTTTGTTTAGTGATTTCATCGTGAGGAAACCAGTATGTTTTAGAATCAAAAAGTTCAAAATTAAACGTACCTTAAATACTTCACCACACTAATTAAAAAAACCAGTGGCACGTTAAGTGAATGAAGTGACTTCATATCTTTCAAAGTGTGTGAGCAAAAAGTTGTTTTACGGTGTTCATCGTCTTAAGGTAGCAGATGGTTCTATACCTATGCCTATGCCTGTTTACTTTTGACAAATACAAATATTTATATTTAAATTTTTGGATGGTAGTTTATGATATACATTATATGCATATTATATGCATAGTTTTATGTAAGTAAAAATCTAACAACATAGAAATAAAAAATAACGTTCGTAACAAGTATAAAATCAAGATGCGAAAGCCTTCGGTTAATTTCCTCAAAACGAACTGAAAGTCCAACAAATTGGGGAGAAGTTAGCGCTCTTCATTTCCTCTTCCAGGGGAAGTAGGGGGAGGGGGGTAACCTTTGAGACCTCTTACTTTTTGCGAGACGTTTTAACCTATACTGTGAAAAGAAAATGTTTCGTTAAGGTCCGTTTACACGATCTTACCTACTCGCTCAAACAGTTACGACATATTCTGAGACATATACCTACCTACTTGCAACAAAATAGAAGGCTGTTCAGGAAGGCTTGTCTTGCCAAGCCAAGGACTTGTCTATGACTGACTTGACTTGGCGAAAAAGTATTTTATCTATGTAATATAATACTCACTCGACACTGGCAAAATTGATCCAAAATGGACAGATTTCATTAAATAAAAAGAAGAAGAAGACTCGTAGCAACTTCACTTTCATCGTTCATTCGCTTTTCGAAGAGACAAAACCATTGGTGCATGACCAAATAAGACTCAACTAGAAAACTACCCAGCTAGTTTATTTATTGGCAATCAGTAAAATAACAAAGAGATTTCTGTTACCCAGACTACACAGTGCACGGTTCACTCATCAATGTAATTACTTAAATGTTCCTCCCATATTTACCATCCCATCATATCGAATAAAGCATTCATGGGCGAATATTTTAATGTAAAGTTTGAAAGGAATTAATTTCATCATAATTATTATCAGTTTGCATCCAGTTCGTATCATCAAACGCGGGATAATGAGAAAAGCGGCGAATGCGCGTTTACACAGGGTGAGTTACTATAACCAACACTTGCATCATATTTGGCGGGTATAATGTTTTATGTATACGCTGAATTTTCCAAATTGATTAATCTTTTGAAATTTTACGATTGGCTTCAATTTTTTTTGGCAAAATGCTTATTTTAATTCTGTGTTCTCATAATTTCTTATTTTAAATTGACTTTATTTTTTGTCTTTTTTATGTTTTATGTGCCTACTACTGGCAGTACCTACACAAATTTAGGGTAATCTATTTTGTTACCAAAGAGAATACTATTTACGCAAAAAAACTTACAATAAACAAAATTTTATCTATTTTTGAAAGTCAATAAAATGCTTTTCTTTCTTTTGTTTAGGTACATTTCTACGTTAACAACAATTATTTTAGGTATACTTAATGATCAAACGATAAGTTCGTTTGATTAGTTCCTTTTCGTAAAGTTAGATCACAATGATGTGAACAGCTTAATTTGATGCGATTTTAATGTTTACTAATTTGTTATGTCAAAGACAGTATGACTTGCTCCTAGTTACTTGTATCGCGTAAAGACACCATAATCACTTGCGGTCAGTGCAAACTACGTGCATGCAATTTTCAATTATGGTAAAATTATTACACAAATTGAAAATAAAAAAATCCTTGATGGAAATCTAAAAATGATATGAAAAGAAGTTTAACGACTAACTAGTAAGTCATTATTTTTCATTTTTTTTTCTTGGGTTTCTAGTTTCAAACCTGTGTGATGAAAGGATTTCAAGTTCGCCTCAGGCTCCAAGTAGTCATTTCAAACCGATAAATAACTAAGCAAAACAACATTCTGTCCAATAGTCTATTATGATCCGGTGGTCCAATAGGGAGTGACCCCATCTTTTGATCTTAAGGTCGTGGGTTCTATGTCCAATCTATATCTAAATGCTAGTTTGCCGCGACCTCGATTTTACATTTAGACCATAAAATCCAAACAATTTAATTTAGAAGCGGAATAGTCATTCGCTTAAACATCCGCGTAATTCGCTCCAAATGTGGCTTTAAAATCTACACTATCGATATTCAATTCGCTGCAATTTGCTGATATTCGATTACGTATTTTAAGTATCGAATAGTGATTCGAATCATTTGGTTGCAGTGGACTCCGAACATCGATGACAGTTCATCGTATCGATCTCATACTGAATGTACACGCAGTTTCGGCTTTGACATAGAGTAATTACTTATGGGGTGTGGTGCAATTCTAATTTGATATGAATAAATATCATATATTTTTTTCCTGTTTCCTTAGGTATTCACTTCTAGGGTCTGGCTTATAGAGCCAGACTTAGAACTCAGAAGCAAAAGATTCCGTCTGAAAGAATTCCCTCTGAACCTCTGAAGTGTATGGAGAGAGATCTCACAGAGTCATTCTTCGTGGAAATCTATAGGTTGAATGTGATAATGTTTTTTTTCTTTTTTTTTTTTTTTTATTTATAATCATTACCACCTATATGTATAACTTTACAGATACTAATCAAATACATCTATCAAAAACATTAAAATGAAAATATTTACAAAAAACATACAAAAATACGATTGAAAACTTAGAAAACAGTTACTTATAACTACTTAATTTTAACTTCTTGCTCATAAAATGTCATATCTCAATAAATACCCGTGTAATAAATTAAATAAATAAATGCTTAGATAAAACATACATTTTAAATCCTCGGCCGTGCTGTCCATCTGCTGTCCCCTCCGTTTTTTTTCTAAATACAAATTGCATCATTACAAGAAGGAATGACCACAACGTGACCAGCAGATGTTTGACGAGGGTCTGTGCTCATTAGTTCACGGGTGGCCGATACTCTCCCTTCATTAATGGGAGGCTGATTAATATGTTTTCATTTTATTGGGATATTATTACATTTCCATGTACTGTTTCATATAGATTGAACAAAACAATACAAGGCGTATAGTTTCTAAAAAAAATGTACTATAAAAACATTTCGTTTTTCCCATAAATGCAACTACTCCCAAACTTTCAATAGGCGCTCATGCAATTCAATGGTCCACTCTAAATTACCGAATACGTTGACTCCCGACGAAAAAAAGCCAGACAACATCCAAACGCCGCTGAGCCGCGTCTGCTCTACCACGCCAAGGTTCTCGTTCGGCGTCGGGAGGTCAAGTGTCTCTAGTTGATTTACAGGGAGGGATCCAGTAACAATATCGCAATTTATCAAACGAGCTACATTGTCGACTCCCCTCGTACCTGTCTCTGCTTTCATCTACATAGAAAGTGACAGGGTCAGCGTTAGGAAATTGCTGATTTATTTAGTGAGATTATTTTGAACGGTGCTTTAGAAGTAACACTGTCGTTCTTTGTTCTTCTCTTGAAGGCAAGTAATCGTTATTTTAAATAGATCTGATACAATGTCGACTATGCCTTGGGAACAGGTCGAAGGCTTATTAAATTTCTGTTCATAACCCAAAAACTTCATAATTCGAGTATTTATTTACTACTACTTTAAACTAACATTTGTAGTAGTTTGTTTTTGCAGTATGATTCGATTATTACAAAGATGCAAATTTTCATCATCAAAATTTTCGATGTTTATTAATTCAATACTATTGGAAATGTTTTGTATTGTAATAAATCGAAAATGTTTGTGCTAAATGATTTTGCTCTAAAGTTACCGTCCATTATTCCGTTAAAATATTCAATATTATTATAAAAAACAAAGCGGAATTTCATTTTACTGAGTTCAACAATCCGTGATTGTTCCCAGTCCAACCCTCCCTGCAGTAAATGCACCCCGAAATACTTGCAGGTGATGTTTTTTATTAAATTTTTCGCTCCACCCTGAATCAAAATTAATTTCAACGTGTTCGCAGTCTCTGTATTTACACAATTTACTGACTCATACTACCTTTAAATTGTACAGAAAAGTTTAATTAAGCACAGCGCAGTGTTTCGGCTTAATTTTATAACATTACTTACAATAACGAGCAGAAATGTTCATTATCTAAATTTTATGATACAAGGAACTTTTATTAAACAGTACAAAAATGTTTGTAACTGAAATTTCAAATAAAAGTCTATCAAAGACTGAAAATAATAATACAAATTATTGTAGAACAAATAAGCTATAAGAAACGACGGTATTACAAAAGGAAGGTATAAAAACGAGGTTTCAATAATAAATTATCAAAGGAGGGCTGAGGAGACTCCCTTGTGGAACCCCAGAGACCAACACCTCCTGGCGTCTTCCTTATTGTGTGTACTTTACCGTACTATTTGGTACAAGCTATAGGATTATAATTACTTTATTACTACGTCGTTATTTTTTACTTTATTTGGGTTTGTCAACAGTTATTTGCAGTGAAAGCAATATAAAAATATAATACACAAGGCAGCAACAGGCACCTGTGTGAAATAGAAGATAAGTTGTGCCGACCCAACATAAAGTGGGATAAGGGCAGGAAGAAGAAGAAGAAAGCATTATAAAAATAATAGAAAACTAACAACAGTAATAATTTCAAAAGCTTACTATGTAATCAAACTTCTTCTTCACTGTCACTGGTTCATTCGAACCAAGTGCGGTGAAAGGATTTTAAGTGCGCCTCAAATAAGCTCCTTTTGTGAACTTATCGACACATATTTTCGGACTTCTTAGGTTCTACGATATGCCTATTTCCTTACGATATTTTCCTTTACCGTTTGAGAGTAGTACCATAGTACCATAGTGGTACATACATTTTTGGGCAAAAAAACACATTGGTACACGACTGGATTTGAACCCACGACTTTAATATCGGAAGGTGGAACCGCTACCACTAGGCCACCAGCGCTCTCCAGCGCCATCAAACTGATCACATAAAACGGCACTTAATATATAATAATATATAATACACTTTCGAAAAACGATTCATTTTTATAAGTGACCTACTTGATTTACAGCCTATACCAATTGCACCATACGCCAAAACGCGTTCACGCAACTCTGCTACAAATTAGCGTTGGGAACGGGAACAAGACAAAGAAAATGCCCTCAGGGCGGCGTAATCAGCATCATGTGGACCAACGACACTGACTGATTGGAACAAGGAGATATTAATGAAGACAGTTTGTACAATCTGACAGATTCCTACTTTATAACGCTATTCATCATTATGGTTTTCGTAATTGTTATAAATGGGAAGTTGGGAACATTTGGTGGGTGTTTGTCGCTGACAAAATGTGGGTACCTGGTAAATGTTCTGTTTGACGTGCCTTTAACTTTTAATAAAACTAGCTGATGGAACAAGTATATGGCCCACCTGATGTTAAGTGGTAACCATCGCCTATAACAAAGCATGTCTTGTAGGTCACGCACTTCAGGAAAGTGCCCTACGATGCACTGCCCTGTGACTATCAACTTGAGGCATACTTACGTTCAGCCTCACGTGTCAGTAATATTAGTACCCACACCCTCAAAAAAAAAAAAATTTCTCTTCGATGCTGAGTGCAAAACCCGTTTTTATCCTCTAGCGGCTAGAGGATAAAAACGGGTTTTGCACAAATATATTTTTTAAATTTGTTAGAAACTCTGATTTGGAAGCTCTTGGTGTACGACTTTTTTTTTAATTTGCTTTACGCGCGCTATTTTATTTTTTGCATTTAGACGTTTCCTCGTTGAGTTGGGATGAAAAGTTATGTGTTGCACTCGAGTGCAAAGATTTTTAATCTCGTGCTCTTTTGATTTCCTCGCTAACACTCAAATTTTTGAATCTCCTTCGCTTGCTCGGTCATCAAAATTGAGCACGCGGTTAAAAAGCAACTTTGCACTCTTGTAAAACAAATAACTACAATCTGACGAATAGCGTTTATTTAGTTTAGTAATTATATGTTATCCTATTGAATAAATCAGTAAACTGCCAACCTCATTATTATTTTATCATCAAAGCAATTCAAAACAGTGATTTTATGATTTAAGAACCTTGTTATTTCTTCTTAAAAGGATTTCTACTGAGAAATAAACCAAATCAAATAAGAAGAAATGATTTACAAAGAATGAACTGTGATCGTCGTAAACCGTTTTTTTGGAAACTTTTAGCAAAACATTCTATTACGTTCTATAATAAATATATATTTGAAATTCCCATTTATGATCGCAAGGTATTCCCGTTATTTAGCGCAACGCCCCGTTTCTATTGAGACGAAGCAGAGCCGGATTAAGAATTATTTTTGGAAGTTTTCGAAAGTGAAGATATCTAAACGATAATCTAATAATCTTTCAGTTCAAAATCATAACAACCTCTTGACGATATTTTCTCTATCTGGAACATATTCTTTCAACTTATTTTTTATTATACGGATTATTTTTTGTTTTTATCGTAAAAAAAAGTTAATTTTATAGTTGCAATTATACAAAAACCTACCCAAGTCAGAAAACAAACGTTTTTTTATACACAATTATTAGTCAAACTATTCAATTTTAATAACATCATAGTTCGTAGGTGAAATAAGGCCTAAGAACTATATTAATTCTCTTAAAATACATATTATTTTAAAAGGAGGACACCTATGAATCCTTTTTAAATTCTCAAGGTGCATTGACCTCAGTGCCCCGTTGGAAGAGGGAGCGCTCGTGGCCTAGTGGTAGCGGCCCTACCTTCCAATCCTAAGGTCGTGGGTTCAAAACTATTGAGTTTTTCTAACCAAAACATTATGTACACTATGCCAGTGCTCTCAAACAGTGATGAAAAACATCGTGAGGAAACCGGCATGTTGTAGAACCCAAAAAGTTCGAAAATATGTGTCAACTGCACGAAAAGAGCCTCTTTAAGGTGCACTTAAAATCCCTTCACCACACTTGGTTCGACTTAGTGACACGATAAGAAGAAGAAGCGCCCCGTCCTTAAATACACTCTCTTGATGAAAATATTTAATAAAAACCGATTTTGCTTCAAGATTCCCAGCGATTTTCCGTCTCGACCCCGAGTTATTGTTCGTTATAGCCGATAGGATTTTTTGAGTTATTATGAGTTCATGAAGCCGGAAATATTCGGCCTCATTTCAAACGGAAGTGTCGTTTTTAATATCGGTCATTTTATCAAACCGTATTTCGGATTTAATCGAATGGTTTTTAGAAACACTGCGATTTTAAAAATCATTTGAGAAAACGCTATTTTGATTTCAACAAAAATACAAATTATTACGCCTTGTATCTATCGATACGCAAGTAATCTTCTTCATAATGTTTCACTGGTTTTGTCAAACCAAGTGTGGTAAAGGATTTTAAGTGCGCCTCAAAGATGCTCCTTTCGTGCAGTTGACACATGTTTTTTGAACTTTATAGGTACTACACAATGCGCCGGTTTTTTTACAATGTTTTCCTTCACCGTTTGAAAGCACTGAGATACCGCTCACTAATTTTTACACAGAAAAACAATATTCACAATATAATATGATATACATTGATGCACAACCAGTAATTAAACATTATGTAATAACTATCATACTGTATGTAACAACCATCCAATTACTCAAAGTTCCTTTCATCTTCAAACAAGGACGAAATCAAAACCAACAATAATTACCTTAAACACTGAGACGTGGGCCCTTTACGGATAAAAAGACTATTTCCTGGGACGTGGAATGTCCCCTTTGCGAGTCCAGGGGTCCCAACGACCACAGGGTATAAACTTACCAGTGTCTGTACTCTTTCGAATGATTCAATACACATAAATTCACCCGCTAACCATAACTCTCCTTCGCATTTGGGAGTTGTATGTCATGCCCCACAAGATTTTAAGTAGCAACCATCGTCTATAACAAATCATTGCCTTGCAGGTCACGCACGTCAAGAACGTGCCCTACAATGCACTGCCCTGTCCATTAACTTGAGGCATAAATATGTTCAGTCTCAAGTGTTAGTAATTTCACCGGCACACCCTTCAAACCGAAACACAGCAATGCTGCTTCACGGCAGAAATAGGCATGGTGGAGTACTTTCCCGGACGAGCCCTTCACAGAGAGCTCTACTACTACTAAAACTATCATCATCAGCCTGAAGAAGTCCACTGCTGGACATAGGCCAGCACCCACTTCCAGAAAGAACGATTCTGAGCCCTTTCCATCCACCGACTTCCTGCGATCTTAACAATGTCGTCAGTCCATCTGGTGGGTGGGCGCCCTACTTTTCGTCTTCCGGTTCGTGACTAGAACTATACAACTATATCTTATACCTTTAAACGAGAAAATCTTGTATATATATATATGTATATATATATATTTAGGATCTCGGAAACTGAGTCAACGATTTTCATGAAATTAAGTATACAGAGGGTTTGGGGGGCGATAAATCGATTTAGCTTGGTTTCTTTTTCAGAAAAGACCCAGGTTAAAAGTTATTTTAATAATAAAAAAATTTAGCGCCATCTCTTGCCGAGTAGTCGAAATCACGAATTAGTGTCACGGAGTACGCTATCTATTGAACTTCTACGTAAATTAAATTAAAATTTTGTTTTAATAATCAACTTTATCTATTAATCAACTTATACATAGGTAAGCTTATTTTAGCTATTCCAGTAGATGGCACTGTTAGTAAGATCAATAAATATTATTAATACCAGCTCGTATCAGAAAACTAGTATTAATATTGTAGAATAAAGACTTTGTTACTTGAAATTGAGTACGTGTTTGGGCGAAAAACAAAGCCTGTCATAAAAAGGTACCTACTTTAGTGGAGTTTGAACTCTGTACAACGTGCGCTGTGATCGTTAGGCTCCCCGCTGACCCCTCAAGCCAGTTCTATTAATGGCTACCTGCTGTAAAGTGCTACTTTTGGTAACTTGCTCTTGACGGGGCCCTTTGTGTCCGTTCGGGGGTCGTCTCGGTTTCCACTCGAATGAGTTTTGCCAGGAAATTAAGTGTTTGAAAGAACTTTTCAAAAAGAAAAACAATTGGACAAAGAGATTATTGTACTCGCACCAGCTTTATTGGCAAAAAAGCAATTCAATCAATTTAAAAGGTAAGATAGGCATCCATTGAATTTTCTTAGTTTTATCTCTGTTTAACTTTAACACACGGGAAAAAAACATCGTCTACGCATTACGTTATTATTTAATTTAATTGACAACACAATACTACCAGCTAGCTTTTTATTTATTTATGTTTTCAAAGCTCGCTTCCACTCTAATTATTGCTATGCCCTAAACTTGAGGGCCTATTATGTATTCACCATTTTTTACTTTAAGACCTCACCATGTAACATAATAATTGCAATAAATAATATAAGTATGAGTACGACTATAAAATCTTTGCTAATACAACCTTCTTCATCATGATCATCATCATTCTATATTAGTCCACTGCTGGACGTAGGTCTCTCCCAAGACGCGCTACTGAGCCCGGTCTTCGGCTCTTCTTAACCAGTGCCAGCTACATTTCGCAGATCGTTGCTTACATTGGTGGAGAGCGTATTACTACGCTTTTTTTACAACTTATAGGATAACGCTTTACCTAAATTCGATTTAAAATAATGTAAATTTAAATTAAAAGGGTTATAACCATGTTTGTTCTTCAATAACCCATTGATTACAACGTTCGTTGCTCGTACTAATAGGATTAGTTTGCATTAAACTACGCTAAGGGTAGCATTACACAGGAGACAAAATTCGACAAAAAAATTGAAAATTTTAAATATTAAAATTTTCAAAATTTTACATAATTAATACATTTACCAACTAAAACCCCCGTATATACATAGCATGAAAAAAAGATTGAGTATCTATTATGTCCAGTCTATTATAGAGTGGAATAAAAAAATCCTTAAGGATTATTATGATTAATTGCACCTTCACAGCTCAGTTGGTAGTAGCTCTGCCTTCTGCGCTGGAGGGCGTGGGTTCGATCCCCACCGAGAACAAATATTTGTGTGATGAACACAGATGTTTGTTCTCTGTCTGGGTGTTATATTGTATTCCATGTATGTATTTACAAAAAAAAAAATTAAGTATTATATCAGCTATCTAGATCCCATAGTACAAGCTCTGCTTAGTTAGGGGCTAGATAGTGTTGTGTGGATTGTCCGCATTATTTATTATTATTATTTATTATTATTATGTGTTTAAAATGAGGTTAACATAAGAACCTTTTTTAAATTCTCATGGTGCATTGACCTCAGTGCCCCGTTGGAGAAGAGAGGGAGGAGGACCTACCACCTACTAAGATCCGAAAAAATGTCATCCATATTGGGGATAAAAATAGTCTCGTGAGGTTATCTATATTAAATTACTGGCACGTGAGGCGAATATCTGTATGCCTCAAGTTGATGGACGCACGGCAGTGCATCGTAGCACGTTCCTGAAGTGCGTGACCTACGAGCCAATGCTTTGTCATAGGCAATAGTTACCACTTAACATCAGGTGGACCAAAGAAATTGATTAAATTTTCATTGATGCATATAATATGTCTTGGACAAAATAATTCCATTCGCTCGTGTGAATTGGCCCTTGAGCTTAAAACTAAAGTATTCGTACGAAAACACAGAAACTTAATTAAATTTCGCGATATTTATTAGTTCAATTAAATGGATTAAGATGAAACTCAATTCGGATAGACTATACAGGGTGTAATTAAATTATAAACATTTATATGACCTTTAAAATCTCTGAAAATTCTACACGTTTTTCATGTTATTCTGAGTGCAAATGATTAAATCAACAGATAACTTATCCGTCTGGTAAAATATATTTTTCTCTATTCTATGCTTGCTAAAAACAAAGACTGAGAACTTTTATTTGAAGAAATTGAAAGATCAGTAGGCCTACCACAAGCTCCATCTGGCTCTGTCTCTTGCTCTGGTTTTGAGTCTGTGTGAGTGGTAACTAAGTGGTGACTGCTCACCAGTGTATTATGCTACGAGTACGTGTGTAGGATTAATTTTGACAGCAGTCACACAGACTCAAAACCAGAGCCAGACTGAGCTTGTGGTAACAAGCTCAGTCTGGCTTTGGATCTGGCTCTGGTTGCTAAAAAGCCTAAAATTTAATTTTCTAATATAAAATAAAATAATTAAAATATTTAAATTAAATTAATTTCAATATTTTAAACTATGAACTCTAAAATTGGTAGGTGTTGTAGACAATATTATAAAAGAACAAAATATTTTGATACAATATGGACTTATAGACTGCTTTGTCGCCCACCTTTTCTCAACGAAAACAGTGTAATTTGAGAGCGTTGATTACCTATTTACAACAGTTGTGGTTCTGTCGCAAAATACGTAATCAGGGTGTCCTACTTTAAGCATCTCTTGCATAATTAAGGAAAATTTAGGGATCGGTTTCATTACCTAAGAATTGACCCGAGTTTAAACTTAAAATGACACTCGCGCTATGACAATTTGAACTCTATGTAGCACAAGATAAGGGTCTAGGGGATTAGGCATTAAGTGGAGGAATAAATAATTTTGGGGACGGAATAAGTAATGTAAAACTCTCTAAGTTGGCAGATGAGATTTAATTTAAGCTTAATAACCTTCTTTCAGACTGAGGATTGCTTAAATAAATCTTTATAGAATTTCGATAAAACTTTATGCCAAAATCACATTAAAAATTCGGCTAAATCAAATATTTTTACTTTGTTAAAGTTCATAATACATTTCCTGTCACGTTTCACCGTTTTCTAGTAATAGAAGAAAGGAGCCTCTTTGGGGCGCACTTAAAATCCTTTCACCACACTTGGTTCGAAAGAATCAGTGACACGATAAGAAGAAGAATAAGAAGTAGTAGTAGAGCGCTTTGTGTGTGGCTCGTCCGGGGAAGTTCTACTACCATGCCTATTTCTGCCGTGAAGCAGCATTGCTGTGTTTCAGCTTGAAGGGTGTGGTTGCCGGTGAAATTACTGCCACGTGAGGCTGAATATCTGAATGCCTCAAGTTGATAGATGCAGAGTAGTGCATCATTGGGCACGTTTTTGAAATGTTATGACCTGTGTGAATATTTTAAACATCTTAAAAGTACCAAGTTTTTATAAAAAAAGACACGATCCACACAATTTTACCTTCTATAATCTTCAGTAGGTATAACAAGATTTAAGATTGAATCGAACGTTTTTTTGCTAAATTAAAAGAGAAAAAGGCTTAAGAGCCTTAAAGAAATCTAAATTAAAAGAAATTAGATTCATTTGATGAAAAGAAACCAAAGTAACCCTTTCGAGCATTAAATCGTCCACCTTCGCTCTTCACCCGAATAAGAAGTAGCCTCAGAACTTGTGTGGACTATGAAGCAATAGGGTGTGGTCTCAGTGTCGACGATGAGCGTGAGCGGGAGAAAGAGCGATACGACAAAGTAAGATATACCTTAAGATAATGGACGCACGGCAGTGCATCGTAGGACGTTAGCTGAGTGACCAAGACCAAATACTTCCTTTCTTTTTTATGGTTACTACATTACCAAAACAAAAAAAAAGCACACATTCATTCTAGGTGCAAACAAAATTTTATTTCTTGTGCTTTTATCTAGACTGATGATCTGGATGCCCCTGGAGTGTGGGTTCGGTAACGCACTTTTTTTTTTCAAATCCAATAAGGGCAGAGTCGTTTTTGAACTGACTTGATTAAAAACTATTTTATTTAGGTACGCAATTTATCCTCACTTGACACACTGGCAAAATTGATCCAAAATGGACAGATTCCATTAACTAAGAATATGAAGAAGCGTTTCACTGATTGCCACCGCAGAACGCTTAGGTGTGTGCAAGGTAAGGTTTTTGTTATTTTATTTTTAAGTTAGTTATTTGTACCTCAGTCTTTAATAATTTGATAATTAGTGTAATTGGAATATTCTATTCCGTTCTAATTAATTCAATAAATAAAAATCAAGCTTTCAGGATAATTCCGCGAGATATCGAACCACCGCCCAACACATCACTGGTACATAAAGGCTCTCATCAAGACGCCGGTCACGTCCTGCCCGTTTTGAGTAGCTCCGACAATATTAGGGCGGAATACCGGGAGGTTTTTTAACTTATTATTGCCCTGAAAACCCATTTTGTCTGTACGAGTAATAAAACGACTTTATAGGACAATTATGGGATTTAATATGCAGTCTTGGAAGTTTGTTATGAGATGTTTATTGATCTACTGTCTACGAGAGGATTTATTCTGTAAGCCTACCACAAGCTCTGTCTGGTTCTGGTTTTAAGTCTGTGTGAGTATTGACTAAATAAATCCACGTCAAAACGCCACACAGTATAATACACTGGTGAGCACTCACACAGACTCAAAACCAGAGCCAGAGACAGAGCCAGACAGAGCTTGTGGTAGGCCTACAGATATATTAACAGCTTTTCGGGTAAGAGTACCCTAAACTGATGAGCATGTATGAAGAATGTTATGAGAGTGAATGAAGCGAAAGAGGTATGTCAGGATCGTAGCAAGTGGAAATCCGTGATCGCTGCCTACCCCTATGGGAAAGAGGCGTTTAACACTTCTCATTTAATAAAGCTTGAATGCCTTCACAGCTCAGTTGGTAGTAGCTCTGCCTTCTGCGCTGGAGGGCGTGGGTTCGATCTCCACTGAGAACAAATATTTGTGTGGTGAACGTAGATGTTTGTTCTCTGTCTGGGTGTTATATTGTATTCTATGTATATGTGTTTACAAAAAAAAAGTATTGAAGTATTATATCAGCTATCTGGTTTCCATAGTACAAGCTCTGCTTAGTTTGGGGCTAGATGGTGTTGTGTGGATTGTCTGCATTATTTATTTATTTATTTATTTAAAGCCCAAAACCTACTGACGGATAGTTTTGTCTGTAGATAAAAAAATAGAAGTTCAAACTTATTTAATCCTATCTTATTAATTTTAATTTAATTAAAAATCCATCAAAATTATGTCAATTCTTTTTAACTTTTAAGACGATATTGTGGTAAACAGCTGCAAAATTTTCCACAAGAATGGATGATTAATTAGACTTACTAGACCGCAGTCTTTGTGCAGTCCTTCAGGGGAATCTATCACGTATTTCAGTGCCATAGAAGCTGAAGTTGCATGCAGCCGTTGTCTGTAAGCTCGGATAAAAAAGGTAAAGCACTTTGATTGATCTTACCTGCTACATAGGTATTTTCCTATTGGATATGATCGTCGTTTGAGGTAAGTCTTTTGAGGTTATAAGATTTTATTTTATAGAAAATTGTCTGTTATATTTTATTGTCCCTTTATTTAATTTTAAAAAATATGAATTCCAGGTAGAAAATGCTCAATATTCTTCGTATGCCATTCTTAGAAATGAAAATGTAAAATATTCGCAACTGAGAATCAAAAGCATTCATGTATCTGTTAGGTGATAGTGTTCTTCTGTTGCAATCAAAAGTTTGATATTTACAAGGAATAGCGATCACATATTTTGTTGCTATCATTATATTATATATTAGCAACAACACGATGTTTTATTATGCTATTTGTTGAAAAATTGAAACATTAGTATCCTGAAGTAAGTTTCCAAACGGATCTCTCTTTATTACCATGCAAAAGTTTGTTGTTATGCTGATTGATTTAAAACTAATGTAAAACTTTCTTAAAAATAAAAAAATAACGAATTCACAGAAGTCATTAATAACTGTATTGAAATAAGTATTACATCATACATAATATGACTAGCGTTTTTAAATAAACTTAATCGTAATATATTAGGGGCAATTCTCACAGCACTATACAGCCCCAAACTAAGCAGAGCTTGTACGATGGGAACTAGATAGCTGATATAATACATAATAATACTTTTTTTGTAAATACATACATAGAAAACAATAGGACACCCAGCCAGATAACAAACATCTACGTTCACCACACAAATATTTGGGATTTCAATTATACTTTTGATCTAATCAGTAAAGAATATTTACCATAGCAATCTCTAAAACTAAAAAAAAAAAAAAAAACAAAATATATTTATTTGGAATCAAGGTACAAGGTTATACAAAAACAAGTGTAAACGATACTGACTGCAGAAGTATAAACTGTGTCGCAGCCAGTAACTGGGCAATGACAAACAGTCAGATCTTTTAAGGTATCTCAAACCTAGGTATTGCTTGTAAAAGGGCATCAGAAATACATATTCTGTTTATTCATAACGGAGATCGACATAGCAATAAAAACATTACCACAGCCCACGTTAAAACAGAGGCGAAAGTGAACACCGCTCAAATAATCAATACTGCGAACGTTCGGCTCGACGGGCGCAGGTACAGAGGCCCCTCCCCCCCGCAACCCCGCCTCCCCCCGCGGGGGTCATAGACTAGACAGATAGACGAACATTTTTAAATACGTGTGGAAGTGTATTTATTATTTAGCAAGCTGTATTTAGTCTAGCGGATGCAGGTTGCAATTTGCGGCGCAACACACACAATGTGTTTGATGCTTGTGGGTTTCACTTAGAAGACCTTTTTAATTACTCGTGTTTAAATAAATAATTAATATTCTTATGAATAATATATCAATATGTACTAAATAATATATTTATAGCTTTAAGAGGTTTCAAAGTGAATCTTGTGCTACAACTGAATCAAGATATTTTGTGTTTGAATTTACGGTCAAACGGCTAAAATGTTTATAAAAAAAAAATGGGTTTGCTAAGAGTCAATCAGGCAATTTTTTCACATTACGCGTATTTATAAAATCGAAATTTAATTCTAAAAATATTATAGAGTTCAACGTCTAATTTTTTTTTTATATACAACTAAGTTGACAAACAAGCTTACGGCCCACCTGATGGGAAGCGGTTACTAAATGTTTGCATGTTAGTTTTAATTGAGAATCTTTTAAAATATGTTACTTTTTGTGTCGGTACTATACGCGAGCACATCCGCGGACAGAAGCTAGTTTAATATTTTGTTTAGCATTACCGTAGATATAGTCATAACTCTTGTCCCAAGCACAGGTACTTTGAGTGGCTTATTGAATTACCCAACCCTAGTCCATTGTAGGGCCTAATGAATGGCCCTTTGCGAAACTTTAAGGTCTGCGCTTGAGAAGTGCAAAAAGCCGGTTTGTTGACTTGTTTTTTCTTGGTCATCCTAAATAAGCCACAATGGCAATGGCTAAATACCTAAAGCTGGTATTTAGTAAAACTATAGGAACAGAAAACTACTCTGATACTTATAGACATACATTTTTGTTTTTATGGTAAGGCGGGAATCAAACCCGTGACACAGAAGCTATAGCGCAGAGGACCGACCTTCCATAAATAGGTCTGTTTATCTATCAAAGTCTAAGTAACAAAAAAATTTGCTCAGTAGTATCACAAGGATCACTTTGAAACGTCTTAAAGCTAGATGAGTCTAGGTCCCAGCTCCACTTGACTAAGCCTCAAAAAACAGGCAACAAACTACGCCCTGGTTCCTACCTTTTTTTTGTACCCATGTCGTAATCATTTTATTATTTTTATATAAAAACGTAAAAAGTTTTTCTAAATGTGGCCTTTTCTTGCCGGCTAAAAGTAGAAAAGCCGAACAAATACAGCCTATTCGAGACTTTCGGAAGCCTTACCTGCCGAGCGCTTACACAAGAAGGGATTAAAATAGCACAGAATTATAATTTAGTGTGTTTTTAATGCGAAAGTGTTGTACAGGCTATAGAGGTTGGAAAAGGTGGAGGGGGTGAAAGGATTACGTACTTTATTGGCGGCTCGATATTTTAGGAAATAAATCACCCAGAATGTAAGGGATGTAAAAGTGCCTGTTTCGTTAAAATACTCGTAAAAGATGATGTATTAAAGGTATAAAAAAACCTATTTCAAGAATATGATGATGAAGATAGAATAATATATTTTTAAGAAAGAGGTTCTTCTTCTTCTTGTCTTGTCAGTAGTTGTTTCAAACCAGTGTGGTAAAGGATTTTAATTAAGCCTCCAAGAGGCTTCTTTCGTGCACATTTTTTTTTTATTTATTTATTCTTATCGTATCACTTGTTTTTTAACATAGTGCACACACTTTTAGTAAGAAGGCCTTCGGTGCACGAACGGAATTGAACCCATGATCTAAGGATCGGAAGTTCAGGTCGCTACCACTAGACCACCAGTGCTTTCAATTACTGTTAAACAGTGGTAATACATAAAATATGCGTCTACTACCATTTTGCTTCAAAACATTAATCAAATCAATTACAGTTTCAAACTCAAATTAATTCACCGAAGACTTTACGGACCTGAGCCGATAAATTGCTGAAATTGTCTAATTTAATTAATACTAGAAACCGCAAATTCCAACTCAATAAGTTATTTAAGCGGCAAATTCGTTGGTACTCGTACCTTAGTACAAAACTTCTTGATATTGCAACGTAAGGGCGCTTGTACACGCTAAGAAAAAACGCCGGGCCTACCCAAGAATTCGTGTCGTAACAAGAAAATTACTGTGTACACTGCTCGCAGCGGTGCACGAAAAAAATCTTATCTGCGCAAGACAAGAATTTTGTCTTTTCCACACACGAAAACGCAACAACGTTCGCCGCGTCGTGTCTTGCGCAGATAAGATTTTTTTCGTGCACCGCTGCGAGCAGTGTACACAGTTATTTTCTAGTTACGACACGAATTCTTGGGTAGACCCGGCGTTTTTTCTTAGCGTGTACAAGCGCCCTAGCGGGTTTGGTGACAGCCCTTATTACCTAAGAAACGGCAATAGCAATATCAAAAAGCAGTAGCAGTAAAAAAAACTAATAAAGGACGTCTCTTATAGTGATTATTTTGAACCAAGTGTGGTGAAAGGGTTTGAAATGCGCCTCAAAGTAAGACTGTTACTTATTGATTGAACAAATATTCTGACAAAGGCTAGTCCATTAGACTTGATTAGATTAGTCAAATAATAAAAGTTTAAACAACTTGAGAAAACCGACTTCATGGCTAAACTGCAGAACCGATTTTAATAAAATTACTATAGAACTCTGGAAGCATAACCATCCAGATAAAACTAGATTTCGAATCTGCTCATAAATTACGAAAAAACAAACATTAAAAAAAAGTACAACCAAATTTAGAACCTCCCCCTTTTTTATTTGAAATCGTCAAAAACCTGGCCTACTATGCACTACGTCGATCACCGTCGTCGTTCGGCCTCGCGTGCCAGTAATTTCACCAGCACCCACACCCTTCAAACCGAAACACAGCAATGCTGCTTCACGGCAGAAAACAACATGGTGGTAGTACTTGCCCAGTTGAGCCACACACTGAAGGCCTGCGCTTAGGCGATCAGCTGAAACGCTGTCAAATATCGCCGTCATATTTGACAGCGTTTCAGCTGAGGTGCCACTCTAGCAACACAAATCACTCAAGCGATCGCTAAATTCGATGTGAGTTGTCAATTTTTGTTTGAAAAATTTGAAAATGGAACGTGGATTCATTGATCACTCATTCGAACCGTGTTGCTGGAATAGCAGGGCTGATCGCTATCGCCTAGATGTGCGTAATCCCTAATAGCCCCTTCCCACCGGTGGTGTGTGATATCGCGCACGGAGGCGGATCAGCTCGCACGACACACCATGGGAACGGTCTCGTGCGAGGTGCGCAGTAGCACAGGAGCTCTTTCTGTGTGCGTTGCCGTGCGTCATCGTCGGCTGTGCGTGATGATCTGCAGCACCGTACCACGCACCGTAGGAAGGCAGCATAAGAGCTATACTACTACTAAAGCCAGCGGCAATAACAACTCAAGCCGTCGGCAATATCAATTTAAAAACAAACGAAAATTAGTGAAAACAACAATTTGTTTACATCGTGTCGTACTTAATAAACAGCTGTTAGACTTGCCCGCATTGTTAACAAAGTAATCAACAAACTAATCTAACTTTTCAAAGATAAACTTCTTGGACTCGGGAACAATCAATCCATCATCGTGCTGCGCGAATACCTTTGGATTAGTGTCGCTAAGCTTAGTCTTCAGAACCACAACATTTTGGTAATAAATAGAAGAGCTTACCTCTTAAATTTAAGAAGAAGAATTAAGGCTAAATACATAGTACTACAGAATATACATTATTTACAAAAACTATTGTTATACAACATGAAATACCTAATTAAAAAGAAATAATAAAAATTACATTTTATAAGAAACTAGAATTTTTTTTAATGAACTCTGTTTTCCACCTGTAGGTATTACAGGTAGAAAACAGAGTTCAGATCACCGACCGCAGGCAATGTGCCCAAAAGGCTGGCAACGTTACCTCTTTGAATAGCTAAGCTAATTCTTTGCCCTAGGTAAGCGCCAGCCCTTTGGTCACCAGTCTCAACCACCAGCCTCTTGGATAAATCTTCGAATAGAAGCCACGCCTCTGGACCCCATGGTCCTAGCGTTTCCACCCCAAAAGGCAGAAATATGTATCCATCGCCGATTGATGCATATTTCCGCTTTTTGAGGTTTTCCGCCGCCGTTGCCGCCGCGCCCGCCGCTCTTGAAGTGGATGATACGTGCGAGGCAGCCAAAGTATCCACGCAAGTAGCGTCCCACACCAAAGGCCTGCCCCGACTCCAAGGTATCAACGACATCCCGTCGGGTCTCTTTCCATCATCACGTGTGATACCGTTCGGCTCTAGAATGGCCGGCACGTTAATGGTGGCTAGAGCCCTACGGATAATGTCGTTGAGGCTTGCATGACGGGATTGGCGGCCTGCACTGCGGCGACAGGAAAGTCCGTGGTGACCATGCCGGTCAACGGAGCTGCCGCAGTGGCACTGATGGGGTTCATTGGTGGTGGCTCCAATTCGAATGCTGACTGCTAAAGAAAATGTGGTGTTATCCAAGAGAGTTCCTATATTGGCAGAAGGCAGCGCATGGAGCCAGAAACCAGATTCCCGAGTGCCAGAGGCAATGAGGCGAGCCTTTTCTGCTAGCGTAGAAGCCGATTTTAAAAGTTCTTCTTGTAGCATCTTGCATATAGGCTCATCCCATTGCCTCTGTAGATAGGGTTTCTCGGGAATGGTTTCTGCAGGGCAAATTAAAGTCCATGCGCTCTTAGCCTCATCTATTAAATTTATTTTAATATTTCCCAAAGATGGAAAAATAATTTTTGAAAATAATTTATTTGTGCTATGAACCGAGGATAAAAATGCCGGGAGAGAAACACTTGAAATTTTTCGAATACCCAGGCCCCCGAACCTTATTGGAAGGGAAGCCTGGCACCAGGAAACATCAGACAATGGACAATTTAGAATTTTTACTAATACATTCTGTAATGCTGAGTCTAAGCTTGTTAAATGATCTCTTAAGATCCAGACTGGGCTACATCGCAGAATATACGTTAATTGTGGTACAAAAAGGCAAAAACGAATAATATGAAAAGCCATGTGACAGTGAATTTTGGTTAATCTTTCGGTATACTCCTCGAACTTTGCACGTTGCTCTGTGATGAAAGAAGGAAACGATTAATAAATAGAAGATGAAAGTACTCGTGGTTTAGTGGTAGTGGCCCCGCCTTCCGATCTTAAGGTCATGAGTTTAAATCCAACCAATGAGTTTTTCTGGCCAACAATTATATGTGCACTATGCCAGTATTTATGTATGCTATTCTTTTGGACAGGAAAACTCATTGGCACACGACTGGACCCACGATCTTAGAGTCGGAAGGCGAGGCCGCTACCACTACGCCACTAGGAGCCTAATTCTTGGCTCATCTCGGATCATTTTGCAATATTATTTTATTGCTTCTTTTCGAAGAGAGAATGGATGATTTCCTTGAGTAATTCATCGACGACCTCATCGTAGAAGTCTCGACAGCTACGATAAACGGAAAACGTAGAAAAGGTGCGGAGTGGTGCAATGCCAATGTGTATATAAGAGACATTGAAAATCTCGGTCGGCCCGAGAATTAGGCTCCTGTGCTATCCCATCTCGTACATATACATAATATATATATTATATAAGTACGTTATTATATATGCTTATGTTTGCTTACTATTCTCAAATTCACCTCAAGTGGCCAATTACCTGTGTATTCAATGTAACTAAAATCGCAACTTTACGAAACAAAATTAAGCCACCAGACCGTGCGAGCACGTACACTAATATCCCCCTCTATTATAAATACTACTAGTTCCCCTTTCCTCTCCTCACCCTCTCCCTCCTCCCTTCATCCCTCGGATCTCGAGGGACTCCTAGGAGCTGGCTTGCAATTTTCTCCGACCGAGAATGTCCCACATTTAATCCTGCCTACAATTTTATTATCACGAAACAATCGGCTGTATGTAATATATTTTTGGTCACATTTCTTGAAAGAAGCTTTACTATTTCTCAAAAAGTAGTACAAAAAAAACTGAGTAGAAAATAATTATCTATGCGTTGTTTTAGCAGAACTGTCGATCCGTTCATCACCTAAAACTTTCTCTCGGAAATCAAACCCACACTTCTATTTAGTCGCAGATGATTAAGAACCCCTGGAGATCAAAATATACTTTCAAACAGCGATCAAACCAACAATCAAACTTACATCCAACCGTCACCCCAACGCCTGAACTTTTTACTGCAAATTATGTGGCTCACGTACTTCGCACGAGTCACTACAGGTGAAGCAGCCTACACCTATAGCGTGCAACAAATAATACTTCTACATAGATTTGTAACTCTATGCTCATACTAATAATGGTCTTAGTATAAGTTGGTCTTTAATTAGATGGCCGTTGTCCATTCGGCAACGTCAAATGAGCATAACATTGTAAATAAAATCGTTTTAGTCAAGTCAGTCAATAGACAACTATTTGAGCATATGAAAGTGACAGTGACAAGAGATTTTTAGCGAGCCGCTTAAAATAATTGACAGGCATTATGAATGAAGGGTTTAGACATTATGAAGAAGAATCATTATGAAGAATCATGATACGAAGATAAGAAGTCTCTTGCCCGTTGGTCTTGGCTCCTCAATTTAAAGTTACGAAGTGGACTACGAAATTAAATTAGGTATAAAGTAATTAATATGACAGACGAGCTTTTAAATGCAATAAGATCGGATATAGCTTGGTCTTTATCTAGCTAATCAGAAATTGCATCTGCTAGCTTCATCAAGTTGAAAGTTTTTCTTCCAAGCCTCTGTTTTCGGAACTTAAACATTTAGAAGCAAATGGTTACTAGCACTTTAGTTCTAACAAGAGTTCACGTTGGAATTTCTTATCTATACGCTCAGCCATTACTATTTTATGGCGAAGCAATATTTTTCCGTCAACTTCGCATTTATATGATAATACCCCACCGGTGCGGCGTTCGAAACTGATCCGGGAACTTCCGATGAGTTCCGAAAATTCCCGAAGCAGTATCGTAAATCTAATTTCGCGCCCACCTCATATTTGCCGGCATGCTGCCACAGTGTAGCTGAATCAGACCTTCTACATAGCAATTTGAAAATACTCTGAAACTTTTCAAAAATTTCAGTGTTTGACTTTCTTGCTCTTCTTTTGGTTGTCTAAAAACAAATAAGACAGGAAATGACATTTTCAAACCGTTTCTGAATGTTTTAAATTAGCCCTGCTGTACATACATTCGTTTAAGTAACTACAGATGTGCCGAGTCTAAGTGTCAGCTGCACGCTACCAAACCCAGAAGAACAAGCAACAAACTACGCCTTCGTTCCTAACGCTTTTGTATATGATCCTTGCACAACTAGTTCAAGACAAGCGTGAACCGTTGGGTTATGGCTAAAGCATGCTTCATCTTAGGCTGCAACCAAATGCTTAACTATCTATATTTAAAAAAAGTCACGTTACATTTGTACTGTGTTAGTTTTCTCTGTGGCCGCACCGCCCGCCTTCTGCTGGAGAATCAACCGTTAGAGAAAGTTATGCGTGAAGGGCCACGAAATATCATTTTGTTTTTAGAGTTCTCTACATAAAAGTGAAACGTTTTGTATTCGATGCATTTTATGAGATCAATTTCGAGTACTTTTACAATCAACGGCATGACTGTGCCAAAATATAGAGTCATTATAAAAGTGACCATTTTACTAAGCAGACAAGGTTTTTGGGTCACTTGTTCACAACATTTTCATAGAAAATAAATTTCACAAAGGGTGTAAAAACTACTCTCATACTTTTCAATCAATAACTACAGTAAAACAGATAAATGTGACAAATTCTGAAAAACAAAACGGGCAGTTCAATGTGCACGTTCAGTTTAGTTTGTTGAATTCAGATCACATGAATTTCTATCATCTCTTGGACTACTTCAGTCTATGTTAGTGTGAGTCCAAATGAATTCCCTTTAAGCGTTATTGGCCAGAAACGTGTAGGTACTTTTTCCTATGAACGTACACAAGAGGAATACCTACAAAAATGTTCAACAATTATGAAGTGTGTATTGTTGTGACTAGTTAGTTTTTATTTTGTTTCGCAAATTAATAATTGTTATTTCTTTTCCCGCTTTATTTTTTTTTGTATTCAAATGTTTTATACAATATGTAGTACTGAATTGGCTATTCATATTCCTCCGTTTTGTATATAAATAAAACCTTTATTGTCATCCGCTAAAAACATGTCATAGGCCAAGATAAAACGTTTAATCATGCATAGCTCGTAACGAGAGCTCGTAAAAAACGACAAAACCAATATCCTTTGACGCCTTTAGGGCATTTGAATTACACACAAAACTCAACCTCACTGCCTGCAAAATAAAGCGCATATTAGCACATGTCGTCATGTAGCACAATCGAATAATCCGGTCAGTGCAATTTCCACCTAAAACAACGGCAATCAGAAACTGTTTTTAATTGGAAACAAAATACTACATGAACTTATATAAGCACAAAGATCCAAGCCAAACTAGCCTTTAACTCCAAAGTATCAAGAGCTTTTCATCTGTAAGTTACTTCCGACTGACTGAACGAGACAATCGCATGAATTCATAAACGCGTAGCAATCTAAAATATACCTTAAATCTAAGAGATTAGAGCACTAAGCTTGGATTTGCATTTGGAGGTGACCAAATAGTGCAGTCACTTGTGTGCGCTGCATTTGATTTTGAGTTTTATTCTTTTGTAGATAAGGTTTATGGGAAAATGCAAATTTGTTTAGAATAAGCCTTTGTTTTGTCAGTATTTGTCAGGTAGTGATAGGTAATCGAATAATTCCAGTTCAATGCATCGGATTTAGAAATGTGCGATTGAAATTGGAATCGAGTTTGAAATTGACCTCTATGATGTCACGGGTCGCAGGTTCACTATTGCGGGTTTAGTTTTAGCGAGCTATCATCGATTTGAGTACTTTGGTGTGATACCAGTTTTTCCTCAAATGCTGTAGCCAATAGGCACAGTTTGCATCCCAAACCCATTCCATACAAAATCTTAATGCAGACTATCATTTTGTTATCAACATCCTTTGCGTTATCAAAATATATTCATTACTAAGCCGAAAACAAACATCGATGTATTCAAAATAACTAACAAAAGGTTTGTGAGGAATTTCCTCGAGTCTCGCAGCTAATTAAAATAATATACGTTCACAGTAATGAAACAAACTCACATAGTCTGTTCTGCAGCATTGTGAATGTGATGTACACTCGGTTGCAATAACATATAATCACAGTTTAAGACTTTCATGGGCGTGTCACAGTTTTTTTTAAATTAAAAGATATTATAAAACAAATAATAATAATAAATGACAAATTTGTGTGGTGAACACAGATATTGGTTCTCTTTCTGGGTGCTTTGTATTCTAAATATACTTGGTAGTACAAGTTTTGCCTAGTTTGGGGCTATATAGTGTGTGGATCGTCCAAAACATTATTCCATACTTTTAATTGTAATACATTCATAATTGTGTAATAAAGTGTTAAATAAATAAATGTACATTGCAATGCGACACCAACTTCAAATTTAATTTTATACATTCTCGTTCAGCTGACTATACGTTTAACAAGTGTGTGTGCAATATATTGCATCATACGGCATTCGTAACACATGGCGTAGCATGTGCTACGAAACGTAGAGCTGCTACAAAGCGTAGAGGTAGGAGGAGGCTATGAGTGTATCTCGTACTGTAGAATTAAAGAATAAGAAATAAGAAAATAAGGTATTTTTTTAAGGAATACACATTACTGAGTGCTAGCAATAAAAACAATTGTTCTGTTTAAATATGAATGAAAAAACAATTTCTCCAAACAGCTCTCAACGGCTATTTTAAATTTTTTTAAGCATTAAAATAAATAGATTTACTTTTTACCTGGGTGCTAAACGAGTGAAACCACAGGCGGAAGACACTAACAATAAATAATCTAAAATAACGCTTTCGTAGCTCCGTAGCACGTTGCTACGGATGTTGCTACGAAGAATTACTTTGCAAGAGGATTATGTTAAGAATCACTTTTGTATAGAATATTCTATTTCATAAACTCGTCAGAAAACAATATCTTGGAAATTCTCCAACAAATATGTCTATCATATTTCTTTCATCAAGTTTCGTTTGCATAGAAATCAAATATTGTTTTTCTTCACTACCTTAGTAGTGCTTACAGCAATTTCATGTTTATTGATGCTTAAACAGAAAGAAAGTAGCTTAAATATTTTGCCTGTTCTATGTTTGGATCCTTTGTGATATAATTGAACCAATGTCACTTTCACTTTAAACTATTGATAAAACGTACATATAAGTTAGTCTGGCCTGTCAGCTCAGTTGGTAGTAGCTCTGCCTTTTGCGCCGTAGATCGTGGGTTCGATCCCCATTGAGAACAAGTATTTGTGTGGTGAACACAGATGCTTGTTCTCTGTCAGGGTGTTATATCGTATTCTAAGTACTATATTGTAGATGATTTATATAGCGTCAAGGGCAACAGGTAATTAATAAAACCCTACTTGCGGGGCGCTATAGTGCCTTGGACAGGATTTTAAATGGAATAGGTTTGTCAAGCTTAGTCGGCCTAATCCACAGGAAAGGCATGGTTAATATGTGCAGAGCTGACTAAGCCAAGGGTTTCCTTACGATGTTTTCCTTCACCGTTTGAGAGCATTAGCATTGTCTGCATAATTCAAACAAAAAATGTATAGATACACGACTGGATTCGAACCCGCGGCCTTAGGATTGGAAAACAGGATACTATCACCAAGGTTCCAGTACACTTAAATTCAAAGGGATAGATTACATGCTACTCAACTAAATTACTCGCTCGGGAACAAGCCTTTATGTCTAAATTCAAAACCCATCAATTTCGCGGTTCGTTCCATTAACAGCCGAATGTGTACCAAAGTTATCAGTCGGGCCCAACCACAGGCGAGTTCACATAGTGTTTTCAACAGTAGAATAACACACACATGTAGGAAAATAATGTAAAAACATAATGGGACAGAACAGGTTTGAAAAAAACTGGAAGTCTTTGCGAGATACACTGGCTTAAGAGGCCGGCGGAGGGCGAATTTTCAAACAAACGTAATACCAAAAATATTACTAGTTTAGGCATATTTTCAAATCTGCCTAAATTAGTAATCATTTTGGTATTACGTTTGTATGAAAATTCGTTCTCCGCCGGCCCCTTAACAGCAGTGGAATGTTAATTTTAGTGTACCAGCCCAGTGAGTAAATAAAAATAAATAAATAAATATTGTGGACAATCCACATAACACTTTCTAGCCCCAAATTAAGCAGAAAATTTAAATCAAAATCAAAACTGTATTTATTGAGTATGATCGCAAGGATCACTTTGAAACGTCTTAAATCTTAGAGCTTGTACTATGGAAACCACACAGCATATAATTATGATATTTACATACGTTTTTTTTGTATTTTTTTGTAAATACATACTTAGAAAACAATGTAATACCCAGACAGAGAACACACAACCATCTGTTAATAGTTGTAAGCGTATGTGAAAAACTATCTGTCCAAGTTAAAAAATTCCATCATCAGAGTTAGCCAATAAATCAAAACATAGAACATTCCTCACTGCAAATAAACTATACTATGTCTCACAATATCCGTTCGACCGCTCGTTCCACTAATTGATTCCGACTCGCAAACGAATTGAACTTTCAGTAAAAATATTATAACCGCAGACAAATAACACCACGCACTCTCCAATAACTATATATTAGTATATTAATTGCTCAGCGAGCTATGGAGCGGGCTATGTTCGGAGTCTTTCTAATGGATAAAATCCGGAACGAGGTTATCCGACAGAGAACCTAGGTAGTCGACATAGCTCAAAGGATTAGTAAGCTGAAGTGGCAGTGGACCGGTCATGTTTGCCGTAGAACAGACAATCGTTGGAGCAAATGAATACTAGAGTAGAGACCGCGTTTAGGTAAGCGTAGGGTAGGACGCCCTCCAGCAAGACGGAGCGACGATCTGCGAAATGTAGCTGGCAAGCAATGGAGGAGAAGAGCCGAAGACCGGGCTCAGTGGCACGTTGGGAGAGACCTACGTTTAGCAGTGGACTGATAAAGATTGATGATGATGATTATGACTCTTCAATACTATCCAAAACAAATCGAAAAACAAAACGTAGGACGCTCATCTACCAAATGAACCAACGCCATTTTTTAAATCGCACTAAGTCTGAGAGGGCTCTGAGTCGTTCTTTCTGGGAATGTGTAGAGGCGTTCGTGACATGCTTGAACTTAACATCAGGTGTGCCATATGCTTGTTCCATGAGCTAGTTGTATAAAATAAAAACAATAAACAAATTGAAATTCAAATTTCAATTCATTCGAAACAAATCATCCGCAAAACCACGCGTACATCATCACATTACCCTTCCCACCCTCATCCCCATTTGTGGGGGTTGTTACCCCGAAATAATTAGCTAGAAGCAGTTTGGCTAATAAATAATACTTATAAGCCGATTCGAGTTTCAAACGATAAGCTATTATCGTGTGTGAGAATATTATATACCGCGTCGGTATCAAGTTGGTATCTTTATACTTAGATTGTTTGTAGCGATTTACAGATAGCTGTTGCCTGTGGACTTTTTAGGAGTTATAATTATTGGCACCAGCCAAAGTCCAAACACAGGTTTAGCTTTTAAAATATAATTTATTCCATGTTCCACAAATCCATGTCCTTTATCAACTTAGAGGCTAATTATCCTAAGCCCTGTTTCGTTGCTTGCTACCGCCGGCATGAGCCGATGTGTTCGCCGCCGTCATGTTGTCGCCCTCTCTCCAAAAACAATATGGCGGGCGGCGAACCGGAACGATTGTCAAACAACCAACTACATCAGAAAACAATTATAAAGATAGTTCGCATCAAATTAAAAAAAAACTAACATAAATAAGCAAATAAATAAAATAACATTTTGAACAATAATAAAACTTAATATCTATCATTTTAAATATAAACAATTACGACTGCAACGTTGGCATTGACGTTCTTGAAGGAAGTCAAGATTGTACTTCTACAACTTCAAATATTAAATAAATAAGCTTATCAGACCAAAATAACAGTAATTAGATTAGATATACAATTATTTAGAAAAAATATTGTAAATACCCTAACAGCTCGGCCTTCCTACAATGCGCAAGTCCCTTCGCGCCATGCATTTGGAGTTACATATTATTCAAGTCTGTTGGAATTAATACAAAAACATTAAGCAGTTAAATCCAAAACATTTTTTTTCGAATTAAATGTATTTCTAAGGATCGAGGTTACCTTATCTGGTTTAAACTAAGTAGAACTTGTACAGAACAATACAGCTCAAGTTACATAAAAACAAAAAAAACAAAAATTACACCACAAGGCCATAAGAGCGAACAGAGTATAGTCTGATGTGTATCCCTGTGTACCTTACAAACTAGATAGCAAGTCATCACTCTTGCATATAGTATTCCTCTTAATGCAATGCATACATAGATAGAAGAAAAATAGTATGTAGTATAATCCGCTTTGCAAAAGCAAACGAAAGGCTCTGTTTATTCAGCAGCGCAATGTTTGCAGAAGCCCAAAGTAAATCCGTATCAACATGTTACGTTTCTTTTCAGTACCTGCCTATTCCAATTTAATTATTTGTTTCTTATTCTTATTCTCCTTACAAATGCGATCAACATTGCAAATGTACAATCAAGCAAAACAGTCCTTTTTTCCGATTTGATTTATGCCTGTTGCCTTATCATTATTACAATCATCACCATAGCTCTCAATTGCAACATGTGACCGAATGTGAGTGACAATATTCCCTTCAAAATAAGAGGGTTATTATAATATGCATCGTACCTATTTATTATTTTATTTTAACTTTATCACTATAAAACTACATTAAACTTAAAACGCTTTATTCTACAAGTAGAATTAAAGTTTCGATCATAGTTCATTCAAGATTTACCTTAACATATCCTCCTCTCAGATCCCGTAGGGATCACTCTAAAAACGAACAATAAATACTGACCCCTTCATCAGTATACATTTTGAATGTCCCAAATACGTTAGGCAAAATATACAAGATTTTAAAGTACTAATAGGTAGTAATAACGCACGTAGTAATAGACATGTGATGTGCCTAGAATCTGACACGCATAGGCTCTCTTTTTCTAAAAAAATATACATCAGGTTATTGGACCCAAATTATTTAACAAAATTCCTCTATATATAAGGCTTTTGACATGTGAGAACTTGTACCATAACAATATTAGGAAATTATCGCTCGACAAGACAACATACAGTGTATGCGAGTATCCAGCTAATGACCACAACCATTTTATGGACGAAAACTAGAACTTACTAGCCAGGTAAGATTGCTTTGCTAAACAAGTTTATTCAAATTGTTAGACTCTATTTATGTTACCTATCCACATATCTTCTGTTGAGACGATGACGAGGCCCTACAGCCGAAATTATTTACATTTTATATTTCCCCATTGCAATTTTGTAAGAGTTGACGAGACACCAACGCCACATAGCAGTTCCATCCATTATTAAATCAATGTGTTTGCCTTAGCAATCAATAAATAATTTTTATTTCATAGAAATACTCATCTCAGGATTCACCGTATTTTACCTTTTTACCTAGCATTTCCGTGCTCAGCGTGATCTTCGCATAATAAAATAGCTATTGCTAAATTAAACATAGTAAAATAACTCTAGCTAAATTGTTAGCATTTAATATTTTTGATTCTGTTATAAGTACTATTACACAGTCCACTGACAAACCCGCAGTTAATAGCAGTACTAATAAGGGTGAACAAGTTTTGGGGCCTATTGCCCAACATTTAAACTAGTGTCCTCGACAATGAGAAGTCCAGGCATTTTAAATGTCATACACCAAAATATGCAAGGGCTTCCCAGCAAAGTTTGAGAATTAAAACTATTTATGAATTGTTTCAGTGTAGACATCATGTGCATTACAGAATACTGGATAGTAGAACTAGAGTTATTCCCTTTTTATGAAAAATATAGTATTGTAAGCTCTTTTATACGAAAGAACGCTATGCGAGATGGTTGTTTAATTATTGTAAGCAATCAATTTAAATGCTAGAAACGTAAAGACATTGCAAATCTCAGTATCGAGAGAACTGTTGGGCTGTCATGTGTGGGGCTGGAGCGGCACATAGTTGTGAGCGTTTACCATTCCCCGGACGCGGATTTCACCTTGTATGAATCCACTATGGAAGATGTAATGCGTAAAATCTTTAACTCTAATAAAACCGTACTAATCTGTGGAGATTTTAATGTGGATATCCTGGTTCACCCTCTTTCTGAGAGGCTGCTAAATTTGTTTAAACGTTTTGACCTACACTGCTTGTTTCAAGATCCAACAAGGGTGACACTAACAACAGCCTTAACAATATTATTGCCTTAACAATATTTTTAGCAGTCATGAGCCAGTTAGTAAATCAGTAGTTAGGCATTTTAATTCAGATCACTACGGCCATAGCGCTAGATTTGCATTTAAAATTTTAGATAAACACGAGATTTTCACCCACCAGCCTATCACAGAGAGCCGTATTAAAAAGTTTCAAAACAATATTGAACTGAAAGTGTCCCTCATGCCCCCCTCATGCATGCTTGACTGACCCGCATGATCTTTTAACCACCTTGTCAAATTTATCAAATGAAGAACGTAAGGATACGTTTAAACTTAAAACATGTAAAACTAGTATTAGTGTCGTGTAACCTGACTGGGTCATCCCAGGTATTTACAAAAGTAGGAATACATTATTATGACCTATATGCTTCTAGAGCTCAGTGCATTCATTAAACCCAGCATCTATTTAACATATTAAAACTACTTTAAAGCATTAAAAAGAGCTTGTCACGCAGCAAAATCCTTGCATATCAAAACAAAAATTGGAAAACCACAAATAAAACTCAAACTGGCTACCTGGAAGATAGTCAATAATGAGCCTGGCAAATCGTAACTCATCAAACATTTAAAAGTAGACAATAATCTTTTGACAAAAATATTGGAGTAGCCAACGCGTTTGATAGTTTATTTTCCAGTATCCGTAAAGTAGTGACATCGTCTTTAAATTCTTCGGCTACTGGCACGATGGCATTGTTAGAATCTAGTGTTCAAAAATGTAATAATATCTTTAGTTTTAACATGAAAAATACTGAAGATTTATGGAGTATGTCTACAAAACTACTCAGCGCTATCTTAACTAAGATTGCACCATGTCTAGCGTATATTTTTAATAAATGTGTTGACGAGGGTGTTTTTCTTGATATAATGAAACCTGGTTAACTCATTCCCTGTTCAAATCTGGAAATGTGAGTGATCCTGCTAATCATAGACCTATCTCAGTATTGCATACGCTTAGTAAAATCTTCGTGAAAGTTTTTCTTACTCAGTTGTTATCACATATTAATCTAAATGGGATACTTCATAACCACCAGTTCGGTTTAACGAAAGGTTGATCAACGACTGATGTCGGTATTTTACTCTTAAAGCACTCACAAGAAGCGATTGGGGTATTCTGCGACCTTTCCAAAGCTTTTGACCGTGTAAATCATGCCTCATTAATATCTTACCGTAAACATTACGGCATTCTAAATCGCTTTATTGATCTAATACAATTATACTTGACTGATAGAGTTCCTAAAGTCTTCTGGGTCAGTTATTGAAATGGGGGTGACTCAGGGTTTAATATTAGGTCCTTTCTTGTTTCAAGTGTACGTAAATGACCTCCCTTTTTTGGTTAAAAAAAAAATCGGTTGTCTGTAAAGTCGGTTTACTGACGATAGTTGAACGTGACAACGTCATAAGAAAATAATGATGGAATGGTTGCATTTTCCAAAAGAAAATTTTAATTTTATCTGTTTGATTATATTTTGTATGGATATAGAGAAAAAGGTAAACGGAAATCACAATTGAATTGATCAAGTTACCTTTAACCTACAATTGCTGCTCGCTAGCGGACCGCTGCTATTTATTTTAATTGATGATAGCACGAATATTCGACAATATATCACTGAACATAATTTAGATTCGGGTAATATCGAGAAAATCATTACTTTTACCGCCAAAATTATCGTTGCTATAAACAATTGACGCCACATTCACTTTGACGAAAACTTGTAAATGTATTATTTTATAGGAGCTGTCCACGCGGACGCATTGCTTACTAAAGTAGGAGAGAGATAGATGTCGTGCTATGTGTGCCAGTTATGCCTCTTTGTCGCTCGTTCCACGCTGCCGCTTGCACTTCAAGTCTTGAATGGAACGCCTCAGAGTGAGGTAACGCCGCACGAGTCATGTTTCTTCATGCGTCGGACGACTTGGACTTGAACTCGATCTCGGACTGGGACTCGGACTCAGACTTGGACTCGGACTCGACTTGGACTCGGACTCGACTTGGACTCGGACTCGACTTGGACTCGGACTCGACTTGGACTCGGACTCGACTTGGACTTGGACTCGGACTCGACTTGGACTCGGACTCGACTTGGACTCGGACTCGACTTGGACTCGGACTCGATTTGGACTCGGACTCGACTTGGACTCGGACTCGACTTGGACTTGGACTCGGACTCGACTTGGACTCGGACTCGACTTGGACTTGGACTTGGACTTGGACTTGGACTCGGACTCGACTTGGACTCGGACTTGACTTGGACTCGGACTCGGACTCGACTTGGACTTGGACTTGGACTCGGACTCGGACTCGGACTCGGACTTGGACTCGGTCTCGGTCTCGGTCTCGGTCTCGGTCTCGGTCTCGGTCTCGGTCTCGGTCTCGGTCTCGGTCTCGGTCTCGGTCTCGGTTTCGGTCTCGGTCTCGGTCTCGGTCTCGGTTTCGGTCTCGGTCTCGGTCTCGGTCTCGGTCTCGGTCTCGGTCTCGGTCTCGGTCTCGGTCTCGGACTCGGACTTGGACTCGGTTATCATCACCTTGCTCTCGAACCTGAGCATCACCACCTTGCTCTCGAACCTGAGCATCACCACCTTGCTCTCGAACCTGAGCATCACCACCTTGCTCTCGAACCTGAGCATCACCACCTTGCTCTCGAACCTGAGCATCACCACCTTGCTCTTGAACCTGAGCATCACGACCTGGCTCTCGAATCTGAGCATCACCACCTTGCTCTTGAACCTGAGCATCACGACCTGGCTCTCGAACCTGAGCATCACGACCTTGCTCTCGAACCTGAGCATCACCACCTTGCTCTCGAACCTGAGCATCAAAACCTTGCTCTCGAACCTGAGCATCACGACCTTGCTCTCGAACCTGAGCATCACAACCTGGCTCTCGAACCTGAGCATCACGACCTTGCTCTCGAACCTGAGCATCACGACCTTGCTCTCGAACCTGAGCATCACGACCTTGCTCTCGAACCTGAGCATCACGACCTTGCTCTCGAACCTGAGCATCCTCACCTTGCTCTCGAACCTGAGCATTTTTTTTTTTTCTTCTTTCGTATTGATATTACAATCATTATCATTAAAGCCACTTCAACCAGTAGGTGGCCACATCCACGGCATTGGCCTGAGCCAGACATGATACCTGGGCATCTTCATGATTAATTGCTCTGCAACTTAGAAAAATAAAAGGATTAGTGCTTGTACGTAATCGCATCACACATGTCATTTGATTTATTCACCGTTTCATTTATTCATTTTTTTCATTATTTCTGTAGGTATCCAAAAACTACTACAATACAAATGTCTTGCCAGCCAACAACTTTTATGAATATAAGTAAGTAGGTATCTTATAAACACACTATAATAATTATGTACGTGGAAGCAATAAATGGGTTCAGCTTAATACAGTTTACTCTAGTGCCCCAATATTATGAAGCACCATTAAACAACTTCATTGAACAACCGAACATGCACCAAAACAGCGCCATACTACATATAAAATGATTATAAAAATATGAAACACTAAAATAAAAACAACTGTTATTGTTATGAACTGTTTGCCTTAGATTAAATCCATTTCCATCCGTGTTATTTTGCTTTATTTTGTCATGTAATGATTTCTTTTTAAAAGATTATTAGAAGAACTACATAATAAGAACTGTATTTTTGATGTACCAACCGTACTTGCTAATAAAAATTATTACTTTGATAAGTCTCAAAATATGATGGTAGTTTGTAAAAATAAAATAATTATGTACGTTCTAACAGAACAAACTGTAAACCAGCTACATACTTTTTGATCGCTTTTTTTTTTTTTTTTTGCATAGTTTTTCTTTTTTGATCGAAAAGAAAAACTATGTCCATAAAATTCACAAAAACTCGCCAATTTCAAACGATACTGTATCATTTATTAGTTTGGATTAAACCAGAAAAAAAATAAAGCACAAAAATAAATTTTAAAAATCTTAAATTCTTCCTTTGCATGGTATGTTGTATAAAAAGACAAAAGAAAAAAAAACATATCCACAACTAAGTATCAGAGTATAACGCTACTTACGTTTTTGCAGGCGTTTGAGGAAATTTTATTTATCCTTGTTCGTCACACTTCTGAACTATTGGCACCAGCCAAAGTCCAAACACAGGTTTAGCTTTTAAAATATAATTTATTCCATGTTCCACAAATCCATGTCCTTTATCAACTTAGAGGCTAATTATCCTAAGCCCTGTTTCGTTGCTTGCTACCGCCGGCATGAGCCGATGTGTTCGCCGCCGTCATGTTGTCGCCCTCTCTCCAAAAACAATATGGCGGGCGGCGAACCGGAACGATTGTCAAACAACCAACTACATCAGAAAACAATTATAAAGATAGTTCGCATCAAATTAAAAAAAAACTAACATAAATAAGCAAATAAATAAAATAACATTTTGAACAATAATAAAACTTAATATCTATCATTTTAAATATAAACAATTACGACTGCAACGTTGGCATTGACGTTCTTGAAGGAAGTCAAGATTGTACTTCTACAACTTCAAATATTAAATAAATAAGCTTATCAGACCAAAATAACAGTAATTAGATTAGATATACAATTATTTAGAAAAAATATTGTAAATACCCTAACATAATGTAATAAATACCAACATTGCTTAAAATACAGTTTAAGTCGACTTGAAATAAAAAAATAGGAGGTTCTCAATTCAGTTATATTTTTAGGGTTCCGTAGCCAAATGGCAAAAACGGAACCCTTATAGATTCGTCATGTCTGTCTGTCTGTCTGTCTGTCTGTCTGTCTGTCTGTCCGTCCGTATGTCACAGCCATTTTTCTCCGAAACCGTAAGAGCTAGACTGATGAAACTTGGTGAGTAGATGTATTCTGTGAACCGCATTTAGATTTTGACACAAAAATAGATACTTGAAACTGAAACTCAAAAATTTTTTTTTCATTGGACCCATACGTTTGGGGTATCTATGAATATGTCTTCAAAAATGATGTTGAGGTTTCTAATATCGTTTTTTTCTAAACTGAATAGTTTGCGCGAGAGACACTTCCAAAGTGGAAAAAAGTTGGTCCCCCCCCCCCCCTCTAACTTCTAAAATAAGAGAATGATAAAACTAAAAAAAATATATGTTGTACATTACTATGCAAACTTTCAACGATATTTAGTTTGAACGAGATCTAGCCAGTAGTTTTTTTTTTATACGTCATAAATCGTAAACTGAAATTTACCTTTCGACGAACTACAAAAACCTTTATATTATGTTACTTGATGCTACGGAACCCTTCATGGGCGAGTCCGACTCGCACTTGGCTGCTTTTTTTTGTTTGTTATCACATATTATGCTTATAATTTAAGATTCGTTTTAAAAAGTTCTTATTTGATCTGGAAAGCTATACTTCCATATTGGTCCCATAGAAATTTCATCACAATCGATTAAGCAGTTTGGTTATTCTCAAGTTTTTTATTTACATCAAAAGCAGCAAAAAAACATTTTCATAAACCTTTATAGTTAAAATCATTTATTTTTTGAAACTATCTCCAACGCGTATACTCTCAACCACCAGTTTCAAGCGAAGTGAAAATAATTTTAATATATTCCAAAGCCCTCAGCACACCGCACTCGACATGCTGAGACACTCGATTATACGCGAACAAGATGACGTCATCTAGGGTTGCCACCCGCTTGTCGTGAACCAGTTGGCTGGCGACATGGCCACGGATTTTCATACCATTTGCATAATCTACGCTCGAATATCGACACAGAATAGGTAATACAACACGCGTGATAGAAACGCAACTTAAACCTATAGGCTTCTAGTTTGTTAAACAAAGCTGAGTTACAGCCAAGGACTATTTAAACTAAGAAATATTATGCTAAATCATTTTTTATTTCTATAATTGCATATTATACATTTAAAATTTAAGTTTCCAGTTGATTCGTACCAAAAATATCTACTCGTACATCTGAGTTACGTTTCTTCCCGCTAATATTGCTTCCACTAATAGACCTTTTCTCTGTAAATGGCTTTGTTCGACCTCGCTCTTACAATCTAATCACAACATTTGTGGCAGCCCTGCTTTATTGGGTTAGTGTGAGTATAACCAACATTTTCGCCATTTTAGATCTTATACACAGATGTTGGATTTGAAGGAAACGTTTGAACACGGCTTCGTATGGAAACACATATTTCTGAATAATATGTATAATTAAATTTGCAATGTCGATATCTGTTTTTTATTTCGAGACAAGGATTAGTGGGAAAATATCGGTATTGAGCATTTGCCCAGCAGTGGGAATGTCGAATAAATGTTTATTCTTCAAGCGTGAATTTAAAACAATCACTTTTTTAATTCAACCCACTCTGCCCCACTGCTGGGACAAAGACTTCTACTTAACTCTCTTTTAACCATTTATTTAAAAATAAAGTAAATGTTGATTCTTAAAAAAGCTATTATTTAATTCGATAGAAATTATGAAAAAAAGCCTTTCACCTAATTTTACTTAAGACAGCCAAAAACCCGCATGAATGTCAAATTAAAATAATTAGAACTAAGTATCCGGAAACTGAAATTATGGCAACAAGGGTTGCTCTAAATTGCAATTTGACTTAATTTAACTAAATTACAAAGTACACCTACGCAACGTCAAGAATTTTACACCCCTACCCTAAAGGTACCAGAAATTCGGGGGTGCTATAACTCTCCATGTTGCCCGCGTGACAGCCACTTTGATAAATTAAAAAGTACGAAATTACGCACAAAAAGTCGTACGCCAATTTGTAATGCTCCGTTTGTGACAGCCCTGACAAGATTTTATCGATGATGTCAAAAGTTGAGACTCGTGTTATCATGATGGTTTAAATAAAAGGGTTACATTTTAATGTTAAAGTACAAATTGGTTGGATAAACGGAATCGCTGAATGACCCATCTGGGTTACTGATTTAGCGGCCGATTATTTCAAAGAGCTTTTTTTCTCAGCCCTATTATTTAGTAAACAGGATGAAATTAACACCGTCTTTAATCAACTTTAAATAAAAAAGGAGAAGATTCTCAACTCAATTGTTTTTTTTATTGTTTGTTATCGCATAGCTTCGTCGTTAAAGAGCAGTATTGAAAAAAAATATTTGGTAGGTTATTCTTCCAGATTTAGTTTCCAATTTTTCATCATTCTAAATTAGTCAGTATATAAGTATAAGTTAGGATGTTTATCTACGTAAACTTCATAGCGCAGTTGGTAGTAGCATTGCCTTCTGTACTGGAAGGCGTGGGTTCGATCCCCACCGAGAACAAATATTTGTGTGGTGAACACAGATAGTCCAGCATTGGACTTTTTCAGGCTGCTGATGATGGTTTATTAATAAACTTATTACTAACAGCCTGCCTTTTCAATATTATCTCATTTAAAAGCAAAGCTTTAGCATTTCCCGAGTAATATCTATATTTGTATAATCAGTGGTATCTGATGTCTCTCATTAAAACTCATTCTATTCACTGCGCCCTCTTAAGGCCGCGTCACAAAGCAACGGGTTCTATAGTAAAATGAACTGTATTTACTGTACATAGAATCTATTTCATTTTAGTTCTATTTGTTTTATTCTCGAAATCATGCAACTGATACAAATTCTCAAAGAAAAAAAAATGTTTCAGGGAATATGAATACCTAATAAAAAGCTTTAAGAAGGTAAATAGTTTTATATCATAGATTTAACACATTTTTTATGAACAACAAAATTTTTACTGGGAATTAATTTTGTGAGTTTTGTTTTTGTTAAACTGTTTTGAGTTCAACCAGTAATCATGGTTTTAAACATCGCGAGTCAAAACTTAAAAAAATATATAATGTTAAATATCTCGTTGTTTATAAAAATAGTGCTCACTGACTCTGACTCTATCTATCTATCTAAATTTAAAGCCTATAGGTCTACCCCAGGGGGCGTGTCAGGGACGGAGCAGGGCAGTGGCGGCCGTCGATTGAATTTGAACTCTATCTGTCCACACAATGAGTTGAATTTATATAAGACAATATCCCGTCGGCCGAGCTCTGGCCAGATCAGAGCCAAATACGAGAATTCCACTCAATTTGCACATACACAACGTTCAAATTCAATTGATGGCATCGCCACGGCCCGGCCCCGTCTCTGACAAGCCAGGGATGTTTGGGGATAGATGAGTGAAACTGCAATATGTCACCACTACAGCTTCTTCTGTGGTCTCGTTAGCAAGACTCGCGTTCAATGCAACGTACCATCAACATGCATTTGTTTATGATATGTTGGAATGAGGGTAGGTCCTATACAAATAAAAATATGTTTAGCGCGGGTTCAAATTGAGAGAAAGAATTTCTGCGTCTAACATGTAACATCTTTATACGTACCAAAAGACAGAATTTTTAAATGTATTCGAGTGTATGCATTCATGTCGCTTCCTTTTTGCGTCAGTGCAGCCTAAGATTTTCGGTAAATGAGTTTTTTTCATACAACTAGCTGATGGAAAAACTATATGGCCCACCTGATGTTATAAGTGGTAACCATCGTCTATAACTAGTACTGTTACTTTACTGGTACTGTTGCCTATATTTATTTTATTTTATTATTTTGTATTGTGTTAGCTTACGTATGGATCTGTGACATCTGAATAAAACATTTTATTTTTTTTAATTTTAAAATAACAAAGCATTACCTCGTATTAAGAAGAAGAAGTAGCTACCTTACTCTCACTTGAAGAGAAACATTTCAGGAGTCTTCATTTACACCCAGTATTATTTCAAGCAATTAGGAGAACTAATGTTGAAACAGTTGAATACTGCAGTAACCAACATTGTTATTACAGCCATAATTGCAAGTTGCTGTTAAAATATGGTTAAGCTTGCTACTTCCGTTATTACACCATTTTGGTCTATATGAACAACCAGCTCTAAGTAATAAATAATCACTTATGTATAATGAACCGACGACAGATGGACCGACGACATTGTTAAGATCGCGGGAAGTCGATGGATGGAAAGGGCTCAGAACCGTTCTTCCTGGAAATGTGTAGGGGAGGCCTATGTCCAGCAGTGGACTTTTTCAGGCTGATAATGATGATGATGTATAATTATAATAATATTTCAAATTTATCAAGATGAATTGAAGAGAAATTCAAAATTATTTATTAGTGTAATTATTTTTTTGTCAATTCTTCTTCTTCTTATCGTGTCACTGATTCTTTCGAACCAAGTGTGGTGAAAGGATTTTAAGTGCGCCTCAAAGAGGCTCCTTAAGTGCACTTGACACATATTTTCGAACTTTTTAGGTTCTACGATATGCCGGTTTCCTCACGATGTTTTCCTTTACCGTTTGAGAGCACTTGCATAGTTAACATAAATTTTTGGGCAGAAAACGACCTAAGAATCGGAAGGCGGGGCCGCGGGGATTTTTGACACTTTTCAATGGAGAACTGTCATAAAATCTATGCTTGAGAGCCTCACTCAAGCACTGTTTCGGAATACGGGCCTAAGTGCCAGTTCCTCGCGACCAAGCCTAGAAGAACAGGCCACAAACTACGGCTTGGTTCCTGCCGATTTTTTGTATGATTCTTTAAAAAAATATATATACCGTATTAGTGAAGTGCCAGTGTGGTGCCACTCCCATACTTAGTCACACTTAGTGATTCACATAGGTACAATGTAGAATAAAGTAACTATTACTTCTTTATCCAAGATAAAAATAAAATGAGCCCTCTCCATTCACCAATATTCAAAACAGCTGAATGCCGCGTTAAAAAAAGTTTTCTACGAGCACCTAAAGATTATTTTAACAAAAAAAAACACTCAGTACAAAAATTATCCGGCACCCACACCCTTCAACCCGAAACACAGCAATGCTGCTTCTCGGCAGAAATAGGCACGGTGGCAATAGATGATTTATAAACTAGTATATTATAACTGGTTTAATTGGATTTAAATTCAAATTAAATGTAATTTTGTTAATGAACGGAGCTTTTACCATCTCAAAGTTTTGCAACCTCACAAGCCTCACAAATAGAGCGCACCTAAGGAAACACGTCCAATTACATTAACGAGGTTGTAAATCTTTAAGCCACTTCGAGAGGAATGGAACTGTGTCGAAATGAAGTCTTTGTCTAGCTTGTGTGAGTAACTCAGGTGGGTATAAAGAGCCATATATAAATAAGTCATTATTAGTACACAAAATATGTGTAATTTACTTATATTGTTATAGATAAACCAGCATAAAATGCACGCCCCTCCACCACGTCTTCTTGAAGTTGGCTCACAGCAAAGTACTTCAAAATGATCTTTGTGATGTAGTTATTAGAGAACAATTTACTTTGACTGACTGAAGTATTGGGACGTGCAGTTTAAGATTGGACGATCTCTATCTTACTGTAAAAGATCCCATGTGGTTAGAAAAGGAAACTTTAGGTAGAAAGACCTGCAACTTTTTTTTTAATGATTTGTGTAGAAAACCGCATACATTTATTTTCCCCTGACATACTGACTGACTAAAGTATACAATTAAATCATCTACAATAGATCCATCGGCCTTTACTCGTTGAGAGGTTAATATATATAATCTTATTTAAATTTAATTGCATGATATTATTGTTAATCATCATTTTTTGCATAAATTATATTCATAAATTAATTAACCTTCAGTAACTATAAAATAATGAAAATGTATGAATGTAATTGAGAAAATAAAAGAGGCTATATTATTTTTATCCATTTAGATCAGGTAATGCAATTGTAATAGGCAGAGGTATCCGCTCAATATCAGGTAGACTAGATTTTTGTTCCATGATTTTTTGACAAAAAAATAGATGCAAGGTTTTTTTTATTTGTTTTGTTTTCTAGTAACCGCCAAAACCCAGCTTGACTATTCACACATCGTCAGTCAATTTTCAGGCCCCAAAACCCATCCCACATTTACATATCAAAAGAAGGATGAGCAATCAACGAAAAACCCACGAGTCGGAAACGTGTGGTTTTATAAATATTTATACATTCAAATTGGCTGCCCTGACTGGCTTGTGTCATTTAAAATCAACTTTATGCCGCCGTCTTAGGAATTAATATACAGGGCGTCCCACGGATATGAATGGAAAGTGCCTTGGATATTGTAGTTGAAACATTTTACTGCAAGAAAACATTATTTGAATTTAAAAAACAATTAAAACTGCATTCAAAGCCATTTAAAAAAAGTGGGCATTTAATACACAATTCATTAATTTATTTTTTTAATTGAAAATGACGTGAAGTTCTCACTGTGACGAAATAAGGCAGAGAAAAATCTGACGAAATTGGCTCAGTTAATAAAATGTATGACACTAGAGGGTCAATGATCAAGTGCAAGAGAAATTAATTAAAGTCGAATGCTGAAAGCTCTTATAATTATTTCATATTTTTTCTCTTCAAAGGGTGTCACTAAGCTGTCGTCAAATTCAATGTTGAACAAAACATAGCAAAACATGATTTCTTTATTCTCTACCCCTCATTCATAATGCCTTTAATTTTTTCAAGTCTCGCTAAAATCTCTTGTCACTGTCACATTGATGCCAGCAAACAGAGATGGCAACATACTTAATGGCCTGCTAAGCTAAATAACTACTATAAGACTATTATGAATTATGAATATGACTAGTACCTAAATTTAACAAAAAAAAAAAAATTGAGTTTTAGTTTAGTTTCAAAGTGGTATTGGAATAAAAAATATAAGTTGAATTGCAATATTTTTTTTAAATTTTAAAAATATTACCACAAATACAAACCGTCACACTGGGTGTACAGACTGTGCAGAGAAATTGCTTAGTAATAGACGAAATATAACAAGATAAATTGCAAAGATAAAAACAGTTCTAGAAATCAGCATCTGTGGTGCATTTTGATTAAGAGGAATCTCCAAACATTTGCCCTCCTCAGCGTTGTCGTGATTACGTCATTTGTATGCAGATGGTGAAGGGAAACCCTGGGAGATAACATTCATTACATAACTACTCTATCATCACACCGGCTAGCTGTTAGTGCTAAGACACGACCTGCTGGGCGATTGTGCAATTCTGTTGCAATCAAAAGTTTGATACTAACAAATTATTGATACCAACAAGGAATTGCAATCACATAATTATCTTGTTGCCATAATTTTTTGACCTTAATCTATCTGTAATATTTATCTAGTCTGGGTGTTATATTAGGTGTTGTTTTAAGTATGTATTTATAAAAAAAATATACACATTATATAAGTATAATATCAAGTATCTGGTTCCCATAGTACAAGCTCTGCTTAAATTGGAGCTAGATAGTTTTGCGTGGATTGTCCACAATATTTAATTACCTACATTCAGTTCAACCGTTCAACCCCTTAAGGGTGCAGAACAATCGGGGCAGAGATTTGATCCTTGGCTTGATAAATGAAGCATTTCCAGCACGCGTGCGTCAGACATATGGACCTGTCATAAGGTTCTACTCAGACGCGAAGGCTAAGCAAACACAAACAGTCTTATACCTTCAGATGTGAATAGAATTAAAAATTGGTGTTCCCTCTTAAATTCAACATGAATAGCTTCAAGAAAAACGTTAAAAAACTCCTCCAGGGTAGGCAACGCCACAACAGCACCCTTGGTGTTGTTGGTGTCTATGGGCGACGGTGACCGCTTACCATCAGGTGGGCCGTAAGCTCGTTTACCTATCTTTTACATACAAAAAAAAATAAAAAAATTGCGGTGTGAAAGAAGACGTAGTGATGAGAGTAGAAAGGTATGCAAAGATGTTTGGGCATGTAGAGAGAATGGATGAAAGGAAATTTACAAAACAGGTAGAACGCTGGTGGTAACGGCCCCGCCTTACGATTCTAAAGCCGTGGGTTCAAATCCAGTCGTGTACCAATGAGTTTTTCTGCCCAAAAATGTATGTACACTATGTATGCGCTCTCAAACGGTGAAGGAAAACATCTTGAAGAAACCGGCATGTCTAAGAACATAAAAAATTCAAAAATATGTGTCAAGTGCACAAAAGGAGCCTCGTTAAGGCACAGTTAAAATCCTTTCACCACACTTGGCTCGAAAGAATCAGTGACACGATAAAAAGAAGCACAAAATAGGTGCAAACAGGACGAAAATATTTTTGTGGGTTTCTAAAAAGTTAGTAAAAGGCACGTCTAAACATTACATGTGTTAAATACCACATGGAAATGAGTACTTTTTAATTCATTTCTGAGTTTTCGTCGAATGTAATAAAAGACTCACCTAACACGGCGACCTCCAAAGAATGTTCTGAAAAGTATTTCAAGTATCCCTACGTAACGTAACGTGTAGAACTTTCACAGTAGCACCCTCGTTACGTACGGCTGCCATTTCGGGCTTAATTACGTTGTTGTTTATTAAGCCCCGGGATTCGTGCTCTGTCTCTGTCACACTCGAAACAACCCTGATAAAGAGAGATATGCTATCTCGTTCCACTCGCAGGAATGCGGGGAGCATGATTAATACGCTATACATTTTTTTGCAATGCCATAATTGTTTTCATTCCGATGTTGGAAGGTGATAGTTTGCAATGCCAGAATGCCAGATGGTGACGGAAAACATCGGGAGGAAATTGACAATTACAAACAGAGCACGTCCGAAGAAGAGACGTGACCTATGCGAGGCAAAACTTTGATAAGGGCGATGGTTACCATTTAATATCAGGTGGACCAACTGCTTACGTCCACGCGGACGCATCGCTCACTCAAAAAGGAGAGAGACAGATGTCGAACGCTGCCGAACGCGGAGGCCGATTGTGCCTCTTTGTCGCTCGTTCCGCGCTCTCGCTTGCACTTCAAGTCTTAAATGGAACGCCTCAGAGCGAGGTAACGCTGCATGAATCATGTTTTTTCATGCGTGCAGCCAGCTCCATCGAATTATAAGACGTTGTCACGTCAAAAAACGTGCCGAGTGTGGCTTTGCACTGCTTATTTAAGGCGAAGATTATAGTCGATGTTTTTACCCTATTGCTTTTTACGTTTTTAAGTCAAGAGTGAATAGGTATCTTCTAGGTAGGCGTGCTACACCGTCGACCACATCATCACATAACAGCAGTAGGCCTACCACAAGCTCTGTCTGGCTCTGTCTCTGGCTCTGATTTCGAGTCTGTGTGAGTGTTGAATTGTTAAATAAATCCTACATCGAAACGTCACACACTGGTGAGCAGTCACACAGACTCAAAACTAGGGCCAGAGACTGAGACAGACAGAGCTTGTGGTAGGACTACAGGTGAGATTGCGGTCAAACGCAAGCCAATAAATTGTAAAAAAAAAAACTTTTGTTTTGACAGTGACCGTGTGTTTATGTAGTCTGTGCGTACGTCTTTAGTTATCAATAAAAATAATAAGCACCTGAGTGTTTATTATTATATATTTTAACATCTAACTATGTAATACAGTATTTGATCAAAGCCACAAAGGGCAGTACCAACTTTCATCTCAACTACTCGTATGTCGCATCCACGTAAATAGATACGTTGCAGGGCATGCCTCCAGCAGACTTAATTAAAATAGACTAAAAGCAAAGATGAGTTATCGAACAGATTGAGCATGCAGGTTAGTTCTTGGCTAGATTACCTACTTAAGTACTTACACCACCCCGGGTGACCGATATCGATTAAGGATTTTTGTAGAACATGCCTTATAGTTCACGCGCGTCAAGAACGTGCCCTACGATGCACTACCCTGCGTCCATCAACTTGAGACATATATATTTTCTGCATCATGCACCAGTAATTTAAAAAATAAAAGTAGTTAATACAGTAAACATAGCGTACATAGGAGCACTGGTGGTCTAGAGGTAGCGGCCCGCCTTCCGATCCGAAGGCCGTGGGTTCAAATTCAGTCATATACCAATGAGTTTTTATGTCAAAAAAAATATGAGCACTATGCCAGTACTCTCAAACGGTGAAGGAAAACATCGTGAGGAAACCGACGTGTCGTAGAACCAAAAAATTTCAAGCAGCACGTATCAAGGGTCACGCAAAAAGGCGCCGCCAGCGGCCAACTTGCGGAAAAACCAGCCCGCACATCAAGTGCGGATGATGAAATTGCCGATTTGCCGAAGTAAACATAGCAAATAAAGACCAAGACATGTTGAAGCAAAGTCTAGTTTAGCTCTTCTTTGCCATATTCCAGATATTAGAACGTCCGCACATGCCAGCTCATACATGCTCCTAAGCGGACGCCGCGGGCGATCGGATAACTGAATTGTGTCATTCCCACACAGAGGGTGGACGAGCTCATTTTAACCGAATATGAGCTGCTAAATATCTCATACGCAACTAGCTTTACCGTGCACTGATGATTGGTAATTTTGGGACGAATAACATTGCAGCTTTCGGGTGGTTTTTCGTCTTTTTGGTCGTAGTTCTGGCATAGAGGAAAGTGACATCCCTTCAGTATAACAACCATACTAATAACAGTTAAATAATTAGTAAGTAGGTATGTTATGTATGTAATGTACAACCTAGTTAGTTATAGGTCTTTAATTGTTATTTTCTTTTCCATTTACACAAGGTAACTACACCGCCGACAATTGATGTTTTGTTTTCTTTTCCATGCAAAGCTTACGCTTGGTCGCGTGGAACTGGCACCTAGACTCACCTAGCTTTAAGACGTTTCAAAGTGATTCTGGCATCGTACTGAATAAAAAATTTTTGAGTTTGAGTTTGAGTTTGAAAGGTTGCCTGGAAGAGATCGCTTAAAGCGATAAGGTAGCCCATTGTTTTGCCAAAAAATCTTCATGAATCCTGTAATATGTTTCTGTGTGGTGAACAATAAAGAGTTATCTATCTATCTATCCATACTAAGGTCACCAAACCCCTTGCCAGGCGTAGTAACTCTAGCAAACCTAACTAGACTGACCTCTCAGCTTAGCTGGTACCTAGTAGCTCTGCCTTCTGAGCCGTTGGTCGTGGGTTCGATTCCAACCGGGAACAAATATTTGTGTGGTGAACACAGGTGTTTGTTCTCTGTCTGGGTGTTAATTGTATTCTAAGTAGATAATTTACAATTAAATATAAATAAGTATTATTATTAGCTATCTGGTTGCCATAGTACAAGCTCTGCTTAGTTTGGGGCTAGATAGAGTTGTGTGGATTGTTTATAATATTTATTTTAGATGAAACTAATACAGACTATTGTTGTACTGGCCTGAATTAGCTTAATAAAACATTTTTAGGGTTCCGTAGCCAAACGGCAAAACAGGGAAACTTATGGATTCGTCATGTCTATCTGTCTGTCTATCCGTATGTCATAGCCACTTCTGTATCCCACTAAATAAAACCGGACGCGTAAGCATGAAAACAATATGTGAAGAGTTTTATTGAATCCCCTTACTCCCGATACGACCACGTTTCGAGTTGGCGTGCATGCGTGCATACTAGGCATTTTTCTATCACATGTACAATGCGCCCTAATGAATAGATTCCAATGACACACGCTCGGGGGTCAGGGAATTGGCACAAGATAATACACTTAACAGAAAGTGATGAAAAGAAATGCCACCCGACCTACCAGAACGCAGAAATTTGGTTCTCTGTACGATGTACAGGAGTGCAATGCTATTAGCAACACGAATCACTCAAGCGATCGCTGAATTCGATGTAAGTTGTGAACTTTTGTATGATTTTTTTTTAAATGGAACGCGGATTTCGAGTGTTGCCAGTATAGCAGGGCTGATGTCATTGTGAAGGTTCCAAGACTTCAGTTGATTATGGAGAAGGCTTAAAATTGTTCTTTCTGGCAATGTTAGGCAAGGCCAATGTCGAACAGTCGACTTCTTCAGGATAATGTGCAATGAATACACTTGCAACGGTAACTTAGCAAGTAGCCTTTCTGTAAACTTAGATATTGTGCAACTACATGTCTTTAATGAATATTTGTTAGGGCTGCGTGTCTGATCGTGGCTTATTGTCTTATTACTGCTTTGTATTGGAATGGTTTGCATTGTGACAGATAATAAAAAAGTTCATATTGTCCTTTTTAAATAAAATAAAATCAATATTGGTAGGTATACACAGCGCCATCTAGACCCAATTAGTAAAACTATGTATTACTCCGTATAACAGCTAGGCGATTGTGTAATTTTGTTTTTGTTTTTGATAGGGTGTGCTGCGCGACAAACATCCAAACATCGGAATTTACACATTTGTATTCTATCAAAATAGTCATAATAATAACGTGAGTCAAAAGAAAAGATGGATGAACAGTGTGAAGGATGACATGGGTAAGAAAGAAGTGAATACAGAGACGACAGCTGGTAGAGGAGAATGGAAGAGAAGAACATGTCATGCCGACCACACATAAAGTGGGATAAGGGCAGGAAGATCAAAAAGAATAAGTTTATATTTCAGTTAACAAATATCATTATTTAAAAAAATACTTAACCGAGCCAATTAATTGAAGAATTGCGTACGTAAACATGTAAACTTTGCTATAGCACTCGAATTCTCTTCCGAGAAAATTACCAAGTTGTGATTGTAAAAGTTTTGGCTGTCAAACTTATGACAGATTCGGAGGTGACACCGATATTTATCAAATTAGTTAATAATGAATTAAATAAATTTAATTGTGACTTACCATTAATCAGGGTCGAAATGATTAAAACTGCTACTTACCTGAAACAAAACATGTAAAATTTTAATCCAAAGTTATTGAACTCAAGCCCATATTAGAAGACGGGGGTTTAATACTTGAATAATTTTTTTTTGTAAATACATAAATAAATAAATAAATAAATATTGTGGACAATTCACACAACACTACCCAGCCCCAAACTAAGCAGAGCTTGTAATATGGGAACCGGATAGCTGGTATAATACTTGAATACATTTTTTTTTTACATACCTACCTACTTCGAATACCATATAACACCCAGACAGATAACAAACATCAACGTTCACCACACAAAATATTAGCTCTCGATGGGGATCGAACCCACGGCCTACTGCGCAGAAGGTCGCCAACTGAGCCGTGACGTTATCCAATACATGTTACAGTCCAATACATGTTTTCATCTTACTTATTCAATAGGTCTGGGTTTTGTAAAAATTTGAAATTACGTCATCATTTCTGGGTTTATTTCGTATGAAAAAAGAAATACTAGCTGAACAATAAACGACATAGTTCTAAAAGCGTTTCGCCGCGACTACCCGCAAACTTCACTTTACGACCGAACGTTACCAGAACAGTAGCGAACCCCCGCCGACCATTAAAGGTTATCCTAGAAGCTCATAAAGTCACACTATTCTTGCACACCCACTATCAATCTTAAGCCGAGACGTGTCAGAACTCATTTTCGTGCAAAAACAGCGAGGTGGCAATTCGCGCGCTTTTCTCGCGGCCATTTTGTTCATCGTAAAAAGTTAATGCTGTTTTCTGTAATTTTAGCCAGCAACAAGTAAATTTAAAAGAGTAATTACGTTAAGAATGACAATTAATTCTTCTTTACGTTGATGGAATATTTAATACATGTTGTTTGTTAAAAGCATATTCATGTGGGATGCTGCCATTTTGTTTACAGAGCCTAAAATGTTTTATATTTATTAGCTTCGAACTTGAATATTATTCTTGCTCGTCTAAACAATAACGTTGCCCAAACAAATATAACTTAACCAAACCTGACTAATTTATGACTTTCATACCCCAACATCCAAAATAAATATATATCATGTATTTTCAAAGCCAACGCTAAGTTTATTGATTTTTCCTAACTAATAATTATAACCCTACCATTAATTATTAACCTACTCGCTAGCTAATCGCTAACATTAAACTCATAAATCAGGTTGACCAATCTTCCTGTCGTGTCACTTGTTCTTTCAAACTCATGTTTAAAAAAAAGCGGCCAAGTGCGAGTCGGACTCGCCCATGAAGGGTTCCGTAGCAGTAAGTAATATAACATAGAGTTCTAGAAGTTCTAGTATAGTTCGTCGAAAGGTAAATTGCGGTTTACGGTTTATGACGTATAAAAAAAAAAATGACTAGATCTCGTTCAAACCAAATATCGTTGGAAGTTTCTATAGTAATGTACAACATATATTTTTTTTAGCTTTATCAGTCACTTATTTTAGAAGTTAGAGGGGGGGGACCAACTTTTTTCCACTTTGGAAGTGTCTCTCGCGCAAACTATTCAGTTTAGAAAAAAACAATATTAGAAACCTCAACATCATTTTTGAAGACTTATTCATAGATACCCCACACGTATGGGTTAGATGAAAAAAAAAATTTTGAGTTTCAGTTTCAAGTAAAAAGTAAATTTATAGTTTTTTTTCTATTTTTGTGTAAAAATCTTAATGCGGTTCACAGAATACATATACTTGCCAAGTTTCATTAGTCTAGCTTTTACGGTTTCGGAGAAAAATGGCTGTGACATACGGACGGACAGACAGACAGACAGACATGACGAATCTATAAGGGTTCCGTTTTTGCCATTTGGCTACGGAACCCTAAAAAGATTACAAGTGCATGTAAATTAAGCAATTAAGATCTGTTTTATTTTCGTTATAAACAAGCTTGGAGGTTTATGTTTATGCAATCGGATAGAACACAAGAAAATTGCTCGTAATATTCGATAAATAAGTTCAGTGATTTAATATTTTCAAAGTCAAAGTGGCTGATAAGAAAACTCTTAAAAGAAAAGCGAAAGAAAAAAAAATAATTTTATAGAATGGAATTTTTTTTTTTCAAAGAGAACATTCCCATCTTTACTCAATGTAACCGTACTCTGAACTTAGCCCGCAGCAAACGGCGACAGCTGACCAATCGCGGCCATTTGTTACCATGTCCGAAAGCCGAGTATCGCCGCAACACAATCGTACTTTGAGTTGTCAGTTTGCTTGTTCTCTGGACTAGGGTTATTGGATTTGTAGGGGTTGATAAGAGTGTTGAGGGCAGCGTGATTTGTAATAAAGTGGGGTTAAAGATTCGGAGGATTGGGATTAGTGTTTTTTGTTTTTATAAATGGTTGACATTTGCTGAGGTCAAGAGATAACTAATTTTATTTTAAGTTTTCGGTGTCAATTCTCTTGTTGCATTAATTAAAAATTGAGTGGGGCGTGGTGACTTGTAATACAGGTTCTCACGAACTTACTTCAAGGCAATAGTCTAGCGCCTGGGACAACTGTTTTTCTCGTGCCCCTATTTACGGGACGCTGTAGTGCTTGGGTGCTGGTGCCAGGATAACAAAGTAATACGACTGTATCTGTGCATATTTGTTTGTAAGTTGGAGTGGCACTGGTACATAACTGCTATTTTAATATTATTTTGTAAAAGCATCATACAAAATACAGTAAAAACCAAGCCGTATTTTGTTGCCTGTTCTTCTAGACTTGATCGCGTGGAACTGGCAGCTAGACTCACTTAGCTTTAAGACGTTTCAAAATTATTCTTGTCCAACTGAATACAGGAATTAGAAATTATTAAAATTACTATTACTACATTGTGGTAGAAAATAAATAAAACTTTTACTTTACTTACTCAAGTTTTATTAGCCGTAGTCGTTGGATTTATTTTTATATTTTTATCATCGCGACTGTACCAAACCGTCCCCATGTAACGTAAAATCTAAGTTAAAAATCTGTACAAACTCCGTTAAAAGCATTTGAAAATGAGTTTTCAGTTCTAATGAAAGAATTCCGACGACATTTTCATTTGCCTCCTTCATTCTATTTACATTGGCTTATACTGTTTACTGAAAGAAACCGTTTACGGACCTTGTTCAATTTTGTTCCTGAAATAGCTGGAAAATGTTCCATTTAAAATATTTATTTATTTTTAGGTTTCATAAAATTGCTTAGTTACAAATTGAATCGTGGGAACATTTTCAGAGTCTCTAACCAAACTTTTATTTCAATTTAATATTTTATAGCAAAAGAGCGTACTGTACGCAGAACTGGCATTTCTATGATTCGGTCTTGAACACATTAGGCACATAGGACTCATGAATAGGACATCGAAACCTAGCTTTACTAGTAGTAGTTTATTACAAGTCGCCTTCAGCCGCCTACAGTGTTTTCAAACGTGTGGGCTCCTTTTGTAAACCAAGGTTCAAATAAGGTTATGTGAAAAAAATACAAAACATTTTTTTTTTTAATACGTATGAAATAAAAAAATATCGGCCGTAGTAATTAAAACGACAAGAAAATCACATTTGCGATCCTCTTCAAAAAACAGCTCTTCACAGCTCAAACATCCTATCCAAACAAACAGTCATAATTAAAAACAACACGGCAGCATAAGAGAATTACGGGCACAAAAAGTACATGTGTACAAGGGGCGTTAGCGTGTCCTTTTGAAGCGAAAGGTGCGGGATTCTAAGTAATTACAGCGATGGTTCCGTATATACGATTATAAATGCAAAATTTTCTAAAATCGGATAATAGTTTCAAAAATAATTGGATAATACTGAACTCAACTCAAACTCAATAATTTTTTATTCATTACGATGCAAGAATCACTTTGAAACGTCTTATAGCTAGGTGAGTCTAGGTGCCAGTTCCACGCGACCAAGCGTAGAAGAACAGGCAACAAACTACGTCTCGGTTCCTACTGTTTTTTTATATGATCCTTTTACAAATCAAAAATAGTCTAAAATAATAGCAGTGAAGTTCCAGTGTGGTGCCACTTCACTTAGTCAGACGTATGCAATGCAATAATACAAAAGCAAAAGTTTCAAAGACAGCACACGCTACGCTTCAAAGTTATACTATAGTATCTACACAGCTTATATAAAAATAAGATACGAAATAGTAGGTACAGACATTGCAAATCGACATGTTAGCTTCCTATGGGTAGAGTGACCGGGACATTGGGCCACGCAGTTTTATCATTCATATAGCTATCTAGAGTATAGTACGCTTTCTTTATTAAATTATTCTTAACATAGGCTTTAAACTTCCGAATAGGAAGCTTAGTTGCATTTTCCGGAAGTTTATTATAAAAGCGTACAGTGTTCCCCATAAAAGACCCATTTACCTTCTGCAGGCGAAATTTGGGAATATAAAGTTTATTTTTATTTCTAGTGTTAATATTATGTGAATCACAATTTTTCTGAAAGCTACAGATGTGTTTGTGAGTGTACAATAAGTTTTCATATATATATTGTGAAATTACTGTGAGGATATTAATTTCCTTAAATCGCTCTCTCAATGAGTCTCGAGATTTCATTTTATATATGGCACGTATGGCCCTTTTTTGTAAAACAAATATAGTTTGAATATCAGCTGCTTTCCCCCAGAGAAGGATACCGTAAGACATAACACTATGGAAGTAGCTGAAATAAACTAGCCTAGCTGTAGCTTCATCAGTAAGCCATCTTATAGTCCGAACTGCATATGCAGCCGAACTTAGTCTAGCTGCAAGTGCTTTGATTTGTGGCCCCCACTGCAATTTTTTGTCAATATTAAGTCCTAAGAAAATAGTAGAATCTACAAGGTTAAGTGACTCTCCATTAAGTATAATATTAGTTGGCCGGAGAGTCACATTTGGTAAGATAAATTTAATACACTTGGTTTTCTTAGCATTCAGTAAAAGATTATTAACGTTAAACCAGTTAAGTATTTGCGACAGAGATGCGTTAACGTCATCGTAATTAGTCTTCAATCTATCGACTTTAAAAATTAATGAGGTATCGTCAGCAAATAGTACTATTTCACATAGTTTTTTAACCAAAAAAGGGAGGTCATTTACGTACACTAGAAACAAGAAAGGACCTAATATCGAACCTTGTGGCACCCCCATGTCAATAATAGACCCAGAAGATCTCTCACCGCCCACATCAACTTTAAGGACTCTATCAGTCAAGTATGATTGTATTAGGTCAATAGAGCGATTTAGAATGCCGTAATGTTTAAGTTTAGATATTAATGTAGCATGATTTACACAGTCAAAAGCTTTGGAAAGATCGCAGAATACCCCAATCGCGTCTTGCGAGTTTTCCCAGGCATCATATATGTGCTTTAAGAGTAGAATACCGGCATCAGTCGTTGATCGACCTTTCGTAAATCCAAACTGGTGGCTATGAAGTATCCCATTTAGGTTAAAATGTGATAACAACTGAGTAAGAATAACTTTCTCAAAGATTTTACTTAGCGTGGGCAATACTGAGATAGGTCTATAGTTAGCAGGGTCACTTGCATTTCCAGATTTGAACAGGGGAATGAGCTTACTAGGTTTCATTAAATCAGGAAAAACACCCTCATCAACACACCTATTAAAAATATACGCTAGGCATGGTGCAATATCAGTTATAATAGCGCTGAGTAATTTTGTAGACATTCCCCATAAATCTTCAGTATTTTTAATGTTTAATGCTTTAAATGTCTTCACGATTTTGTCAGCATTAATGTATTTAAAACTAAAGATATTATTACATTTTTTAACACTAGACTCTAACAATGCCATCGCACCAGATGCCGAGGAATTTAAAGATGATGTCACTACTTTAGGGATACTGGAAAAGAAACTATCAAACGCGTTGGCTACTTCAAAATTATTTGTCAAAAGATTATTGTTTACTTTCAAATGAATTTTTTTATTACGGAGTTTTGATTTGCCAGTCTCATTATTGACTATTTTCCAGGTAGCTTTAATTTTATTTGTGGATTTTTCAATTTTTCTTTTGATATGCAATGATTTTGCTGCGTGACAAGCTCTTTTAAATGCTTTAGAGTAGTTTTTAATATGTAAAATAAATGCTGGGTCATTAAGCATTGATTCCCTAGCAGCATATAGCTCATATAATGTATTCCTACTTTTGTAAATACCTGGGGTGGCCCAGTCAGCGAACGCGACACTAATACTAGCTTTACATGTTTTAAGTTTAAAGGTATCCTTATGTTCTTCATTGATTAAATTTGACAAGTTGGTGAAAAGGTCATTCGGGTCAGTCAGACAAGGCATGAGGGACACTTTCAGTTCAATATTGGTTTGAAACTTTTTAATACGGCTCTCTGTGATAGGCCGGTGGGTGAAAATCTCGTGTTTATCTATAATTTTATAAGCAAATCTAGCGCTATGACCGTAGTGATCTGAACTAAAATGCCTAACTACCGATTTACTAACTGGCTCATGACTGCTAAAAATATTGTCAAGACAGGTGGCTGTTGTTAGTGTCACCCTTGTTGGATCTTGAAACAAGCAGTGTAGGTCAAAACATTTAAACAAATTTAACAGCCTCTCAGAAAGAGGGTGAACCGGGATATCTACATTAAAATCTCCACAGATTATTACGGTTTTATTACAGTTAAAGATTTTACGCAGTACATCTTCCATAGTGGATTCATACAAGGTGAAATCCGCGTCTGGGGGACGGTAAACGCTCACAACTATGTGCCGCTCCAGCTCCACACACGACAGCTCAACAGTCCTCTCGATACTGAGATTTGCAATGTCTTTACGCTCCTTGCATTTCAATTGATTGCTTACAATAATTAAAGAACCACCTCGCATAGCGTTCTTTCGTTTAAAAGAGCTTACAATACTATATTTTTCATAAAAAGGGAGTAACTCTAGTTCTACTATCCAGTGTTCTGTAATACACATGATGTCTACACTGAAACAATTCATAAATAGTTCTAATTCTAAAACTTTGCTGGGAAGCCCTTGCATATTTTGGTGTACGACATTTAAAGTGCCTGGACTTCCCATTGTCGAGGACACTAGTTTAAATGTTGGGCAATAGGCCCTAAAGCTTGTTCACCCATATTAGTACTGCTACTAACTGGGGACTTGTCGGTGAACTGTGTTATAGTACTTATAACAGGATCAAAAATATTAAATGCTAACAATTTAGCAATAGTTATTTTACTACGTTTACTTAAGGACATAGTACCTCTAGTCAATTTACAATTACTAATAAAACTATTAGTGTCGAAATACAAAACGTCTCTATGACGACATGTCAAATTGTATAGCATTAAGTTATACTTAAATATACTCTCGTTTTGTTGGGCAGCCAGTGCATTTAAAAATGGAAATGCACATAAAATAATTTTTCCTAGCCCTAATGCCAACTTTCCCATCAAAGTTTCTATCAATTTAATTATTTCTGCATGCTTGACACCACTGCTCTCACCTAATTGAACTATTAGAGTGGTGTCTTTGTCAAGAAACTGTTACGGAAGTGGGTACAGGGATTGGAAGGAAACGAACGTTTACCGAAAGTAGCGATTTATTCGCACTACGAACACGTAACACTGCACTGAACGCGTAGCACTGTCCGACACTGTCCCCACGCACTATGCGTTACACGGTCTAACGCTGTGCTCCGAACACTGACAGTCCACTGGGAGCACTTTACCACTTTGCACTTCACTTCACTGTTCACTTCACTATTCACTTTCACTGTTCACTTTTCCACTTTTTCACTTTTCCTTCTTGTTCCTTTCTTCAGATCACTTTCCACTGAACTGCCCGTAGACGCGCTTGCAGCTCCTTATATACCCGGAATTTCGATTGTCATTTATTGGATTTTGATCGTCATTTATTGAATTTCGTTAGTCTTTTCGTTTTCTTCTGTTGGATTCCGATCGTCTTTTCCTTCTTACATCATTTCTTGTTTTAGTCCAGAACTTTCGGTTCTTTATTTGAATTCCTTAAAGAAGGCACTCGCCGCTACTAAAATTTTCTGGTAACATTAAAATGTCGAACAAAAATCTTCATAGCTGGACCGGGCTCGAACTCGCGTACGTCTGCTTTGCAGTCGTAGCTCTGACAGCCCGGCCGTTGTGACAATGACGATATTTGCCAAAAGCTTCACTGCCTTGCACGCTTACGTAGTTACGTCAGCACGGCGTCACAATACGTTCATTTTGGAGCCAATAGCAAATCGCAGCATCTGGATATTATATTTAAGATCTTATGTACAAACAAGCCACGCCAGTGATCTAAATAGGTATATTCTTTATAGTCGGCCGTTTTTCTCGGATACACGTAAACAACACAGACCCCTAAAAAGGGTTCAACAATCACAAAAGTAGCGCGCGACGTGTTTTGTCACGCTATAATCAAACGTCACGTGACTCAGACAAAAGGGGGGGACCCCCCATGCCGCTCGGCAAACACGCGCTTGTCGAACAATCGGCGGATTAAGAGGCGTCACATCTAGCGAAATAACGCGTAAGCTAGAGACTTGTGGACATACCCTGACTATTATCATCATCCACAGTCAGACTTAACCTTGGCTTAGTTAGTGCTTCCTAACACGATCCGGTGCCAGTCTCAAACCCTAGCACAGAAAAAAAAATCGGTTGTCTGTAAAGTCGGTTTTCTGACGATAGTTGAACGTAACAACGTCATACAGCTGTCCACGCAGACGCATCGCTCACTCAAGTAGGAGAGAGAAAGATATCGAACGCTGCCGAACGCGGAGGCCTCTTTGTCGCTCGTTCCGCACTCTCGCTTACACGTCAAGCCTTAAATGGAACGCCTCAGGTAACGCCGCATGAGTCATGTTTTTCATGCGTGCAGCTGGCTTCATCGAATTATAAGACGTTGTCACGTCAAAAATAGTACAGGAAACTCGATGTCGACGTTCACCGGAAGATTGGTTAGAAGCTTTTTTGAGCAAACTGGTGCTCAAAAAAACTGGCTCTAAATATATTTGTTTGTGCTAAACAAACCAGTAATTTAATATCTTTTTTGCCATGACATTTCAACCGCCAAGTTTTGACTTGCGAAAGATGTTTGTTCAACATTATACATTATTTATCTGTAATCATAAAGTGGATGAAGCGACCCTCGCTTGATTTTCTAACTTTTTTTACTCTCAAAAGAAAACGCAGAGTTTATATCATTTAGATGTTTCTTTGGTAGAAAAATTAAGGGATGTTTATCGTGCCTGGAGATTACGGTCGTAGTTTTTAGTTTCTGTCAAAAATACAGGGGTTTTCAGCGGTTATTGTGACATACGACAAATACATTTTCTCGATTGAAAAACTCATGCGCCATTCCAGTCGTGAGACTGGATTTGAACACACGGCCTTAGGATCGAAAGGCTGGAAATTGCTACCACTAAGCCACCAGTGCTCTCTCAATATTTATTAAGAATCTGACATTAGCTATACAATCTCACATTACTCTTACATATTGGTCCATAATAGGTTTACAAAGTACATTAATCAAAAGTAAATTCTTTCAGAATGTATTTACCCGTTAAAGCTACAGACAGACGCCTCAAGCTGAAAAGTTACGGTAACACAACCCCAAGTGGATTTTAATTAAAGGATCATTTACTTAGGAATGTATACAAACATGCCGAAGCGAGATACGCGTAAAAAGTTATTTTTGAAGCGGAAAAGTTGCCCATTCGGATGTGGTATACAAGAAGTCGTTATATGCATGTTTATGTTTATTTTATAGTGGCGTTATGAAAATGTTCGTCGATTTTCAACTTGATTTGTTCAACGTATCACGATCACATACTACCTTTTGAATCTGTATAGACAGAATACACCGATAATTTAACGTCACAAATTATGTCAAAATGTGCTCATGATCAATGCACTGGTGCAAGCGAAAACCGAGGTGACGAACATTTTCATACCGCGACTGTACATACTTTGAATTTTTTTTCGATTTGCATACAAGGTGGGATAAGGGTTAGAAGAAGAAGAAGATTTTAACACAGTTTCTGTAACGTAAAGGAATGGTTCCTTTTCAAAAGCTATTTTATTAATAACACTTATAGCCAATAGCGATGGCGATCACGTGATACGCTGTCCAATATGATAGTGATATTTGACAGCGTTTCAATTGATTGCCCTGCATCGCCTAGATGTGCGCAGGCCTTTAGCCCACCTGATGTTAAATAGCCATAGCCTAAAACATGTTAGGATCGTGCTCTATCATGTATAACCCTGAGTCTATCCATTTGAGGACGTTTCTCGATCATAATAAGTCTATAAATAATCCCAACCGTCACAAAGCTGGTAGAAATCCGTGGGCGTAAATCGTGGGTTCAATCTCTACCTCTCTGTCTGGCTGTTATAGAGAAAAATGCAGTAGTACCTATATCAGCTATCTGATCCGCATAGTACAAGCTCTGCTTCATTTGGGGCTAGATAGTGTTGTGAGGATTGTAACTATTCATTAATATGTATTGTATGTCACAAAGACGTAGTCAAATTGTTTTAATTCATTAAAACCACAAGAATAACACATAACCACAAAATAATAAATCGAAGTTAAAAAGTAAATTCAATAATATCACAAGGATCACTTTGAAACGTCCTAAATTAGAATAACAAAGCAAGCCTAACGACTAGAGCCTCAACTATGAAGTTTCCAACTTCAGTGTACGTACCTGGACATCTAAACCCTACCTCACAGTCAATAGCATAAGAAATGGTCCCATAACAAGACGTTATGCCTCCCCAAACACCCTCTGATCAGACCTTAGCCATCAACCCTTATTGGCCAATACTGAAACATTCACGTCGGCAACATCAAGGTATTTTTCACGAATAAGAAACTAAATGAATTCCCTATTCGTCAATTAGTAAGAATTATGGGCGCAATACCATTACTTTGAAACGGTGAAGGAACACACCGTGGGGAAACTAGTTGGTTTTCTCGAAGTGGCGATAGACTTGTGCGATATTTTTTACTGGCCTCTAGCTCAGTTGGTAGTAGCTCTGCCTTCTGCGCCGTAGGTCGTGGGTTCGATCCCCACCGAGTACAAATATTTGTGTGGTGAACATAAATGTTTGTTCTCTGTCTGGGTGTTATATTGTATTCTAAGTATGTATATGCAAAAAAAATAAAAAAATGTATTCAAGTATTATATCAGCTATCTGGTTCCCATATTACAAGCTCTGCTTAGTTTGGGGCTGGGTAATGTATAAAAAAAAAAAAAAAAAAAAAAACGTAAACTGCCACAAATATACTGACTACGTAATATAATTATCCCGAATGGTTTTGAGTCTGAAAGATCTATCAAAGATTCCGTGCCCAAAGATTACAGTAGTGAGCCTTTTTAGGTTGTTGTATTAATGTTGGTTGGTTGTTTGTTATGCGCTACGTCATGCTACGAAGTGCTACGCCACATCGAGCGTAGCAATGCTCGTAGCATGCGTTCCATCACAGTATTGAAACATCATGTACTTAATTCAACCAACATCAAAGAATTTCTATCAATATATTTTTGAAACTGAACAAATATAATTACCGGAGGTCGTAAACCTGTTTTTATTTCGAAAAAAAACCTATAGGTAAACATTAACCATGAACAAACGCACGGCTCAGTTGGAAAAAATCCTGCCTTCTGCGCCGTATGCCGTGGGTTTGATCCCCACCAACAACAAATGCCAATAGATCTACATTTAGTTTTTGTTGATGTGTAGGGAAAAATATATATTTTCAAATGTTATTCCACAAGTAGTTAGTTCACAGCATAGAAATTGTGTAAAGGCTGTACAGTACACCCTTATATGTACAGTCGTGTACAGTTAAAAAATATTCGACTTTGGTACGAAAGGTTGTTAAAGTGACGTAGGTTTACAAGCTGTCATTGCGAGTTGCCGCTTTTCAGAAACGAGCTTTACAGAGTTTACAGCATACGATTTTTGATCTAGCTACGTTGATTTTAAGATTCAAAATACCACTGAATCATCGTTAAATCGGGGATTGCCGAATGCTTACTCTGTGGGAGTGACGCACCTTTTTGATGTATTAGGGTTGACCTACACTATACTATACTTTTCCGTTATTTGCGCATTTTTTTTATAAAATCATTTTACAGAATCGATAGATGTTCTGTTGAGCGATTACTTTTGATTTTACCAGTTCAGTTAACTCATAAAACATGCCTGAGACCTGGGACGATCTTGAATCTCTTTATTTAGATACACAGGTGAGCTAAAAAGAAAACGGGCAATTACCTTTTTCGACGTTTCGACCGTGTTACAATAGTCACGGCTCAACGATCGCGTTAATTTAAAAATACTAGTGTTAGATTTCACATTGCATTGTGTCTCTCTAATTACAGGAGACCACAGCGCGTGTGATTTCACTGTTGAATGCCATTAATAAATAAAATAAAAATAAAATAAAATTAGTTGCATCAGTAAGTAGCAAAAGATTACCAGAACTTTAAATCGTATCTTAGATTTTGACAGGTAAAGAAAAGATTTAACGGCCAGTTTATGAAATTTATGAGTGTGAATGTTAAACTAACAGAGGATGGTAAACAAGTCCAAAATACGTGCAAACTCAAACTGTTACAAAGACCGTGAAAGTGTGGAAGGCTGCAGTGCGCTAGGGGCCAACCTTTGGAGAAGACGTAAAGATTCAAAATCGATTTTGAATTAGATACTTACCTTTTGTCGCCGGCCTCTGACGAGATGAACTTTTTTAGGATACTTTTTATCCAAATATCTTCAGTTTCACCTTCTTTTAGCACCCGGATAAAAAGTATTTCTTTAGGGCAATGAAATTTGGGCGAGAAAGCTGGAAAAAGGACAGGGAGGCCTTTGCCCCGTACTGAGATAAGATAGGCTGAAAATAATTTTTACAGAAATATTTTTTGTGGAATTGAATAACCATGAAAAACTATCAAAATTAGAAAGAAGTTTGCATAATATTATTGATTTGGCAATTTTTTGTGAAATAAAGATTTTTTTAAATATTATTTTTGTTTGAAACAGTTTAAATTATCCTTGTTTAGTCTACCCAAATATTCAATAAACAATGCTCAGAGATTTCAATTCAATTCAAGCTCTATATCATTCACGTTGATAATGCCAACTGTTCAGATCCCGAATTATTTATAGATGATTGTTTTTTTTATTAACCTATTGTGTCCCACTGCTGGGCAAACGTCTCCCCTAAAAACTTCTTCTCATTTCGATATCTGGCGATCTCAAACAAATCTTTCCGGTAAACGTCGAGACCGGTTAGAGGTCGTTAGTTTTAGTTATTAAAGTTATACACCTCTATTATTAGTTAATTTTAGAAGTGTTATTATACTACGCTTCTTTGCTTTTGTTTTAGTTTATCGTCACATTTTGCCAAGATTTTTTAAACACCTGTTTACATATTCATTGTCATACGATGAAATAAAAAAATAATAAAAAACCGGCATATCGTAGAGCCTTTAGAAGGTTCGAAAATATGTGTCAAGTGCACGAAAGGAGCCTCTTTGAGGCGCGCTTATATTCCTTTCACCACACTTGGTTCGAAAGAATCGGTGACACGATAAGAAGAAGAAGATGAAATAAAATAATAGAAGATCAAATTATTGATGGCTACTTTCAATAAAAAGGTAGATGAGCATTTATTGAAAAGGGTCGTACGACTTAGATATCATACACGTTGAACATTTCCAAGCAAATTCACATTTCTTTGACAAATTAAAAAAACTCCCGCTTCAGTTCACTCCAGAAAGTCTGACTGTTCAAATATCCCAATTCTGAATGATACCACAGAATAACCCATGCCAATTGTGTAAGATTTCACTTCGACATTGCTTACCAAGTTGCCGAATAAATGTCGATGGATAGTGTTTATAGAGATACTCTTACGCCTTAGTGAAGTTTAAAAAACTTGACAAACCAAATTTCTATGAAATCTGGAAGACCTTTTAGATAAAAAAGAAATTTTCAAATCAGTGCATTAATGACGAAGTTAAGTTAGCATTAAGTTCGCCTATGCTCTATTTTTTTTGCAATAAAGTATTTTCTAATCTAATCTAATCTAAGATATGAGATAAAAAACTATACAATCGAATTAAGAAACTTCTTTTTAATTTGAAAACGGTTAAAAATACAGCGGGCACATTGGGAGTGCCAACAGAAGTGAAAACATGAGATTGCCTTCGCCCCGAGTTTTGGCGAAGTTTATCGATCTTTTCCGAAGAGAAGTCGGTTACTTACGTGAGAGGTAACGTGACAGTGTCACGAGTGCTCAAAAAATGCCTAAAGAAGTTTTCGCTTCCAAAGCATGCATGAATTGTTGTGTTTTTAATTAAAAGTTATGTATGGCCAAGACTAACAGACGAGTAGACGGGCCACCTGATGGGAAGTTGTCGTCACCTGTCACCTATGGCGACTGCAATACCAGAGACGAGTATAAAAGAAGATATGGGTAAGAAAAGATTGAATATAGAAAAAAATATTTTTTTTTATAAAAGAGGGACAGATGGTGGGAGGAGGCTCGAGAGAGAGATACGTCTTTGATGCAGACATTTGCCTAGCGGTGGGACAAAATATATAAAAAAGAAAACCGGAAGTGACACAAGCCTGATCATAAGGAATTACATTCATCCCGTTTCCGGCCGGTATAATAGAACGGACCTTTTTAAATCGCCGATAAGAAGTAATGATGTTGAAAATCTTAAATTTATATTCGGAAAATGAATTCTGAGATAAAAAGAAAGTGGTGGCCGTCAAATTGTGGGTTTGTAAGGGTTTCATTACACGAATTTCTTTTACGTAGGGTCCTACCATTGTCTTGAGCTTTTGTTATTGTTACTACTTTTACCTGAGTAGTGTGTTTCCAATTAGAGAAAGCAAGAAACATTTATTCGACTTACAAATTACACAAACAATAAACTAGGTTTCCACTATTTTTTCTGCGTGACTATACATAATAAAGGTTAGCTTAATATTTATCGTCTTGTACAGTTTGTAAAAATAAATACTTTTCCTTCTTTCTTTATCAAACCTTTAGCACCCCAAGAAAATTACTCATAGTCAAATGTATCCAAATATTGAGGTTTAAGTCATTTTCTCATAAAAACTAAATAAATAATAATAAATATTGTGGACAATCCACACATCCACACAACCTCACCCAAAAAAAGTTATAGCTTACTTTGCTATGGGAATCAGATAGGTAGCTAATTATAATGCATGTAATGTATTATGTTTGATTTTGTAAATACATACTTACAATATACCACCCAGACCAAAAACAAACATCTGTGTTCACTACAAAATATTTGTTATCGATGGGGATCGAACCTACGACCAACGGCGCAGAAGGCAAAGCTCCTCCCAACTGAGGTGTTATATTGTATTTTAATAATGATTGTATAAAAAAAATGCGTATAAGCATTATATCAGCTGGTTCCCATCGTCCAAGCTCTGCTTAGTTTATGGTTAGAAAGTGCTGTGTGAATTCCATAGTATTTATATTTCATTTTCAAACAGATCTACTCACTCTGATTCTACGAACAGAAAACAGTATTCTCTTTATATGAACGCAAAGTTTTCAAACTAAAAATAAATCTCCCAGCAAAATGTCTGGCTGTATTTACTTTACAGGAATCTCTCTGCGTCTGTCGCTAAAATAAAAATGGCGGAGAAATTTTTAAATGTAAAAGAACCTTTGGAAACGGAATCACTTTGTTAGATATAAGCGGGATGCGGGTTTGTTTATTTGAACTTTGTCACTGGTTCTTTTTTAGTCATACTGCGTTAAGTTCTCCATCCTTAGTGACAAGTTATATTTTGTATATTCCAATAGACTGCTATTGCTATAACTACTTCTCCAATAAGCCCAACATTTGAACTCGAAAGCTATAGATTGCAAATTCATTCAGTTTCAAAAATTATAAGCAACTCTCCTAATCTGACGTGGATTTTATCCTTAGCGTGGTTACAGACTAGCGTTTTTTCAGCACGTTTGTTTCTGTAGACGCGTATCGGCATTTGGTCACACACGCAACCGTACGCTCGAACGAGCGGAAAACAAAAGCGTTGTACGTATTAAACCTTGTTTTATGAGCGCGAGCGAGAATCATGCTTCCTGACGGACTTACTGATAAACCTACGGTTTCAAGCGAATACTGAACTGTGGCTTGTCCATGAATATTTATTATTTAATGAGCCTATGTTGACACGATCGGCATTTGAAGCGCGCTACTCTTTGAAGTATGAAATAAGCGCGCGTTTAAGCGAGTATGCCAAACCGTGTATGCTCTAAAAACGCTTTTTCTCCTTATCGTCTCACTGGTTCTTCCAAACCAAGTGCGGTATGAGGACTTTAAGTACACCTCAAAAAAGCTCCTTTCGTACACTTCGTCCTTAAAAACGCTAATCTAAAAACCCCCTTATTTAAAACTCCCGGGTCGAGTGAGACGGCGCGATCCATCAGTAAATGAGACTTCGCCGTGTATTGGACCTTTTCGAGATTGATCTCCTAACTGGGAATTTACTGCCATTGATACCCCTACCATGATTAGTCGACCGTAAGTCGATATTACTTTGGTCTTTGAGCCTTAAAACCCAATCATGCGAACAAAATCTATACCACAAGTTAAATAAGTAATACGACCAATAACTAAATTTTTAGTATGGTGTGCATATACGTCCAAAATCGACGATTACGTTCAGATGTAACATGCACAACGTGGAGTAATAAATTATTGTAGGTATAACACCCAAAAAAAAAGAAACATCGAAGTTTAAAGCACAAATTATTATTATATTATATATTATATTAATTATATTATATATTATTATATGTATATATTATATTATATTATAAATTATTTTTGTGGTTCTTGGTGGGGCTCAAACCCACGGCAGTCGGCAAAGTTGCTTCTATCAACTGAGTTGTGTCTATCAATTTTGTGTGAAAATGGCGAATTACTATTATTTTAATTCAATATACTAAATTAATAACAATATTCCCTAATTGTTTTTAAAATATATGAAGATGGTGAATTTCAATTCACATGGTAGGGGTAACCAAACAAAGGTGGAATTGTAAATGCGACCTTTTTCCAATAAGCTCGCCCCTCGCAACATCAATCAATTAATTCAGGTACTTACCCTGCCTTTTATCTCATCCCCAGTGAAAATGTACAAAAATAACGCATAGAAACAAATTATTCTTTGCAGGGGTTAGAAATCCATTATGTTTGCTACATTTTCCGTGTTCGATTTTGGGCACGGACGAATTCATTATTGTTGTGTTGTAATGCCGTGCGGTGAAACCTGAAGGGGATGACGGAATGCAAAAATACGGCGCTGGAATAAGAATAATACATTTCTGAAGAATGAAAAACAAATACTTGTACTCGCTTTTACGGGTTGCGACAAACTTACACTGTTTACTAACACTTACACTTTTAAATGTTTCCATTTATGCAACGACATGGAGGTTTTCTATGGCTTTTTTTAAGGAGCAGAGCTGTTTGAGAGAAATTTTGTCCGTGGGAGGACTACCGTACCTCACTTTTTTTGTCATCTGAATATTCGGGATTCAATCGCGTTATTTTCAAGGTTGGTATTTATGAAACGGGTATTATTGTCTTTATTAAATAAAAGTAAATGTATATTTATCTACTAATACTTAAGGGGTTGATAAAAGTTGATAAATTTTATTAGGAAAAAGCAACCGAAATCACGCAGATTTCCACTAGTAAAAATAGAAAACCAAAGTTTGACAGCTAATTTTATGTAAAAAATATTGCGTAAGCGTTTTTTCTCTTCTGTGTAAAAAAATACTAAATCAAAATGTGACGGCTAGCTTTATAACGGCTTATCAAGACGGTCTGTGACCGTTTTACGTGGAACGCAGACCAACACTTGCTTTTACACCTGGCAGTACCGAAATCGGTTTTACCCCAATCTGCAATAAGCCTCCCGGCGGGCGTGTCGCGACTGATTGAAATTCCATTATCATTCATCCCTTTGGTGGTAAATCTTTGTAACTTGATGGTTTTTTCCTCTCCAGTGGCTGCTATGCCCGCGGCCTTTTATAGTAAGGGATTTATTTGAGATTTGGACAGGATTGATAGGCTATTTGCTTAGGCTGAGCCGTTGCAAAGTTTGCAGAGTTTCTTGAGAGGTTTGTGTGTGAAAGGGCCAAAATGTAACTAGTCCGCGCCATGACTGGTCTTACGGCAAAAGCAGGAACTAAGCTTCTTTACGCACAAAAAAGTAGTACCAGAATAAAAAGGTCAGAACAGCGGTGCCGCGTCTATCGGATTAAGCTTACCACCAAACTTTTAAACTTTTTTGTCATTTTGTTCTTTAATGTGAAATCAATTAATAACTACGCACATCTAGGCGATGGCAAGGGCGAGGAACTTTTTATTGCACATACTAAATAAACAACTTCCAGTCTTATGTATGTATTTTCAAAATATGATCAAACATTATTAATGTAGGTAAATAAGGGCTGGTTTCACGCATTGCAAATGGAAAAATACCTACTCAAATGTATGCTTAGCTAAAAATTGAATAAACAGCTGTCAGCTTAGTCAGCTGGCAGCTGTTAGTTAGTGTTAAAAATCGCTAATAGCGATAAGACCGCCCAATTGTACCTCTAGTTTTTAAGTATTCTTTTAGACCATGTTTACCTTATGATTTATGGTGTACAATAAAGTTATATTCTATTCTATTCTTAGTATTATAAAGTTGAATTAAAGGACTTGAGAAAGTAGAAAAACGAGTTATGTAAAAATTCTAGATCCTAAGTAGATCATTTCTTTAGCTCGTCTCAAAGAAAAGTCGTTAAACTTTTTGACACAGACAAACCATTCTACACGGCGTCCCATAACTAGTATGTTATTTCAAGAGATGTTTCGAACTCCTTAAATTTTATGAATTTTCTAAATACGGCGTTTTTCATTGAAAATTTTGCAAAGTTTGCTCTCTTCAAGTTTGCTCCAAAAACTGAACTAACAACAAGTGTTATTTACTGATTTCACTTTAATATGTTAGTGCAATTGTTTGTTGTCCTTAATGAAAATTAGAAAACTATAAGTCAGAATGCAGCCAGGCATTTTTCGAGGTCACATCAGCATCAACAGTTGTAAGTTTAGTATTGGAGGAAACTTTGTTCCACATTTCTTCAATAAAAATCAACAAATTTTTGTACAAAAGTCGATTAATTGAACCCGTGAGCGTCGGCAATCACCTCCCCTCGAAATAACATACCAGTTTTGGCACACCCTGTACACTTCTAAGTAACTTCCAAACTGATCATAATTTAGAATCATCGCAGCTCTCCATCAGAGGAACACAGAAATGCTGTTAAACTTTTTTTTTATTTTATCCCTTGAACAAAAAGTGAGGCACCTGAAACTTTCTTATAAAAGTATTAATAAAGTAGGACGTCCATCAAATAGCATTGGAAGTCGAGCAAAATTGACAGGGCTACCACATTGCACAAGTCAAATCAGAAATCACTATGAACTCATTTACGCGTCTCATAACATCAATTTCATTTTTACTTACACTGTAGTAATTTCATGTACTTTTTTTAACAACATCTCTAAAACTAAGTTTAAAAAGATGACAAAAAATCATTGAAAGAGAAAATTATAGGTGTTACTATATTTTTAGAAATTCACAACTAAACACCCGATGATATCATTCAGATACTGAATCTATTATAACACGGGTATGTATCGCGTATTACCTTATTTTATTTATTTTCCCGACGTTTCCGTGACCACGGCTATTGCAACAAAACTGTGGTCGTGGTGGTAGGTAATATACGTAATAAATACCCCTCGTAGATTCAGTATGTGTTATGATCGCGAAAGTTTAAAAAGTGATATCATTCAGATTCACAACAACAACATTTTCACTAGCAATTTTTCTCGAAAACCAATTCGACAATGTGACACGATAATACCTCACAAAAATGCGCTTTCGCGTTTCGCGGTCTTTGTAATTTTACAGGTGACAGCCCTGAATATTCCATTAGGGATTGCGACGGAGAATGAATTATTTTCGAGTGAAAATTAGGTGAGCGTTATTTGCACGTGATTAAAGAGCTGGGTGAGATAGTGAGCGCGAATTTTCGAATTGCAAGTGAGAATTAATGCACATTTCTTCACACTAGAGTAAGTTTGCGGGAGCTTCTGATTTTAAGATACTTTTTTTACGCTTTATTCATTACGCTCTCGCTTGCACTTCAAGCCTTAAATGGAACGCTTCAGAGCGAGGTAACGCCGCATGAGTCATGTTTTTTCATACGTGCAGCCGGCTCCATCGAATTATAAGAACTTGTCACGTCAAAAAAAGAAAGAGCGGAAATCTGTGAGTAAAGTTTGATGATTGTCGTCCGTCGTATTATGTGTACTGTAAAATTATGCTGTAAACCATTTCGAAGCATTCTCTCTTCCATTTCACCGTTAATGCACAGTCTATTAAGAAATTATTTTTGAAGTACTCACCGGCGTAAAAGTATTAAGCGAAGAAGCACTTTTGTATCAACTACAAAAAATTTCATGAGGAGTACGTCATTAATATTTGTCGTTGTTGCGTTTTTGAGGTAAGGAAAGATTCAGTTCTATAAAACATATAACCCGTGATGACTACGAAATTTATCCTCAAGTTTTTTGAAAATGGTTATCTTTGACAGTTGAAGAGCGTTTTACGTTCTACGTTTAAATTATTCTGTCTAATGACAGTAAGTTTACGAAAACGAAAAAGTCATAAGTAGACTAATTATGAGTATAGACTAGACTTTTTACTGTTTCATAAAAAAAACAACATTTTTTCGAAAATAGAACATGTAATTCTGTATATGTAGGACATGCGTATACGGACACACTTAGTTCCCGTCCTCGTACAGTGGGATACAGCTCAAGTTACCTAAAACAAAGAAAAATTACTCTTACTGCAAGGACATAAGAGTGTGATGAATTTCAATAATGGTTCTAATTTTAATGGTTTAATAGAAATTACTATTATGATATTTGATGACACTTGTCATATTTGTTTGTAAAATAGTCTGTCAACTTCATGGAAAATGCCGTTGGCAATTATGTATGGTTAGTCAGTTGAATCGATTGATTTAAAATATGTCTGTGGATCTGAATAATTTGTTTGTAAATAAATAATGATTTTAATTGTCATTAATCATGATAACTGTTTTAAGAACTAGTTTGTTTGTTTAGTTTATGTAAAAGTATTATTAATGGTGATTGATTCAAAATGTCTGCACTGCATGCTGGCAACGCTTCCGGCGATAAAGATGGCGGTCGGGCTCGACTGCTCGATCGCCATTCTGGAACGAGCGCTCGGAAGAGTTGGTCGCATGCAATGCAAGCTACTTTGTAAAACCACGTGGCTTAGAGTTGGTAATTTGTGAAGTACTAGAGAGATTGTAACGTAGAAGGAAGTGAACAATATAGTTTGATTGGACAACAGTGGGAGTTTTATTACATCTCCGAAGTGGTAAGTACACGCCCAATTTTATTGTTCTGATGACGTTTATTGCATGATGGATAATGTGTAATTAAACTTAATTGAATTAATGGATCTTTGATAAAATATTTAAATTTTTCTTGAGAAAATTTAAAGAGGGTACTCAAACAAAAAAAAAAAACTTGCTCTGAAGCATTGTTACCATGTGTTGTGGGGTTTCATAGGGGGATGAAATTTTCGTCATTTTTGTGCTACGACGCACCGTTTACGAGATACCCACAATCTAACATTATTCTTAGATTATCGGTCTTTTCTTTTAAATTTATTTATTAGGTTATGCCTACCCTAAAATGTGTGTGGAATCATATGAAATTTGATATTAGCCGCTCATCCGAACATGAAATGGCCTGCACCTAATATTTAACGACTTTGACTACTTAGTTAAGCTGTTCCATTTCAATCAATTGACATTCACTTAATTTTTGGAATATACGCTAAGTTTAACGAAAGATATTTTAAAAATATTAACGAACTTAATAACAGCAAATAGTTTTACATTATTATGCATTACGATGATCATTTTATTGGTTAGCCTCTGATAACACATGACTCGTGTTACCGTGTATGAAATTAAGTGAAGGTACTTGAGTGTAAAAAACAAGCTTGAGTGTTAAACGCAAGTCAGTCCTCTGTAGCATTCTTGTTACTTTTTGATATGCAGAACTGTTGGGTACTTAGGCAAGGCCTACTTTCCTGTCTAGAACCATAAACAAACATTTTTATGTCCATGCTAATAGTCGCCATTGTGCCGATGTAGCCTATGTACAAAATTAAATAAATACCCTTAAATAAATTAGAATCTCTGTTGGCATAAGCAGGGTGTTATTGGCTGGGTTATGTTGAAATTATTATTTGGTAGGTTTCTGGAAATATTTATTTCTTATAATTTACATAACATCAAAAATGAGTGATTGAATAAAGTTTCATAATAAAGTGGCCGTAAATAGCAAAGACCGAGCACAATCTTGAATTTCATAAAAGCCGGTACGGTCTTTGTCATGGACCGGGCCTAACCATAAATTTGATATAGGGGCTATCCGATAGTGCTACAACTATTCATGTACTGCTAATACCATAGCAGCTCAGTAAAGTTTGAGTAGCCTCTAACTGCAAATGTCTAACCATGCTGGATTTAAAATAAGCAAGTTAATGATCATGATCAAGCCTACCGAAGCGAGTTTTTGAAGCAAAGTGAGCTAATGCTATCAAAATTGTAGACTATTTATTTATTTTTATTTCTTAGGTAAACAATCAGCAGATACTTATAATCTAATTGATAATTTAAAACGACAACTAGGGTCCATTAAACAGGTTTCACATAGTGAGACTATTGGAGCTTAAAAAAAAAAAAAAATGATATTAAGTAATGAGAGACTAAGGTAGACAAACTATAAAATGAAGATACAATTTTTTTAAGAAATTACAATTAAAACAGAAAAACAAAAAGTACAATAAAAAAAAAAAAAAAAAAAAAGCATATGGAACCTGGGGAGTCTCCTCGAAACAGCATTTTGACAAAATGTTAGTAGCAATTCTTGGTGGTTTTGAGCAAACAGATCTAGTTTGGGGACGTTAACCAGGCCATTGAACGTAATTACTGCTCGACTAAAGAAAGTGTTTTGGGATCTGTGTTTGGCTATGTACGCCATAGAAGTAAAGATTAATTTTGGAACCAAGTGAGTACAGTTTGGCTATTTTCACCTAAGAAGATGAAATTGATTTTGGAACCAAGTGAGTTCAGTTTGGCTATGTAGGTACGCCTTAGAAGATGAAATTGATTTTGAAACCAAGTGAGTTCAGTTGACTATGTACGCCTTAGAAGTTGAAATTGATTTTGAAACCAAGCGAGTTCAGTTTGACTATGTACGCCTTAGAAGTTGAAATTGATTTTGAAACCAAGCGAGTTCAGTTTGACTATGTACGCCTTAGAAGTTGAAATTGATTTTGAAACCAAGCGAGTTCAGTTTGACTATGTACGCCTTAGAAGTTGAAATTGATTTTGAAACCAAGCGAGTTCAGTTTGACTATGTACGCCTTAGAAGTTGAAATTGATTTTGAAACCAAGCGAGTTCAGTTTGACTATGTACGCCTTAGAAGTTGAAATTGATTTTGAAACCAAGCGAGTTCTGTTTGACTATGTACGCCTTAGAAGTTGAAATTATGTTTGGAACCATGCGAGATCTGTTTGGTCAAAGTTCAAAAAGTTCAAAAAGTTCAAAATGTTCAAAATGTTCAAAATGTTCAAAATGTTCAAAATGTTCAAAATGTTCAAAATGTTCAAAATGTTCAAAATGTTCAAAATGTTCAAAATGTTCAAAATGTTCAAAATGTTCAAAATGTTCAAAATGTTCAAAATGTTCAAAATTTTCAAAATTTTCAAAATGTTCAAAATGTTCAAAATGTTCAAAATGTTCAAAATGTTCAAAATGTTCAATATGTTCAAAATGTTCAAAATGTTCAAAATGTTCAAAATGTTCAAAATGTTCAAAATGTTCAAAAAGTTCAAATTGATCAAAAAGTTTAAAAGAAAAAATGTTTGAAAAGCTGAAGATCATTTTTTGGATTTGGATAAAAAGTAAAGATTTTGGGTTAAGATTATATAAGTTTTTGGATATGAGTAAAAGTTAAGCTGGATTAGAGTTAAAGTTATTTGAGTTTAAAATTAATGTTTTGGATTCCAAGTATACAAATTCGTTCAGTATTGCCAGTGTCGAGTGAGGATATTATAATAAAAGATGAAAAAACGATGAATTAATTATGAATTACAAATGAAATAATGATGAATTACAGATGAATTACAGATGAATTTAAGATGAATTTAAGATGAATTTAAGATGAATTTAAGATGAATTTAAGATGAATTTAAGATGAATTTAAGATGAATTTAAGATGAATTTAAGATGAATTTAAGATGAATTTAAGATGAATTAAATATGAATTAAATATAAATTAAAGATACAATAAATGTGAACTAATTATAAATTAAAGATTAGCGATTTATAAAACATTTATAAAATATTAACTTAAGATTAACTAAAGATGAATTGCAGTTATAGGAGTTCAATTACAATTTTACAGTTCAGCTTTACAACTGAATCAGTTTTCAATAAAAAAATAAAAATTGAACCAAGATTCCAAATTAAGTTAATACGTCATAAACCTGAACCATTAGATTGGTTACGCACCGAAACAGTCTCTGTCGATAAGATGTTTACATTTCAGCAAAAACAATGAGAATATGACAGTACAATCATGTTCGTGCCTGCAGTACCATGGCAGGGCATGGCATGGAGGAATTCAAGTAAATAAGTTCTTCGCTGTCAGGATTTATGATGGCGTTTTCATGCATTTACTGAGCTAAGTTAAACGTATCTTTTGTAGTATTTAAAGCGCAAGACTAAGTACAGAGAACTCGTCCAAATGCCGTGGATAGTGTACATTTAGTGTTTTATATTTTTGGAATACATTGTTACTTTTTAATTATTTCACAATTGGAAAACCTATTCATTTCAACTAGATATAAAGCAGATGAATGATAATAGATTTATTCACAGTGTGCTTGCAGATCTGTAAATTTTATGACGAGTTTCAGATCCTTAAAACTCCAGGCAAAGTTAGTAGCGATGCACCGCAGAAGGTGCCACAGGACACAGCCGTGACGCACCGCATCAGCAGCATGAGCAGTGATGCGTCACGGGAGGCGCCGCACCAGCGCAGCGGCCTGAGTCGGGATGCGCCATAGAAGGCGCCGCACCAGCGGCCTGAGTCGTGATGCGCCACGGAAGGCGCCGCATCAGTGGTCTGAGCCGTGATGCGCCATGGAAGGCACCACATCAGCAGCTTGAGCCATGACGCGCCTCTGAAGGTGCCGCAGTAACAGGCTGAGTTCCGTATTAAGGAGAAGAATTATGTAGTTTATTACCACAATTTCATTTTGTTTTATATTTTATTTTATTTGTTTATTAGGTACACAAAACAGAGTACAATCGATAATTTACAGGCATAAATACTATTAAATTATGAGCTAGACAGTACCCCAAAACATGCGTACACAGAATGCATTGAACAGGAAAGTTATGTAGATAGCGTGTAACCAGGCTTAACTAGTAGTAGGTGATTAAAGTTAACATTTACTTGGAACTTAGGTGTACTCATACAATTATTTTATTACAGTAAGTCACTTCGAGTTAAGACTCGAAGAGAGTGCAGAATTAATGAACTAACTAATAAGAGTTTTCGGCACACTCTAATGAAAGAGTGGCCAAAGCTGCATTCTTGAATTTATTTTGATTATTGTTAAAGATATCAATTTTATCACTGTATTTAATCAATAAATCGTTAAATAGGCGACACATTCTGACAACGGGGTTATAATAAGAAGTGTTGTTTGAATGGACTTGTAGGGCGAAAGTGTTCTGAAAGGGTTGCCGAGGTCTAGGCTTTATATTTAGATTAATAAGATAAAGTAAGCAAGGAGAGTCGATATGCGAGTGGATAATTTTGAAAAGATACAGTAGATCATGATATTTGCGATGATTTTCTAATAACATTAAATGAAAATGATGGAGCTTTGCAGTATAGTTATATTCAGAAACTTTTTCTGGACCCTCTCAATCCGGTCAACGTGAATATTGTAGTAGGGAGACCAAATTACTATTTGACTTTTAAAACAATTAACTGTTTGACTGTATTTTTAACCATGTACATGTTTTCCTATCACAATCTGAGTATAATTTATGTTATTGGAATATTTAATTTAAATAATATTTTACCCGAATGGATTGTTTATGGCTGGGATGCGAAGACTTTTCTCATACAAAACTGTTATTATTATCTTACGAGAAATTTCATTTAGTTAATTTTTTTTTGCATACAGGCTTTGAATATGGTAAACGGGATATTTAACTTTAGTTATTTTTAGATAGAATTATATTTTTAATATCTGTTTATTCTAAGAAATGACTAAGATTTATTTGGGTGTCTTCGTATCTTCTACTTAATAATTTCATTTTGTTTACGAGTTTAATATTGTAATTTTGGATTTGTCTTAATTTGTTCTTATTAGTTGTTTGAATTTTGGTAGTCATTCAAGTTTCAAGTTTTGTTTATTCATACATATACATAGTTATCATGTTATCATTATGCTCTCAGCATGTGCTTCCAGAGTAAGCACACTGTCGGATGGCCGAATTTGATAGACATTAGATTTTTTTTAGATTGTATTTGAATGGTCATCTTTTCTCATTATTTGTTTTAAATTCAAGCTTTGTTTATTAAGTTATCATATTATATTGTGCACTTAGCATGTGCTTCCAGAGTAAGCACAATATCGGATGGCCGAATGTGATGAATTTCAATAATGGTTCTAATTTTAATGGTTTAATAGAAATTACTATTATGATATTTGATGACACTTGTCATATTTGTTTGTAAAATAGTCTGTCAACTTCATGGAAAATGCCGTTGGCAATTATGTATGGTTAGTCAGTTGAATCGATTGATTTAAAATATGTCTGTGGATCTGAATAATTTGTTTGTAAATAAATAATGATTTTAATTGTCATTAATCATGATAACTGTTTTAAGAACTAGTTTGTTTGTTTAGTTTATGTAAAAGTATTATTAATGGTGATTGATTCAAAATGTCTGCACTGCATGCTGGCAACGCTTCCGGCGATAAAGATGGCGGTCGGGCTCGACTGCTCGATCGCCATTCTGGAACGAGCGCTCGGAAGAGTTGGTCGCATGCAATGCAAGCTACTTTGTAAAACCACGTGGCTTAGAGTTGGTAATTTGTGAAGTACTAGAGAGATTGTAACGTAGAAGGAAGTGAACAATATAGTTTGATTGGACAACAGTGGGAGTTTTATTACAAGAGCTAGCAGTGTATAGTCTGATGCGTATCCTTGTGTACCAGTTAGAAGCAACAGGAAACGGTCTTAATTTCCGCACGCATTAAAACCCACTAAGTCGCAACAAGTTAATCGAACTTTGTTTTCACGGTCCATTTGTATCGTTAACCGTCCATAGGTGATCTCGAGCCATTGAGGCCTGCGCACATGACGATGGCGATAAGTGAAACGCTGTCAAATACCGCTGTCATGTTTGACAGCGCTTCACTGATCGCCATCGCCATCGCGCTAGATGTGCGCAAGGCTTTATAGGCGATACGATTAAGGTGGTTCGATTCCGATACAAACTGAATTTACACAACTATGGGCAAACAAAGTATAAATGTATACTGAAATAGCTGTAATAGAATTTTACAGTGGTCTTCATAGCCGGCCAGTTATATAAAGTTGGAGAAAACTGTAGGATAACAGAAATATTAATAAAAAACCAAAAAAGTAATTTTTTCGTCATTCTTTTTCTGAAGCCCCGACTGCCACGACCAACGGCTGACTTTATATAACTGGCCGGTAATGAGGACCACTGTAAAAGCCTATTACAGCTATTTCAGTGTACATTAATACTTTATTCGCCCATAGTTGTGTAAATTAAGTTTGTATGGAAATCGTACCCCCTTAACTATCTCGGCTCAGCTTACCGGCTCGACATTCGACCTCTTTATCAACTGTGTGTGACACAAGTTTCAATAGGACATTTTATTTCCAAAAAAATTGTTTTTATAAAGTAAACCTTGACTCCATACTTTGACACACACACTTTGGCTCATCTTACATCAAATAACAATTGTAAAAGAAAAAGTTTTTTTAAGAATGAACCTTTAAAACTTATAAATAAGAAGAAACTTAAATGGATTAAAGAAATAAATCTTAAAAGCGAAAACAACATTACGCACACCGCTTTTTGTATTCATGAGCTTTCATCCACTAAACAAAAGCCCAAAAACAGCCGCGAGTCTAAAATAAAATTAATTAGGCATGTACAGCCGCTTACGCACCAGCGTGTATACTAAGCCAAATGGACAGGCTTTTAAAGGATTACGTGAAAAATACAGTCGAACTATTGCAATTCAAACTGACAAGCTTTTAAAAACACCAGCGTAAGGGTGACAAATCAACATCGAGCTATGCTGCATTGTACTGCGCTGTGCTATGTTTGGTCAACTCGCTCGTCTAATATTTGAATGAGGATACAAACAAACCATGCTGTGCTGCGCTGTGTGAGGCTACGCTCTGTTTAATAACGCAGCAGCCTCGAGCGAGGCGCGCTTCCCGCCTTACTGAGCCGCGCTGTGCTGAACCAAGCTATGTTTTTTTAAGGAGATAAACGACTACACGAGCTGCTGATTACTTTTATACTGAGCTAAGCAAAGCGCAGCACAGCTTGATGTTGATTGTTAAAAAAACGTAGCTTAAGAAACACAGCACAGCGCAGTACAGCGCAGCATAGCTCGATGTTGATTTGTAAACAAGGCCTGCGCACAACTATAGGCGATGGCGATCAGTGAAACACTGTCAAATATCGCTGTCATAGACAGCGTTTCACTCGTCGCTACCGCAGATCACTTAGATGTGCGCAATAATTATATTCGAATAGTGTCTTATATTGTAGTTTTAATTATTATGGTAGCTGTTTGTTGTCCCTGAATAAATAAAATCAAAATAAAATTATAAGACTTTATAGTTAAAGACCCATCTGCTATTGACCGGCAGCCTATAACAATCAAATTACTGGCACGTAAGGTGATAGAGCACTAGAGCACTGGTGGTCTAGTGGTAGTGGCCCCGCCTTCCGATCCGAAGGTCGTGGTTTCAAATCCACTCGTGTACCAATGAGTTTTTCTGTCGAAAAATGTATGTGCACTATGCCAGTACTCTCAAAACGGTGAAGGAAAACATCGTGAGGAAACCGACGTGTTGTAGAACCTACAAAAGTTCGAGCAACACGTGTCAAGGGTCACGCAAAAAGGGCCCACCAACGGCCTACTTGCGGAAAAACCTGCCCGCACATCAAGTGCGCATGATAAAACTTGCCAACTTGCCTGGCACGTAAGGCTGTACGCCTCAAGTTGATGGACAGTGCATCGTAGGGCACGTTCTAAAAAATCTTCGATTAAGAAGAAGATTTATAGTCCGTAATATTTAATTGGCGAGATAATCTCGACGGTCAGAGGAAAGATTGGTGGGAGACCGCTTAGGATCGGGAAGAGTGGAAGGTATTGGGGGAGACCTTTGCAAGTTCGGCAAGTTCGGCAAGTTTATCATGCGCACTTGATGTGCGGGCAGGTTTTTCCGCAAGTAGGCCGCTGGTGGGCCCTTTTTGCGTGACCCTTGACAAGTGTTGCTCAAACTTTTTTAGGTTCTACAACACGTCGTTTTCCTCATGATGTTTTCTTTCACCGTCTTTGAGAGTACTGGCATAGTGAACATGAATTTTTCGACAGAAAAACTCATTGGTACACGAGTGGATTTGAACCCACGACCTTCGGATCGGAAGGCGGGGCCACTACCACTAGACCACCAGTGCTCTTTACCTTTGCCCAGCAGTGGGACAATGTAGGATAGATAAAAAAAAATATTACTTATTAAAAAAAATAAGGCATATCTGCGATGGGTCTTAAAAAACTAATATTAATATCAAGTTTTTAATTCATACGATCTTTAAACACCAGTTGCTTCGTAATGCAACCATGTTGATCCGCGTAGTGGGACATTTGGCCCGTAAAGGTCCGTGTCATGCCAAATGACGTCATTGCACGACCAAAGTAATTTATATAGTATTTATACATATAATGTGCGGGGAAAAATGGAACTGCGAAATAATTAAGTGTTTTCTTAACACTTAATTTTCCCAACACTTAATTTTGTTTAAGGTGAAAACTTCTTTAAGGGCGTTGGGCTTTTTTGTGATAGGGAAAAAGCCTCTGTATATCAGTATCTATAGTGTACGAGCCCAGCGTTGCTCGGGAACTTGATTATTTTATATCATTCCAGAATGTTAAAGCACATTCTAGAACGTTTAAGAGCATTCTATTCTTATCAAAATCGAGAACTTCTAGAAAATCTTGATGTGATTGAAAAGAAAGAATAGACTGAAAGTCCTAACGAGTTAGAAAAGCAATATGTAAAATGATGCGATCTGGAAGTAGTATTACTATTAGTAGTAATATGAATGACCGAAAAATCTACGCCCGAAGTGCTACAAGAAACTGAAAATAAAACTACTATTCAAAACCTGTGATTTTTCAACTGATTCCCTAACGAGTTACCGGCAATAAGTCACATGACGTTCACGCCATTAAGCTCCAATCAGCCTATAAAGTTCTCCGTGGCACAGTGACCTGCTTGGCCGAGTGCCAGTCGCACTGGTCAGGTAAACTTCGATTTCGAAGTGCATCGAAAGTGGGTTATTGACCTGTCTGGGCATTCTGAACTTTTCTAACTAGTAATAAACAAAAACTAAATAGTAATTAAGGAAGAACCACCAACCGGAAGACGAAACGTAGGGCGCCCACCCACCAGATGGACCGACAACATTGTTAAGATCGCGGGAAGTCGGTGGATGGAAAGGGCTCAGAATCGTTCTTCCTGGAAATGTGTAGGGGAGGCCTATGTCCAGCAGTGGACTTCTTCAGGCTGATGATGATGATGATAAATTAAGAAAGAAATAAGTAAATAAATCTTGACCGGATCGGTGGGTGAATGACATCTTTGTCAAACAATCCCCACCATCATCTTTCATCTTCATTCATCTTTGTCCTGGATGAAAAAGGCCAAAAACTGACAAGTGGCGTCTGAGAGAATACTCTTATGCCCAGAAGTGGGTGAGTGCTAGCTGGCTAATGATGATGATGAATAAACAAAGTTCAAACTGACTAACAGTAACAACAAAACCCTAGAAGCCAACACTGGATTTATTATTCTTCTTTGTTTGGTCTAAAAAACCTGGTTGATAAATTCAATTCAATCGTTTTATTTCAGATTTCACTAAATAATTAAGGTAACTACATACATACATACATAAAATCACGCCTCATTCCCATGGGGGTAGGCAGAGATCACGGATTTCCACTTGCTTCGATCCTGACACACCTCTTTCGCTTCATTCACTCTTTCGCTCATAACATACTTCATACAAGCTCGTCGGTTTAGGGTACTCCAAAACTGGCCTTTCTCTAAAACGTCTGCGATCTGATCGAAATACATGCGCCTAGGTCCAGCAGTTCCATTCACACTCGCCTGATGCAATTTTTTTGTTAATCTCCTTTCATCCATTTTCTCTACACGTCCAAACCATCTCTGTAGTTACCATTAAGGTAACTACAGAGTCCATAATAGGTGGCAGGTACAACATAAACACATTAAAACTAAATACAGAACAAATATATAAAGAAGCGGTCAAGAGAATACCACGTGCACTCTTGTCCAGATGCAGTCAGTGTCCAACCTCACTTCAATAAAGTGTAGGAACCAACAACTTACACCTCATTGCGGAGAGGTACTACACTTCACTTCAATGATTCCAAATGATTATGAAACTAATAGGACACGTATTTTTTATCCACAATTTACGGCACCTGACGAGGTACCTGAACAGTATTGGCCTAAAGCAATAGGAAATAAGAAATAAACGAAAGAACAACGACAATAAAAAATTACAACCCACAATGAAAAAGGTTCTTCTCAAAGCCTTTGAAATCCACCTCGTGACATGAGCCCGAAGCCGCTTTGGCAGTCTAAGAAACGACGACCGTCATTTTCCCCACATCATTATGTATTGTTTCACCATCTCAACATTCACGTTACATTCTGGCCTCAAGTACTGTGAGACAGACGGAATTTGCGACGTACGAGTAACAATCAAATTCTGTAATTGTGTGTGTTGTGTATTGTGGGTGTGTGTGTGTTCAATGCATAGCAAGCATAACAATTGTTAGTCATAATATCATTTTATTCTTATCGTGTCACTGGTTTTTTCACACTTGGTGAAAGGATTTTAAGTGCGCCTCAAAAAGTACAGTTTTTTTCTTATATAGTTTATTCGACGATACCCAATTTGACACACTTAATTTTGTTTTACTAACGAACGAATTTGGTATAGGTAAAGTAAATATTTGATAACCAGTTGGTTAAAGCTCGAATACACAGCTCTGTTTAGAAAATATTAGATGAGTGATCGCTAATAATTGTGTTGAACGTGCTTCAAAACGCACTATACTAATCTTCTTCTTAAGTCCTCAAGAGGCTAGAAAAAGTAGCAAAGTAAGTCAGTATTATAGCGGTAGTCAAATAACGGTGCTTGCATGTTAGAAGCCTTAGCGTTTGGCGAGTGGCCAAAGCGGAATAAGGAACATTGTCAACTGCAAATGCAGATTTGCGAATTCAACAGAACCCTACAGTAGCTTCACGCGATGAGCTATACAGGGTGATGCATTGAGACTACTGAATCGAAATCTATGGGTCTTATTAATAATCCTGGCGTAGCGTTGGACTAGTTAATCCGTGTTTTGTCACATTTGCTCGAGTTGACAATTGCATGTCAATGCAAGAGACAAAACACGGATTAACTAGTCCAACGCTACGCCAGGATTATTAATAAGGCCCATTCGGTCTTATTACAAAAACATGACTTAGGCTAGGTTTAAACCGGAACTAAGTAGTCTCGGCCTTTTTATAAAACACGGACTAAAGATAAACCAAAGATGATACCTTAGTTTGACCATGGTTTAGACAAAACCTTATTACAAATCATAGCCTATCTCCAAAACCAGGTTTAATCTATGACTAAAAGATAAACCCGAGAGACCCCTAGTTTAACTATGGTCTAACGTCAAACCGTCAAATGACATGTCATCAGTAGTGGATTGTTTAGAGGTTATGTATCATTGAAAATGAATAATTTTAATATTATCGTGATGAGTTTCGAAGATTTAGATGTGCTGGAGATGTACCGGCCAGCGCCCTAGTAGACAGCGTGAACGAATCGATCCATTTGATCTATGTGACGAAGATTTTATATGTAATATCGATTTGCAAAACGTTTCGGCGTCAAAAGTGTAGATTTATTGCGTGAAGAGTTGTCTCACGATTCTCGAGGAAGCCCCTTGAGCCCTGGGGCTCAATTCTAGACCAGTGACTTTTTTGTCACGGTAGATATATATCACAAGAACTGTCAGTTTCTTTAGTGATTTTGACAGTTCTTGTGATATCTATCTACCGTGACAAAAAAGTCACTGGTTTCGACATGAAGTAGGTAAGTTACCATGCATATAACTTTTGTAGGCAGAAGAGTTCGCGCTAATTCATTCGCATGGTCAATTTGCAGTACTTCTATGCATGGTGTTGTTTCACTATATCTCCTGCTACAGTCCTGGCACCCTTTAGTACCTAGGTATCGGGAAGGTGCCAAAATTACTGAAAAAAATATGACGAAAACCGAGGTAGTATGATCTTATGACTTTAGCTTTGTGTGAGAGGAGCGTAAAAGAAAGGTGTGGCACCAGAAGGAATGAACGATTTATACCCATTTGGCTATTTAATCTGTGGATATTATTTAGACCATGGTTTACGAAGTCCTTCACTAGTCATTGTTTTGTAATACAAACATAGTTTAACCCTGGTTTTGGAGATAGACTATGATTTGTAATAAGGTCTAAACCATGGTCTAACTAAGGTATCATCTTTGGTTTATCTTTAGTCCTTGTTTTATAATAAGGCCGTTTGAGTTTAAGAATTAATAGCTACAGTAGCTTGAGCGCGATGAGTTATACAGGATGTTTTATGGAGGCTGACGAATCGGAATCTACAAGTTTAAGAATTAAGCTACAGTAGCTTCACGCGATGAGCTTTAATACAGGGTGTTTCATTGAGACTAACGAATCGGAATCTATGAATTTAATTAAAAACTAGAGTAGCTTCATGCAATGAGCTATACAGGGTGTTTATTCGGAAATCAAAGTAGCATAGATGAGATTATAAATTCAAATTCAAATTATGTATTTATTCAATAGTACCTATCACAAGGATCACTTTGAAACGTCGTAAAGATAGGAGTCTAGGTGGTCCAGTTCCACGTGACCAAACCTAAAAAAACAGGTAACAAACTACGGCTCGGTTCTTACCGTTTTTTTGTATGGTCCTAGTATGACCTATACCGTGGTTGGGATCAAAGTCGTAAGGTTGTTTCCGTTTCCTGTAGCCACTATCAAACTCATCAAAACTACAGTCCACTAAATGTAAACTATTCACAAGTAGGTAAACATGAAAAGGGATGTAAACATGGCGAATAATTAAGAAAGCCCTTATCCCTTCTATAATAAAGATTAATGGCTTATAATTACTGGAGGGCGTTGGCAGGACAATACAGATTAGAAAGTCATTTTCTGCTAATGAAAATCAATGATTGTTTATTTTCTGAAGACTTGCGCACACCTAAGCGATCTGCGATGGCGATTAGTGCAACGCTGTCAAAGATGACAGCGGTATTTGACTGCGTATTACTGATCGCTATCGCCATCGCGCTAGATGTGTGCAGGCCTTGAAACGTTTGAGGAAACACTTTTTTTATTCTATAGACTGAGGCTCGTATTTTGACAGTGTATAGTGTGGTGTATACGCATTTATTTTTGTGTTTCTATACGAAAGTCGAGAGAGAATTTGATCAAAAATTCCTACCAAAACTCGTTACTTCACAATCTTTAGGGAATCTAACTTATTTATTCACTAAAGTGATAAAAAAAAACTACAAAACCACGCAAGTTTTTTGAAGGTACCAATCCTGTTCAATCTTTGGAAGTGCTGTTTCTGCAGCACGTTTTCAGGGTACCAGAACTTAAGCCCCAAATTGTAGGTCATAATAAAAGTTTCAGGTCCAAGAAGCACTGAAAATTTCATGAGTTCTCTACTCACAGTTGGCTTCAGGCCAGGCGGTATAGTGTCGGGTACTACTGAGAAAGCAGATAAAACGGACTTTAAGGAACTACGTATTCCTGAGTTAAGTTTGAATGTTAATTACAATATTAGTTTGAATAGTGTTGTATGATTTGTCTACATTATGTATTTATTTTAACCGGGCACTGTGTATAAATAGTAGATGTGGATAAAAAAACACTCAATAAAAAACCATTTATCCGAGTATATTAGTCAGCTTTTTCCTTTTTTTATACATAATAGGTAAAAATTTGACCTCAGCCACATCAAGCCCTTATTTAATAAGCAGACAATTCGACATATATGTCACAAAGCGACAAAATTGTGGAATTGTCGCGCTTTTGTGACAAACTTGTCACTTTTATTAATAGCCTAAGCGCGACAATTCCACAATTTTGTCGCTTTGTGACATATATGTCGAATTGTCAGCTTTATTAAACAGGGCCCTGATTGTATGTAATACGGTTCACAGTATAGCTTACCCAGAAGTTCATTAACCATGTTACTAACCCCTATGGATCAAGGTCTGAAATAAAAAGGTTTTTTTTTATTAACCACCATCGTCGTGAAAACACTCCCAAATGTATTACTGTAGCATAGTAACAGAAAGGCTTTCGCAGTAGTTCTCCTGACTCAATACATTAACAGTGTATCTTTCAAGGATAAACTACACCTTTCTGTTTTACAAGCGGTCGTCGTTTGTAACTTGTAAGCGATAAACGATACGCCTTATTGCAGTTTTCTGTTAAACTTGGTCTTGTGAAGCAATTTGTGGGAAGAAACATTTTTTAATGAATTTAATGTACTGGTAACTTTTATAATTTTTATTGAGTGCTTTGCTGAAAGAGTGTAATCTTACATTTTTATTTTAAAGGGATCATACAGTAAAACTTTAGGATCCAAGCCGTAGTTTGTTGCCTGTTCTTCTAGCCTTAGTCATGTGGAACGGGCACCTAGACCCAGCTATAAGACGTTTAAAAGTGATCCTTGTGATACAACTGAATTAATAATTTTTTGATTTTGATATTGAGAAGCGATAGCTTGGCTTAAGTTTTATTTTGATTGATATTTTATTCGTTTTCAGATTTTAGAAGTGCATGGTTGCTTTTAGTTTCTCATAAGGTTTTGCTATATTTTTCGTAACGCCTAAGTACTTGTCATCCAAGTGTTTATTTGTGTTAGAAGTGCATGGTTTTGTTTTCTGCTAAGGGTTTGCTATACTTTTTTAAGGCCTGATTACTTGTCATACCAACGATTAAATTAATGACCAACCCCGAACGAAGCCGCGGTTGGCCACTAGTACATAATAATAATGTATTATTAAGTGTTTATTTGTGTTATTGTGTGCTTTACGTCGTCTACACTAGATTAGATCGGCATTACCTTCACATTAATCAAACCCACAATTGGTTTAGTCGACTCCAGAATTAATAATTAATCACTACATACAATTGTTGTTATTGAATCAAATATTAATTATGTGGATCCTATTAGGTAGTCTTAGTTCATGACTGAAATATTAACCAAGTAGGATTATGTAAGATGAAGAGGAAAGAGGATTGGCCATCTTCTACGAGATGACAGCTTTATCAGAAATATCATCGAAGGAAAAGTAGATGGAAAGAGAGGAAGAGGAAGACCAGGGATAAGCTACATGATAAATAAATAAATAAATAATATAAATAAATATTGTGGACAACTCACACAACACTATTTAGCCTCAAATTAAGCAGAGCTTGTACTTTGGGAACTAGATAGCTGATATAATACATACATAAATTTTTTTTTTTTTAATACACATACTTAGAATACAATACAACACCCAGACAGAGAACAAACATCTGTGTTCACCACACAAATATTTGTTCTCGGTGGGGATCGAACCCACGACCTGCGGCGCAGAAGGCAGAGCTACTACCAACTGAGCTGAGAGGCCAGTCAAAAGTTCGCCGTCATGTCGTATAAGGAGGTCAATGAGGTTGCCCTCAAAAGAAATACCTGAAGAAAAATGCATACATTACGCCGACAAGAGTAGCTCAAAATGAGAATGAAGCATAAAATGCGAGCTCTTAGATAAGAAGACAAAGGATTATGATCTTCTTCTTTTTCGCTATAAAGTGTCAGTGGTTAAAGGATTTTAACCACGCTTACCTCATGCTTGGAAGGCAAGTTCCTTCCAGTCCTGTCCAGACGCAGAAAATAAATGTGGTCAAACAAAATTTTAAGCTCATCAAAGGAAAACTGTTTTTAATGATTTATAGACCATAGAAATTGATAAAAAAAAAAAACTCGTTACTGGTTTTCGGATTATTTTTTACTTTTGCATTGAAACATAAATCCATCAGATTAATTGCCTCTTCAAAACTGATGTCCAAAGCTTTAAACTCTTCTCGGGACGGGGTTCAATTTCGTTCGCAAGAAGGCAAATTAATTCCACAAAATTTATCCTCTGGCCACCCTTCGACTGCGGAACAGTAAGGTTCCATAAGCAGAAGGTACAGCTCATTATTGACAACCCTCAAACCTCAGATAGCTCTGCTTTCTGCGCTGTTAGTCTTGGGTTTGCTATGTGCTTGTGCAATTAGTTACATAACAGAAACATGAGGCTATTAAGGCTACGTGATGAACAGAGATGAACATATAAACACGCATACTTTCCTTGAAAAGAAATATGACTAAATACTACTCAATTACTGGCATGTGAGGCAGAACATCTGCATACCTCAAATTAATGGACGCAGGGTAGTGCATCGAAGGGCACATTCATGACCTACGAGGCAATGCTTTGTTATAATTTTATTTGAAAAATGTTACTTATGATGCATTTTAATTTATTTTTTTCTATACAACTTGCTGTCGAATAAGCCCACCTGATGTTAATTGTTAAACATCGCCTATGATCATGTAAAATCATAACACAGAAGAAACGGTGAATAAGTATATTATATAAATAAATAAATATTATAGTCAATCCACACAACACTATCCAGCCCCAAACTAAGCAGACCTTGTACTATGGGAACTAGATAGCTGATAATTATAATACTTATATGAGTATACATTTTTTTTATATAATGTAGTAACTCAACTGTTATCGCTACGACTTCTGTGCTTCTACTGAATCCCATCTTTAATTACAGAGAAATCAGGTGGCAGGGAAATTAGGGCCCGCCCACCTGGGCGGCGGCGATAACACTTTGATATTTTATTGCCCTTGGATAGGATAGCTGGAAGGCCCTGAGCAATGGGCATTATGACTCATTTCGAAACTATCCCATACAGAGGAGCTACAACTACTACCATGCCACTGGAGTCCAGTAATAAAAGTAAGGAAAGAAGAAGAAGTAAGGAAGGAAGGAGGTAAGTAAGTAAAGTAAGGATTTCAGTAATAAAGAAGTTACGTTGTTTTTACTATCTACCCTACCTTTAAAATAAGTACATAATTACCTAAGAACTAGCTGTGATGGCGCGAAATTAAATATTGAAATTTAATTTATGTAATAAATGCTTAAAATTATTATGTATTTTTTTTATCCTACCAAATGATGAGTTAGACGCATATTTTTTTTTGTATCTTTTTAAATTAAATAATGATAAAGATATTGACCGTGGCTTTGAATTAAATACCCTACCTAATTAATTTTCATATTACTACAATATTTAATACACCTGTCATATTTAATATTCACCTAATTGGACGTTCGACAGAATATATCCAAACCTAGTTTGATTAATATTAGTGTAATCAATATTAGTTATCAAGCGGTTGAATATAATTAATTATATTGTAATCAACCATAGTTGAGTATAAATTTGTACACATTTATCAATAAATGGTATATACCTCAAATTAATGGACGCAGGGTAGTGCATGGTAGGGCACACTTATGACCTATGAAGCAATGCTTTTTAATTTTATTAAAAAAAATACTCTCATGATGCAGTTTTGAATGGTATTTATAGTTTTAGAGATTTTTATATTCGATAAAAAATAAACATGAGGTTTTCGCAAAAGTACATAGTCAAAGGTAAAAAAAAATAGCTTCACATATTCACCGAATTCAACTATTCACATCTTTCCTGGCACGGTTATCATTCTTTGGATTTTTAAATCATCAAGGATAATTAGGAGGGACAGTCAGAGGCACATCCAAACATAAAATTAGACTCATGTCTACATTTTACTCCACACGCGACAGGTTTCTAGCCCATCTTTACAGATAAAATACATACTTTGGTTAATACATAACTTGTTATGTATTACTTATGTACTTGTACAAGGGTACTTCCAGTATTTCTATCTGCCTGTAGCAATCTAAAACGGTGAGAATTGTTAATTTAAATCCACTCGAAGCAGATCCAACTCAATTATTGTAACGGTGAGAATAAACACCGTGTCCCAGATTTATACGAGAGGGCATTACAATTTTGCTGATTTTGTCACGGAATTAAGGACTGGTATGAGCACTAAAAAGGATATTGGATTTGCTTATTGTACGAATGGGTGCCAATTTTCTGCCTTCTGCGCCCAATGTTCGTTCGAAAAAATCTGTTGGCTTATAGAAATTACAATGAATATAAGTATTTATAAAAACACACGAAACAGCTCAGTTTTGTTGCGCTATCTTTTAATCGTTTTGTAATTGTAAAAGAAACAGTTAAGTTGCAGATCATTGCAAGCGATCTAGAGATAGATCAACATTGGAATCAGATTCACAGTAATCCAAATACAAACAATCAGGGGGCTAATTCTCGGGCCGATCTCGATCATTTTGCAATTTTATTTTATTGCTTCTTTTCACAACCCGGCACTTTTTCTACGTTTTCCGTATATCGTAGCTGTCGAGGCTTTTACGGAGAGGTCGTTGATGAATTACTCAAGGAAATCATCCATTCTCTCTTCGAAATGAAGCAATAAAATAAAATTGCAAAATGATCGAGATCGGCCCGAGAATTAGTCCCCAGGAACCTGAAAGCAGTCCTTGTTTGTCAATGGCGGAAACTTCGTTCAATATTATTGCGAGAGATGATTTGTGGTGATTAAAATTTGAACGAAAACAATGGCTTGATTATGGAGTATTTTTCAGTAGATCCTGAGGTATTTTTTGCATTCTAATCTTCTAATTTGTATTATTATTTTATTATATTAAAAAACACGTAAAACGTTACGAAACGTAGGGCGCCCACTCACCAGATGGACCGACGACATTGTTAAGAACGCGGGAAGTCGATGGATGGAAAGGGCTCAGAATCGTTCTTCCTGGAAATGTGTAGGAGAGGCCTATATCCAACAGTGGACTTCTTCAGGCTGATAATGATGATGATTAAAAACACATATGATTTTAATTTAGTATAGGTTTTTCATGGTATTTTGGTGATTATATTCATTTTAGTTCATAGATTTGCATTGAAGTCATTCTTCTTCAGTCAATTTTTCGATCGTAACAATTTAAAACTTGGTCGTAAAGTTACTGCGTACACGTTGAAGCTACGTTCACTACGCCTTCTTACGTAGTAACGATAATAAAAGAAAAACCTTCGCAAATTAAACAATAATGAACACCAACAAATACCTTTTGAAGACACCATTACCCTTGACTATAGTTCTATGGACTAAACAATTTCTGTGGACCACAATATCCACGGACTATAATATTCATGGACTCTGCAATAACCCGGGGCAGATAGAGGTGTCCGCTATAATTATACAGTTAATAGTTTGTTCAAACGATTATTACTTAAGCCTGAGTTCTGAATAGTTGTTCATTTAATTCAATACTATCGCTCGCCCGTGAATCCACTCGCGTACAACTACGTGAAATAAGTTCACTTTATAATTTTCAAAATTATGGCATTTATTTTAGATTCATGTCTGTTAGATTCTGCATTAACTTATATGTATTCACGTCCTGTAGACTAGGCATATTAATAAAACTGAAAACAGGCTGACGACTGCAAAAACAAATTATGCAATCGAATCTGCAGATTTGCCATGAAAATAAGATATTTTGAGTCAAGACAATTCAGTAACTGTGAAAGAAACGAAATAAAAAAAAGTGTTTATAGTGTTTTATAGTAGCTATGTCTGTCTCTAAAATATGTTTTCCTAAGCCCGTATTCAGGAAGAGTCTTATGCTGCCTTCCTACGGTGCGTGGTTCTGCAGATCATCTCGCATAGCGCACGACAACGCACGGCAACGCACACAGAAAAGGCTCCTGTGCTGGGAAGGGGCTATTACACATACATACAGGCCTCTTAATAGCCCCTTCCCACCGGTATGTGATATCGCGCACGGAGGCGGATCAGCTCGCACGACACACCATGGGAACGGTCTCGTGCGCCAAGGTGCGCGGTAGCACAGGAGCCCTTTCTGTGTGTGTTGCCGTGCGTTGTCGTGCGCTGTGCGAGATGATCTGCAGAACCACGCACCGTAGGAAGGCAGCATAACAGTTCTCTATTGAAAAGTGACAAAAATCTATGCTTGACTCAGACTCAAGCACTGGTTCGTAATACGGGCCTTAGGCTGAGATTCATAGACCGCACTTTGCTTTACAGCAAAGCAGTCTTCGCAAAGTAAGCTTTTTTATCGAAGTTTCCTATCAATATTTTGAATAAAGAAGATCTTGACAGAACTATGAAATATAATTTTGGTTGAAAGTTGAACTTTCCATCAAAGTAAAGTCAAAGTTCGGTCTATGAATCTCGGCCTTAGTCTTTCAATTTTACCTTGTCTGGTGTAAAAGCTCTATGGTAAGGTGTGACGTAGTTACAAAGTGTCACTATACTCTGTGGTCTAATTCTCCAAAATGGTCGTTATTTATGAAGAAGAGACCATCGCGAATGGTTGCGAATCAATTTTGCGCTTATCCGGAGATCAGACGCATTAATTCGATATTAGTTGCGTGAATTGGAAACGGGACCCATGATACATTAGCTGTTGGGTATAATAGCACCCTGTATGTATACAGGGTGTTATTGTGAAACGAATTTCAGATAGCTTTAATCAAGACCCTAAAATCTTACTTCATAATTCGAGTGTCATCGAAAAGGCAAAAAACTAAGTTTCGTGATTTCGTGATTCGCGTTTGACCACTATCTCACCTGCTGTTAAATGATGATGCGGTCGACGGTGTAGCACGCTTACCTATAAGATACCTGTTCATTCTTGTCTTGAAAATGTCCAAGTTGTAGTTGAAAGACACCGGCAAGGAATTCCACTCCTTGTATGTCCGCAACATAAAAGTTGAAGCAAGTTTATAGCAGTAAATTATATAATTCAGAAAGTAAGGCTTTCTTAACTGTTATAATCTGAATGTATTTATCATTGTCTATGCATAGTCTGTAAATTGTTTAACGCACCCTGTATAATGAATGTTACATAGGAACTATAATTTAAGCCGAAGTGATTAATTAGAGAATCTGAAGTAGTTTTCGCACGCGGCTTCACTCGTCTACGTAAGTTTGTTTGAGCTCATAATCATCATTATCATCAGCCTGAGAAGTCCACTTTTGGACATAAGCCTCCCCAACACATTTCCATGAAGAACGATTCTGATCCCTTTCCATCCATCGACTTCCCGCGATCTTAACAATGTCGTCGGTCCATCTGGTGGGTGGGCGCCCTGCGTTTCGTCTTACGGTTCGTAATCGCCGTTCAGAGAACCTTTATTCCCCAACGCTTGTCGGTTGTTTGAGCTAGTGACCAATAATATTGTAAGTAATTTAAAATTGTATTGTTGCGTGCGTGGCCTTTGAAACTGTATTAGAAACTATGTTAGTAGTGATTTGTTATAGGCGATGAATTAACACTTATCATGAGGTAAAACTTGTTCCACCAGCAAACTGTTTTATATTAATTATAAATAAGGGAATGCGGCTATTATTGGTGATACCGAAGCAAAGCTGCAAGCGGAAGCTAGTCGTGCCATAAACTTAATAAATCTGGTTCTAGACAACCGCATTTTTTAAGTCTATGCACGCGACCCATATTTCCCCTCCACTAGTTTTACAACATGACGTCATTTTACAACATGACGTCATAAAGCCAACCTGCAGTATACAACTTCAGAACTAGCACTATTACTCCAGAGTTGAGATATGGCCGGAAGGCACCGTGAACCATAAACACATTAAAATATGACTCATTATCATACCACTGGCACTTGGACGACAGGAATAATTAACTTCATACGCAATAGAATAGAACAAATAGACCAGTTTTCGTTTTACTAGTTCTGCCATGGAACTAAGAGGATAAAACAGATCTATGACGTAACAGTCACAACGAACAAATGGGAATTATTGAAAGAAAATTGCTGCATGACTGACCAGTACTCTTAGAGCGATTTCAGACTAGCGTATTTTTTTGCGCGTATACGGTCGTTTCAGCATACGCGCTTATACGCGCGCTACATTACGCGCTTCTAAAAACCATACTCGCGTAAACGGGCATATTTCGGCGTGTTCGCTCGAACCGGTGTTGTCGTATCAGTATCAACATGGATTCTGAAACTTATACGAGCTTAGAAGCGCGTCAACGCTCGTACGAGTCGAGCGTGTCACAAAAGGCCTATACCCGCTTCCAAAAACGAGCTCTTACGCGCGTATAAAACGCTAGTCTGAAACTGGTCTTAACGGTATGAAGCTACTACAAACTCAGCTGTTCAGTTTTTTTTTTCTTTAAACAATTAACAGGCAAGTAAAATGCATGCTATTGATAATTCTTGCAACAATTATGCAAGGTGTAGCATAAGACAAGTCTTCTTCTTCTTCCTGCCCTTATCTCACTAGGTGGGGTCCACACAACATGTCTTTTTCTTCCATTCTCCCCTATCACTCGCCATCTCAGTACACACCCCTTTCTTGGACATATCATCTCTGACACAATCCATCCATCTTTTCGATCTTTTCTTAGGCCTACCTCTACATTTATATCCATCTACATTCATGCCTAGCACTCTTTTTAACCGACTTCCAATCAAAAAGGAGGATCAATTCGGTTGTATTTTTTTTTTTTTTTATTTTTTTTTTTATGTTTGTTACCGCATAACTTCGTCATTTGTGAGCCGATTTGAAAAATTATTTTTTTATCTGAAAGGTACTGCTTCCAGATTGGTCCCATTTTAATTTTATTAAAATCGGTGTTGCCATTTTTTTTTAAATATTTTTTTAAATGTTTGTAACTGCATGCCTCCGTCATTTATGAACCGATTTACAAAATTATTTTTTTATTTGGAAGGTTATTCTTATGTCCAGATTGTCCCAAACAAATTTCATTAAAATCGGTTTAGCCGTTTGGCAATGAAGTCGGTTTCTCTAGTTTTTTAAACTTATAATTATCATAAGCCAAGTATACAAAATTAAAAGCAGTGACTACACATGTGCTATGAGGCTCTTGGGCCTTAAAATTCCATTACCACGTTGCTAACTAACATGTTTTGATAACTCCGTTACGTAGACGTTCCTGGGCAGGAGAAGTCGTACGCAGGCAGTATATGGATTGGACTTTATTAGTTGTGTTTATAAAGGGGGCGGGGGTTGTAAGCCCTCGGTCGAGAGAACAACACAACATTGTTTTTAATATCATGTGTGGGTGCAAGCGAGAGAAGACTAGAGTAGATTTTTCCTTTATTAACTTTCTTATGTCATCCAACAAAATAGTAGATGCAAAAGTTTGTTCAATACCTCTTGCCAAAATAACTATTTATTTCTTTTGTTTTTTGTTTTATTTATTTTCGTTTATTTTTTGCATGTAACGCCAGTGGCAGAAAGATTGAGAAGCAATGCGTGGTACGAGCAGGTCATGAGGAGGGAGGAAAGTCATGTGACCAGTTGATGGACGCACGGAAGTGCAACGTAGGGCACGTTTCTGACGTGCGTGTCCTACGAGGCAATGCTTTGCTATAGGCAATGGTTGCCACTTAACATCAGGTGGGCCATTATGCTTGTTCCATGAGCTAGAAAAAAAAATATATAGACTCAGAAGATCAACCGAGGTGGCGAGATTGATGAAAGGAGATGGTGAGAAGAAACGCAAAATTAAATAAAAAGCAGCCAAGTGCGAGTCGGACTCGCCCATGAAGGGTTCCGTAGCATCAAATAACATAATATAAAGGTTTTTGTAGTTCGTCGAAAGGTAAATTGCGGTTTACGATTTATGACGTATAAAAAAAAAACTACTGACCAGATCTCGTTCAAACTAAATATCGTTGGAAGTTTGCATAGTAATGTACAACATACATTTTTTTTAGTTTTATCATGCTCTTATTTTAGAAGTTAGAGGGGGGGGGACCAACTTTTTTCCACTTTGGAAGTGTCTCTTGCGCAAACTATTCAGTTTAGAAAAAAACGATGTTAGAAACCTCAACATCATTTTTGAAGACCTATCCATAAATACCCTACAAGTATGGGTTCGATGAAAAAAAAAATTTGAGTTTCAGTTTCAAGTATGGGGACCCCCAAAATTTATAGTTTTAGAAAAAAACTTTGTTAGAAACCTCACCATAATTTTTGAAGACCTATCCATAGATACCCTACACGTATGGGTTCGATGAAAAAACATTTTTTGAGTGTCAGTTTCAAGTATGGGGACCCCCAAAATTTATCGTTTTTTTTCTATTTTTGTGTAAAAACCTTAATGCGGTTCACAGAATACATCTACTCACCAAGTTTCATCAGTCTAGCTCTTATGGTTTCGGAGAAAAATGGCTGTGATACGGCCGGACAGACAGACAGACAGACATGACGAATCTATAAGGGTTCCGTTTTTGCCATTTGGCTACGGAACCCTAAAAATGCATCTTCGGAGGACATTTAAATAAAAAATAAAAAAGAGAATGTGACTAGCTAGACTCTTTAAAAAGTTACATAGCAGACGCCGTCAAAAGGAGTTCTACCACGAATTTCCCAGTCTTGAGCTTTCTTATCGGTTTCGCGTTTAACTTGTACCATCTTTCATCCACTCCACCAAACGGCAGCACTACCCATATCCAATTAAATTTAAACTTTGTTGCACCGCTATAAAAGTTACAGTTGCAATAGCGCGTGCCTGATATAAACCTGTCGTTACCTTCCGTGCACTACTTTGGTTCAGCATGTATTTTTAATAAGCTATTGATTTTGTACGATGAAAATGCATGTTTTATAGATTTTTATAATACGCCAACACAACAGCTCTATATTTGTCTGTATATCCAAGTTGCCATACTTGGTGACATTTTTAAGACTCCCTCAAGTCTCAGTCATGGCTTATAGACTAAAAAACCAGGACTGCCATCCGAAGTATAAAGGCGCCCAAAGAAAATGCCAATTTATTAAAAAAAAAATATACCTAATCTGTAGAAAATCGCATGCTATATAGACGAAAACCAGCTAGGCAAACTTTTAAGTGAGAAAACGTGCTAGGATCAAATCCAATCGATGGCACACAAGACAGTTGCTATTTTCGATAAGTATGGTTAATGATTTTACTACTTTTGCTTTCAATACTTCAAAGCGTGAAACTGTTTCACGGAATTCAGCGTCTTAATGAACTAGCATTCACTCATGGCTTTTCTTGCGAGGGATCTTCCCTTATAAAAGTAGTTTGAGTCGTCATGAGTTATGTGTATTTTATCCAAATCTATTTTAGCCCTCAACAACGCATTTTAAATAATAAGAGAAAATATTTCAGAAAATTCACAATAATATAATTTAAGCAGAAGTTTTTCTCTGTAATACACAGATGTGATTTTCAACACACTAGTCATGCTATCATTCGAATAAATACAACACAGCGGACTAACAAACAGGGTTTTAAGAAGATTAGCTCAGTAACGCAATGGGGTGAAACACCATGAATAAGTAACACGAAATGTTAATCTTCATTTTAAAATGTACGGATCACATTGTGGGGAGGAGAGAGGATTTCATCTTTTGTTTTCGTTAGGCATGTTTCTTTGGATGTTCTTTTGAAACTACAGCCATTTTTTATTCAATTGCAATTGCAAAAAGTCCGTTGATACTCGATAAGTGTCCTAGTAGTAGTAGTGTGTGTCTTCTAGGTAAGCGTGCTACATCGTCGACCGCATCATCACTTAACAGCAGGTGAGATAGCGGTCAAGCGCAAACCTATAAATTGTAAAAAAAAAAAAAAAAAAAAAAGTATAGAATAGAATAAAATAGAGTATAATATAATTTATTGCACACGAAAATTAAAGTGTAAAACAAGGACTAAAAGAATATTTAAAACTAGAGGTACAATGGACCTTTGGATGGGGAAAAAAATTATAGTACGACATATACAAGCATGGACGAGGCATACATAATAAAATAAAATAAATATGATATTAATACAAAATAATAAGTGATACGGCGGATACGGAAGGCTCAACATGAATGAATCATTTTGAGCCTTCCGTATCGGCCGTATTAGGTACTAATTAATTGTATGATAAAATCTATTTCCAGTGATGTTGTATTATTAATATTCGATCAGAATACTACTTCGGTATGATTTGGTAAGTACCCCATGTCTGAGTTTATCATTAGTTTTTCGTGTTTGGTTTTGCGCAAATGGAATAAACACGCCTATAAAAAATCTGTCTACCTTAGTATCTCGTCACATAATATCTATTTTTGTCGTCTTTTTCATATAAATTAATAAGTAAGCTTCAAATAGTCTTACTATGCGAAACTATTTAAAGGTCCATAGTTGTTTTTTAAAATTATTAATTAGATTATAAGTACTGTTTGTTTTCCTAAGAAATAAAAATAACTAAATAAAATAAATAAGTCCTATTTAAGACTCACAACACTGACAAAATTCATTTTCACATACAAAGCGGCATTCAAACCAAAACCGAAAAATAATACTCAGACATAATTTTAATATAGTTTTTTCATTTGAGTTTATTTAATTTTCAAAAGCCTGAAACTTGTTTCAAAGCAACTTCAACACGAGTGAAAACCACGATTTTATTTGCATGTATTTAAATAAGAACTCAACTTAACCTTAATACCACGGATTAACATAATTCTGATTGTAAATAAGTTTTCATAAAGCAGTCGGGATTCATTTGGCCTTAACAAGTGAAAAACTTTGCATTAAGGCTGTTAAAACGTGCAAAAACACATTTCCAATACATAATTTATATGAAAAGCTTTGAAAAGGAGATCAAATTATCCATACTTTTTACAAAATGCAACGTGGTGAATAATTTCTAGTCCGAAAATGACAAGGGCTAGGTCACAATTTGGGACGAAAATAGAATAGATAGAAAATCATTTACTGCACAAATAAAATGTAATGTACACAGGCGAGCTTAATGCTGCATAGCATTATCTGCCAGCTAACCTTTGGTTAATGAGGAGATAGGTTGGTTAGTGCACATATACGATGAGGGAATAAGTACCTACTAAACAAAAATAAACACACAGTTAAGTGATAATTACAACTAACACACATATCAGAGAATTCCTGTTTAACTGTAAAACAGAAAGGAAATAAACAAATGTAATATGAACAAAAAATACTTATAACCATAACTCACTATGGCATAACTCACGTACGCCTGGTTTTTTTTTATATTTATAAGATTTGATCATGAGAGATAGGTAAATAAATAGTGTGAATGAAAGATGAAAGATTTCAATTGAGAGTGAAAAAGTCATGGTTTTTTTTAAGCTTTTGTGGCCTAGTTTATCCTGTTGTTCTCGCAGGCTAATGAATGGGTCATTAGCCTGTGAGAACAACAGGATAAACTAGGCCACTCATCAATAGCACACGCTAGTTTCCACCTCGGCAAGTAATGCAACACCGCATTGGCCTTGACACGGATAAGGCTCTATAGCACAATATTTACCCCGCTGAAAAGAAGGTAAGTATACAAAAGTATAGTTACTAAAGCAAGAATTGAAAACCTCCTTGATTTTTTAAGGCTTTAGTCTGCTTTGAATGAAAGCCTCGTGATGTTCGTAATGTAGGCTTTAAGCTTCATGTGTTAAATCGGATTAACGATCACAAAAGTAATGCTGAAACAAACATAAAAAGCTGACTTAAAATGACGAAAACACCAATAAATACGACAAGAATCAAGCACTAAAGCATACCAGTGGACAAATGGTCAAACGAGACAACAAAGACGTTTGAGACAGTGAATTATGAAGTGTTTCTTTACACTATCCGATTTAAAGATAAGTTGAAATATGAAAATTCAATATAAAAAATATTACACCCTGTATTATTGAAACCAATGTATTGTGCTGCTGATAAATATCAATCTTTTCTAACTTTTTTGAAAAAAATAAATATGCAGTTAGTGTTTTCTTATATATCGAGGGCATAACTCCTTCCACGACTTTTCCCTAACTCTCGTGGTTTCGGACTTGGTTATCACCGCCCTTCTCAAAAAAACCGCCGTGTATACCTACTAAAGCAGTAAAATATAAATAGCATAAAAGTTTTGGGCAATAAGATCACAAGGATTTTTTAAATGACCTTACAAACCTTTATGAATAAACTATTTCAAAAACAGTTAACAAAGCAATACACTATAATAAGATGGAAGACTTGCAGCGTTATTCCGTAGTATGAACCATCATCATCTATTTCTTTTATACATCAATGATCTTCCGGACATTACGAATAAGCCATGTTTTTTATTTGCTGATGACATTTCTTTACTAGTGACATCTGAACGTAATATTGACATTAATGATTATATACATGACATTAATAATACTATTGAATCGGTAATTAAATGGTTAGATGCTAATAATTTGAAAGTCAATTTAAATAAAACGAATTATATACAGTTTGGCACATTTGCTAATAAAGTACAAAAACTGGGTATATCTAACAGAGGCACCGATATTCTAGAGGTTGAAAATACAACTTTCTTGGGAATCTTGTTAGATCGTAATTGCAATTGGAAAGCGCAAACGGACAAAGTGTGTAATAAGCTAAACAAATTTGTGTATGCTCTTCATAGATTAAGGAAAACATCTGACCAATGTACAGTACTACAAGCTTATCACGGTTATGTTGCATCAGTGCTACGGTATGGCATAATACTTTGGGGCAATAGTACAGACACACAACGAGCTTTCATTGCACAAAAAAAATGCGTCAGAGCAATTAAGGGTATACCTCCTTGGGAATCCTGCAAACCACTATTTAGGGAGCTGAACTTGTTAACTTTGCCCTGTATGTACATCCTTGAGGCAGCTTTGTTTGTTAAAAAACACGGGCACTTATTTGCTAGAGCAAGTGAATTGTATCTGCGAAACACCAGAGATTCTGATAGGATTGTACTTCCTAGGGTCCCACGTACAAAATTGTATATTAAGAACTGTTACGCAATGTGCGGTAAAATATACAACGCCCTGCCCCGAGACTTAAGAAGCCTTCCGCTGAACAAGTTCAGCAAAGAGCTAAGACTTTGGCTACTTAGTAAGAGCTATTATAATGTGAAAGATTTATTCGGTTAAAATTGTTAAGGGTATTGACATTTATTGACATAACATAATTGTACTATTTAGGAACTTTTTTTTTTTTTTGACATTACCTTAATAATCATGTATTTTGTGACATATTGCACTTAGGACTATTTCAATATTATTGTATACATATAATTAGAGAATTTCGCTGTATTAGGTATTCAATATTGCTGCCCAAAACTTATATAACCGGCAACTACAAATTTGCATCCCAGAAATGTGGGGAATGAGTGCGACTTATTTTTAATTTTATTATAAGATCTTTTGTATCACCATTGAAGCAAATAAATGATTTATGATTATGATTTATGATTTTATCAGCCCCAAAACTAGATCAATAAATAATATTATAGACCATCCACGCAACACTATCTAGCCCCAAACTAAGCAGTTCTTGTACAATGGGAACCAGGTAGCTGAAGATACAATACTTGAATACATTTTTTGGAAATACTTACTTATAATACAGCATAACACCCAGACGGAGAACAAACATCTGTGTTCACACATAATATTTGTTCTCGGTGGGGATCGAACCCACGACCTATGACGCAGAAGGCAGAGCTACTACCAACTGAGCTGAGAATCAGTCAATATTCGACACGCCTTTATGAGGTAATATCATGTACCTACCTGAAGTCTAACTAGACAGTTTAAGCATGTACACCGGAAGCTTAACAAGTGCAGAACTTCTAGCACCTTGTAAAACCCAAGTTATGAGTTCTCGTCGGTGTTAGCGTGTGTTGTCTAACTTTATGTACTGATGAAACTTTCAGTAACTTTGATATCAAGAGAGCTAGCACTCATTTTATGGGATGGTTCGCTCGCTCACTGTGTTAGGGTGACAAATCAACATCGAGTTATGCTGCACTGTACTGCGCTGTGCTGTGCTGTGCTGTGTTTCTTAAGCTTTTTTTTTTATGCCATAGCTGGCAGACTAGCAGACGGGCCACCTGATGGAAAGTAGTCACCGTCGCCCATAGACACCTGCAACACCAGAGGTGGTGCTGATGCGCTGCCGGCCTTTCAAGAAGTGACAGATCCGCCTTTTGAAGGACCTCATGTCGAAGTAAGCTATGTTTTTTTCACAATCAACATCAAGCTGTGCTGCGCTTTGCTAAGCTCAGTATAAAAGTAATCAGCAGCTCGTGTAGTCTTTTATCTCCATAAAAAAACATAGCACAGTTCTGCACAGCGCTGCTCAGCACGGCGCCGGCGGGTAGTGCGCCTCGCTCGAGGCTGCTGCGTTGTTAAACAGAGCGTATTCAAATATTAGACGAGCGAGTTGACCAAACATAGCACAGCGCAGTACAGCGCAGCATAGCTCGATGTTGATTTGTCACCCTTATGCTTGCCGTAACCCTTGGCAAAGCATTGGAGCTCTCCATCCATCTCCCCCTTTTCTTCTTATCGTGTCACTGGTTCTTTCAAACCAGTGTGTTCTTCTTCTTCTTCTTATCGTGTCACTGATTCTTTCGAACCAAGTGTGTTGAAAGGATTTTAAGTGCGCCTTGGAGAGGTTCCTTTAGAGCTCACACAGTTTTTCGAATTTTTAGATTTTACGACATGCCGGTTTCCTTACGATGTTTTTCATATCTCCCTGTGGATATCGTAAGGGATACTAAAACTAGCGCACTGGGGGATAGGCAGAATGTCCTGTGTACACCAACTTTGTGGTTACTAGCGTGGTGAACGACTAGCCTATGGAACAAGCATATGTAACTATCAACTATAACAAAGCATTGCCTCGTAGGTCACGCACTTCAGGAACGTGCCCTATAATGCACTGCCCTGCGTCCACTAACTTGAGGCAAACAGATGTCAAGACAGACTCAAGCATTGTTTTTGCAAAGTCTTAAATATTCACATCTAAACTGGTGCTAAGATGGTATATCGTAAAGGTAACGCTGATAGTGACGTGTGCTTACTAAACTTGTTGCATTTGCGAGCGAAATTGCACATTACGTAACTGATACATTATTATGGTAGTTTTGTGAAGCGCTAACTTTGAGTTATGTAGTAAGTTAGTAACGAGCAAGTGATAGGTATAGCACGGAGGAGTAAAGGTCTATCTCCACACATCAGCGCAGTGTCAGGGACGGAGCAGAGACGTGGCCTGGAGCCTAATTCTCGGCTCATCTTGGATCATTTTGCAATTTTATTTTATTGCTTCTTTTCGAAGAGAGAATGGATGATTTCCGTGAGTAATTCATCGACGACCTCATCGTAGAAGTCTCGACAGCTACGATATACGGAAAATGTAGAAAAATGCGGGGTTGTGCAATGCCAATGAGTATTTAAGGGACATTGAAAATCTCGGTAGGCCCGAGAATTAGGGCTCCTGACCCTGAAGCTTGCACGGGCACGGACATGTATGATCGAAATCATAAATGATGTATGCACTGATATATTTTTAGACCCCTGACGAAACACGTCCCTGCCCCGTTTCTGCCACGGCACTGATGTGTGGAGATAGACCTATGAAAGTGTCTAAGTCGACTGACGAGAAGGTTATATTTTTTATTTTACTTACGTATTCTTATACCTTTAAACGAGAAAATCTTGTATATATGTATATATATATATATTTAGGATCTCGGAAACTGAGCCAACGATTTTCATGAAATTAAGTATACAGGGGTTTTCGGGGACGATAAAACGATCTAGCTAGGATTCATTTTTAGAAAATGTCCTCTTAATTGTAAAGTAAATAATCAACTTTATCATAAAATCATAACTCCTAGCGCCATCTGTTGATTAAGTCATGAGTTAGTGGGACAGAGAACGCCATCTATTGACGAGTAGTGGAGTTTATTATTATGTCGGTATGATCGAAAAATATTAATATTTAATCAGTATGTAAGTAATTCGTATTTAAATATAATTCACAACAACAGTTTACCAAAAAAAATACCGAGCGAAGCTCGGGCACCAACTGCTAGTCTATATAATAATATCTTTAACTTAGGCATTGGAAAAGGAAAGGAAATAGGCCTTTGCATCTATTGCAGATGATTTATATAACGTCTGGAACATTTTTTAGGGTTCCGTAGCCAAATGGCAAGAAACGGAACCCTTATAGATTCGTCATGTCTGTCTGTCCGTCCGTATGTCGCAGCCACTTTTTTCCAAAACTATAAGTACTATGCTGTTGAAACTTGTTATGTAGATGCTATGACCGGCATAAGCATTAAGATTTACACACAAAAATATTTTTTTAAAAATTGGGGTTCTACATACTTTGAATTGAAACTCAATTTGTTTTTTATCCTTTGAAAACTTCATGAACAACTCATCAAAGGATCTGAAGGGGTGTCAATCGTGCATACACTTATCAACATTGACTAGGGATATTCAATATTTTGTTGATTTTACAAAAACTGAAAATAATTTCTTTAGAAACTAGATATGGCTAGAATCTTTATTCTGTGTTGTTTATTAATAATAATAAAACACAACTGTTTTATATTATTTGATAATAGAAATTAAAGTAGGAACGAGATTTCGAAAAATTTGATAATCTATTCGAAATGGAATATTACTAGACATTGTTGATGTGTGTAGATTACAGTCGTGAGCCAATTTATCATTTTTATCGTATCGCATCGTGTAAACGAGCGATGCTCCCGCATTAGTTAGTGAATCACGCACTATAACTGGTAATTGCAAGTAAACGGTACAAGATCACATAAATAAACGGCTCACTGAACTGTCACACTGAACCAAGACTGCAGCTTTGTTTATAGGAGTCAAAGTCATTCAAAAGACATTTAATAGCCACGGAATAGCGCTATACTTCGGCAGTCAAGTGTTTTTTTTGTCATGTCTAAAGAAGAGACGGAAAAATGTACATAATAAGATGAACGCGGTACTAAATCACAGTTCGTAGGTACATTATTATACTCCTTTTCCGGATAAACTAAAATCACTTACTCAAAAAGCAATTTCTGCTGTAGACAAAGCAACAAACATTGACAAAGCGCGTTTATAGGCAGTTTGAAGTTTATTGATGGTGTGATTAAGGGTTTACAAGGCTTTGACAGGTCGGGTAGGTAATTAGGTCAGATCAGATTACCCTGAATGATAGGGTTGCCGAGGCCAATTGTGTTTAGCAGCGTTATTTCAATCAAATGGAAATATGATGGATATTATAGTTTCTGTATTGTTTATCTGATTCAGTTTCAGTGATGTTATGTTCAGTATTTTTGTTTTGTTCAAATTTCGTATGGTGTTTTTTATTGATGTGTAAAAAATCTTTTAATGAAGGGCTATTCAATCTACAGATAAAAATATGTGTGAGATATAAAAATAAATATTTTTTTAGATTAGTTAAAAAACAAGGACCGATATTTTTTATTCGACGAATAGCATTATTTCGTAGATGTAACAATCAGCCCTAAATTAAATAGAAAACTTACAAACTTATGTGTCACTAGCTGATACCCGCGACTTCGTCCGCGTGGATATTTGAGTTTGTTTGTTTTAGTTTGATATGACCAACTGCTAGATACCATTGTTTTGAGCTTGTACTGAGTGTATTTGAATTTGAAGGTGAGTGCTGTTGTAGCCGATTTTTTTCAGAAGTGTTTAGTTTAAGTATTATACCTCGTTTCCCGCGATTTTGTCTTAGTGGTTATCATAGGTTTTTTGTGAACCTTTGTGTGTAATCGAACCTGGTGCCAGACGCTGTGGTAGCAGAATTTTTTTAATGTTTTTTTGCGTATTTCGTAAAGCTCTTTTTCGTGATTTTGTTGAAATGGCTAATTTGGACTATCGTATTCGTCGTTGGTGTAAAATCGAATCTGTTTTTTATTTGACATGACCAACTGCTAGATAACATAGATTTGAGCTTGTACTTTAAATTGTATTTGAATTTTAAGGTGAGTCCTGTTGGAGCCGATTTTTTTCAGCAGTGTTTAGTTTAAGTATGATAGATGTTTCCCGCGATTTTGTCTTAGTGGTTATCATCGGTTTTTTTGTAAGCATTTGTGTGTATTAAAACCTGGTAACAAATGCTGCGGCAGCAAAAATTTTTTTTCTTATTTTGTAAAGCTATTTTTGTGATTTTATGTTATATTAGTGGCTATTTTGGGGTTTCGTATGCGTGTTGGTGTATAATCGTATCAGATTTTTTTTTAATTTGACATGACTAACTGCTGGTTACTATAGTTTTGAGCTTGTACTTTAGAGTGTATTTGAATTTGAAGGCGAGTGCTGTTGGAGCCGATTTTTTTCAGCAGTGTTTAGTTTAAGTATGATAGATGTTTCCCGCGATTTTGTCTTAGTGGTTATCATCGGTTTTTTTGTAAACATTTGTGTGTATTAAAACCTGGTGACAAATGCTGCGGTAGCTGAAATTTTTTTAATGTTTTTTTTTTCGTATTTTGTAAAGCTATTTTTTGTGATTTTATGTTATATTAGTGGCTATTTTGGGGTTTCGTATGCGTGTTGGTGTATAATCGTATCAGATTATTTAATTTGACATGACCAACTGCTGGTTATTATAGTTTTGAGCTTGTACTTTAGAGTGTATTTGAATTTGAAGGCGAGTGCTGTTGGAGCCGATTTTTTTTCAGCAGTGTTTAGTTTAAGTATGATAGATGTTTCCCGCGATTTTGTCTTAGTGGTTATCATAGGTTTTTTGTGAACCTTTGTGTGTAATCGAACCTGGTGCCAGATGCTGCGGTAGCAGAATTTTTTTTAATGTTATTTTTTTCGTATTTTGTAAAGCTATTTTTTGTGATTTTATGTCATATTAGTGGCTAATTTGGGGTTTCGTATGCGTGTTGGTGTACAATCGTATCAGATTTTTTTAATTTGACATGACCAACTGCTGGTTACTATAGTTTTGAGCTTGTTCTTTAGAGTGTATTTGAATTTTTAGGTGAGTGCTGTTGGAGCCGATTTTTTTTAACAGTGTTTAGTTTAAGTATGAAAGATATTTTCCGCGATTTTGTCGTAGTGGTTATCATCGGTTTGTTTGTGAACCTTTGTGTGTAATCGAACCTGGTGCCAGATGCTGCGGTAGCCGAATGTTTTTTAATGTTTTTTTGCGTATTTTGTAAAGCTATTTTTTGTGATTTTTCTTAAAATCATTTTCCGTTTTTTCTTCTTTTAGGGGAAAATTTTTCCTATTTTCTTTCTTAGTGCACCTCTGCTTTATTAAAGAAACACACCTTCTAAGTTTCATGCTTCTAGGGCTAACGGTTTAGGCTGTGCGTTGATTTTTCTTTAAACCATTTTTCCCCTTTTTCTCCTCTCCGGAAAATAATTTTCCATTTTCCTTTCTTAGCGGATGCCTACGTCATAACATCTACCTGCATGCCAAATTTTAGCCTGATCCGTCCAGTGGTTTGGGCTGTGCGTTGATAGATCACTATGTCAGTCAGTCACCTTTGAGTTATATATATTTTTTAACAGTGTTTAGTTTAAGTATGAAAGATATTTTCCGCGATTTTGTCGTAGTGGTTATCATCGGTTTGTTTGTGAACCTTTGTGTGTAATCGAACCTGGTGCCAGATGCTGCGGTAGCCGAATGTTTTTTAATGTTTTTTTGCGTATTTTGTAAAGCTATTTTTTGTGATTTTTCTTAAAATCATTTTCCGTTTTTTCTTCTTTTAGGGGAAAATTTTTCCTATTTTCTTTCTTAGTGCACCTCTGCTTTATTAAAGAAACACACCTTCTAAGTTTCATGCTTCTAGGGCTAACGGTTTAGGCTGTGCGTTGATTTTTCTTTAAACCATTTTTCCCCTTTTTCTCCTCTCCGGAAAATAATTTTCCATTTTCCTTTCTTAGCGGATGCCTACGTCATAACATCTACCTGCATGCCAAATTTTAGCCTGATCCGTCCAGTGGTTTGGGCTGTGCGTTGATAGATCACTATGTCAGTCAGTCACCTTTGAGTTATATATATATAGATTGTAGCAATGCACAAAGAAACCAAAGTCGTTAGACGTTTAACTATCGAGAAAGACGACAACCATACATCCAATTCAGATGTTACCCCTGCACGAAATATTTATTAATTGATTTGTATAATACAGGTGGTTTACATATTTAAAATATAAACATTCTTGTCACTGTCATTTTCATTTCAACAAACTACGAATAAAAGGGCACTATGAATAAAAGCTTTTAGACTGATAGGCGAGCAGCACATGGCGCAGTCTAAGATCCAGAGTCTAGCACATCGTTGCTTGCCTATCGAGCTTCTATAGGTTACATTCTGGGGAATGTAGTCAGGAACTGCATGATCTGATACCATCACCCTTCCACTATAGGACTAACAGACGCACGGCTCAGTACCATCCATACCTGGTTAGCATACCACCCATTCGCACTAAGCTTTTTGGCTCCACCTTCATTACGCGAACCTCTAGGGAATGGAACTCTTTGCCGTCGGCAGTTTTTCCTGACAACTACAATCTGGGCCTCTTCAAGGCACGAGTGAATAGGTGTCATCTAGACCATCCTGCTTCATCGTCGGCTACAGCATCGCTTATCATCAGGTGAGATTGTAGCCAAAGGATAGTCTATATAATGTAAAAAAAAGCGTAATTATAAGACTTACCGCTTGTATAAAGAAGTCCTCGTGCAGCACGCTGACAATCCCAAAGTTGGTGAACTTGAAGACGCGATCCATGATCCACATGAGGTTAGGCAGGACGTCCGGGCGAGGGTTCCACGCTGCCATCAGCATCGGCACGTCTGCCGTGCTCTGGTGGTTCGCGAGCACCAGGACTCGCCGTCCGTAGCAGGCGACCGGCTCGTCGCCCGACTCCACAACTGTGGAAGAAGAGTTACGTTAAAAAGATTGATATGATATTTTTTTAAGTTTCATGTATAAGTACCATAATGTTTCAAGCAAATAAATTATTTCATTTTATATCGGAGGTGCAAAAATAACAATCGATCTATATCATGTAGAAATCCGCGGTTTTGCTAATGGTTTCTTCTTTGGTTAGGATTAAGGGGTGGTTTATGTGGCGCATCAACTCAGGTACTATCAGAGTCCAACAAATAAAGGCATGGAATAAGCTGTTCATATCGTTGTCGAGCCGGTATTTCAAGTTTTTTAAACTTAGGTACCTATATTGTTAATTAAAAGACCAATCCACTTGCTAGTGTTACGGCTTTAAGTGATCAAAGAAAGCACCAGTAAGAACTATCGGTAAAAGACTTAAGCATCACTTATCGTAAAGAAAGCCGCACTATAAACCGCAAACGTCTCTGCAGCTGGGGCCGCCCCTATATATCCACATTAAAATACGAGAAATAAACAACAGCCTCTCGAGACTCGAGACGTTATTCCAGCCTTTAAACCGACAAACGTAGTCCATCGCATGTCCGCCAGTAAAACTATTACCCGCTCTTGAGGCTGGGTTCAGCTGCATATCGTTGCAAGCTTCAGCACTGCAAATAAACTTGCCAAACGACAAAGAAAAACACCGAAGAAAAAATCTGCGCTTTAGCCAGCTTTTGACGTGACAACGTCTTATAATTCGATGGAGCCGGCTGCACGCACGAAAAATCATGACGTTATGCAGCGTTACCTCGCTCTGAGGCGTTCCAATTAAGGCTTGAAGTGCAAGCGAGAGCGCGGAACGAGCGACAAAGAGGCACAATCAGTCTCCGCATTCGGCAGCGTTCGAAATCTGTCTCTCTCCTAAGTAGGATCACTCAAGTGTGAGCGATGCGTCCGCGTGGACAGCTGTATGACGTTGTCACGATCAACTATCGTCAGTAAACCGACTTTACAGACAATCGATTTTTTTATAAATACGAGTGCCTTGATGATAAACTACTTGAAAACCCGACTTCATGGTCAAACTGTCAAACCAATTTTCATGACATTTTTAAGGGAGCAATCTGAAAATATTACTTTTTAGATAAAAAAAAGGATTTTTTCAAATCGATTCATAAATTATGCAATAAAACATAGAAAAAGAACTGAATTGAGAACCTCCTCCGTTTATTTGAAGTCGGTCAACAATTGTCCCGCCCCGTGTTTGACAACCACAACACAAATGGCATAATTTATTAAGCGATAGATTCCTGCATCTCAGCAAGCTAGTTAGCGCCTGAATCGTACACTGCTATGTAGCCCAACACTATTTGTTCAGTATACAACACTGAAAATGCTGTGGAATATTTATTCGAAAACTACAAGGTAGCAGAGAAACTTTGTTCAATAATACTTTGTTCTAGCGGTTAGTACTCTAGCAGCGGCGCTGGGCTTGCAATCTGTCACGTATGGAACACCCACTGATGCAAAATGCGGATATGTCGTATAATGTTATGTTTGGACGTGTCTCTGATTACCCTTCTGGTTAAGTTGGGTACTGTTATCTTCTGCATTACATGGTTATGTCATTTCATAATGGTTACGTCTGGCTACGTTCCCGTTATTCAATTTTCTTATTTTTTCTTTCATAAGAACCTTTTTTTATTGTTTTTCTTTTTTTATTGTCAGGCAATAACAAATACAACAAGAAAAAAAAATTGCGAATTCGGTCCAGTAGTACCATGAGCTCTGTCTGGCTCTGTCTCTGGCTCTGGTTTTGAGTCTGTGTGAGTGCTCACTATACTATGTGTGTGACGTTTTGACGTAGGATTTATTTAGTCAACACTCACACAGACTCAAAACCAGAACCAGAGACAGAGCTCATGGTAGACCTACAGTCACGCGTGATGGTATGACCAAGGGAAATAGGAATTCATTTTTATAAGATCATTTTTAACTGAACTAGTGCGTTCCTAAATGTTAAAAATCTTTTCAATTTGTCTTCCGCTAAGTTGAATACATAAATGAGCGTCAGGGTTGTGAAACTAAATAAAAACGAACTCCTTTGAGAACTGCTTTCCTGTACGAGTACAGTCGCTAAAAAAACCTAATGTCGCAGGAACTCCAGCAGCTACTTTTTTTTTTCATTCAACAAAAATATGGTTTATGCAAAGTAAGATGCAAATTGTAATTATGTAGGTTTCTGCTCGAATCAAGAGATCTAAACTAGATTAGTTATTTTTATTTCAAAGGCTTATTCTACTTTACTACTTTTTTTTTAAACTACTTTCAGATTGATCGTGTTCAAACTTCATCTGAGACATTTCAGCAGTTTAGGTTATAACGTCATTTGTTCAAGTTTTTTAAGCTTTATTTTTATGTTCTCGCCAGTACGTCCGTAGTACGTCGGATACACATCCTCTCGGCTCTTTGCCTATTTCTAATTACCCGCTGTCTCTCGCCCTCAGGCAGTCGCTGATGCTGTGGCTTTTAAGATTAACTTCATTTATTTTAATTATTTTTTACAAAAAATGTTTTTGAAAATAAAAAAAAACGCAGATACATTGCGTAGCTTGATGGCTTGGATAATTTATCAGGCTTTAAGGCCTGTGTAGATCTAGGCCATGGCTGCCCAACAAAACGAGAGTATATTTAAGTATAACTTAATGCTATACAATTTGACATGTCGTCATAGAGACGTTTTGTATTTCGACACTAATAGTTTTATTAGTAATTGTAAATTGACTAGAGGTACTATGTCCTTAAGTAAACGTAGTAAAATAACTATTGCTAAATTGTTAGCATTTAATATTTTTGATCCTGTTATAAGTACTATAACACAGTTCACCGACAAGTCCCCAGTTAGTAGCAGTACTAATATGGGTGAACAAGCTTTGGGGCCTATTGCCCAACATTTAAACTAGTGTCCTCGACAATGGGAAGTCCAGGCACTTTAAATGTCGTACACCAAAATATGCAAGGGCTTCCCAGCAAAGTTTTAGAATTAGAACTATTTATGAATTGTTTCAGTGTAGACATCATGTGTATTACAGAACACTGGATAGTAGAACTAGAGTTACTCCCTTTTTATGAAAAATATAGTATTGTAAGCTCTTTTAAACGAAAGAACGCTATGCGAGGTGGTTCTTTAATTATTGTAAGCAATCAATTGAAATGCAAGGAGCGTAAAGACATTGCAAATCTCAGTATCGAGAGGACTGTTGAGCTGTCGTGTGTGGAGCTGGAGCGGCACATAGTTGTGAGCGTTTACCGTCCCCCAGACGCGGATTTCACCTTGTATGAATCCACTATGGAAGATGTACTGCGTAAAATCTTTAACTGTAATAAAACCGTAATAATCTGTGGAGATTTTAATGTAGATATCCCGGTTCACCCTCTTTCTGAGAGGCTGTTAAATTTGTTTAAATGTTTTGACCTACACTGCTTGTTTCAAGATCCAACAAGGGTGACACTAACAACAGCCACCTGTCTTGACAATATTTTTAGCAGTCATGAGCCAGTTAGTAAATCGGTAGTTAGGCATTTTAGTTCAGATCACTACGGTCATAGCGCTAGATTTGCTTATAAAATTATAGATAAACACGAGATTTTCACCCACCGGCCTATCACAGAGAGCCGTATTAAAAAGTTTCAAACCAATATTGAACTGAAAGTGTCCCTCATGCCTTGTCTGACTGACCCGAATGACCTTTTCACCAACTTGTCAAATTTAATCAATGAAGAACATAAGGATACCTTTAAACTTAAAACATGTAAAGCTAGTATTAGTGTCGCGTTCGCTGACTGGGCCACCCCAGGTATTTACAAAAGTAGGAATACATTATATGAGCTATATGCTGCTAGGGAATCAATGCTTAATGACCCAGCATTTATTTTACATATTAAAAACTACTCTAAAGCATTTAAAAGAGCTTGTCACGCAGCAAAATCATTGCATATCAAAAGAAAAATTGAAAAATCCACAAATAAAATTAAAGCTACCTGGAAAATAGTCAATAATGAGACTGGCAAATCAAAACTCCGTAATAAAAAAATTCATTTGAAAGTAAACAATAATCTTTTGACAAATAATTTTGAAGTAGCCAACGCGTTTGATAGTTTCTTTTCCAGTATCCCTAAAGTAGTGACATCATCTTTAAATTCCTCGGCATCTGGTGCGATGGCATTGTTAGAGTCTAGTGTTAAAAAATGTAATAATATCTTTAGTTTTAAATACATTAATGCTGACAAAATCGTGAAGACATTTAAATCATTAAACATTAAAAATACTGAAGATTTATGGGGAATGTCTACAAAATTACTCAGCGCTATTATAACTGATATTGCACCATGCCTAGCGTATATTTTTAATAGGTGTGTTGATGAGGGTGTTTTTCCTGATTTAATGAAACCTAGTAAGCTCATTCCCCTGTTCAAATCTGGAAATGCAAGTGACCCTGCTAACTATAGACCTATCTCAGTATTGCCCACGCTAAGTAAAATCTTTGAGAAAGTTATTCTTACTCAGTTGTTATCACATTTTAACCTAAATGGGATACTTCATAGCCACCAGTTTGGATTTACGAAAGGTCGATCAACGACTGATGCCGGTATTCTACTCTTAAAGCACATATATGATGCCTGGGAAAACTCGCAAGACGCGATTGGGGTATTCTGCGATCTTTCCAAAGCTTTTGACTGTGTAAATCATGCTACATTAATATCTAAACTTAAACATTACGGCATTCTAAATCGCTCTATTGACCTAATACAATCATACTTGACTGATAGAGTCCTTAAAGTTGATGTGGGCGGTGAGAGATCTTCTGGGTCTATTATTGACATGGGGGTGCCACAAGGTTCGATATTAGGTCCTTTCTTGTTTCTAGTGTACGTAAATGACCTCCCTTTTTTGGTTAAAAAACTATGTGAAATAGTACTATTTGCTGACGATACCTCATTAATTTTTAAAGTCGATAGATTGAAGACTAATTACGATGACGTTAACGCATCTCTGTCGCAAATACTTAACTGGTTTAACGTTAATAATCTTTTACTGAATGCTAAGAAAACCAAGTGTATTAAATTTATCTTACCAAATGTGACTCTCCGGCCAACTAATATTATACTTAATGGAGAGTCACTTAACCTTGTAGATTCTACTATTTTCTTAGGACTTAATATTGACAAAAAATTGCAGTGGGGGCCACAAATCAAAGCACTTGCAGCTAGACTAAGTTCGGCTGCATATGCAGTTCGGACTATAAGATGGCTTACTGATGAAGCTACAGCTAGGCTAGTTTATTTCAGCTACTTCCATAGTGTTATGTCTTACGGTATCCTTCTCTGGGGGAAAGCAGCTGATATTCAAACTATATTTGTTTTACAAAAAAGGGCCATACGTGCCATATATAAAATGAAATCTCGAGACTCATTGAGAGAGCGATTTAAGGAAATTAATATCCCTACAGTAATTTCACAATATATATATGAAAACTTATTGTACACTCACAAACACATCTGTAGCTTTCAGAAAAATTGTGATTCACACAATATTAACACTAGAAATAAAAATAAACTTTATATTCCCAAATTTCGCCTGCAGAAGGTAAATGGGTCTTTTATGGGGAACACTGTACGCTTTTATAATAAACTTCCGGAAAATGCAACTAAGCTTCCTATTCGGAAGTTTAAAGCCTATGTTAAGAATAATTTAATAAAGAAAGCGTACTATACTCTAGATAGCTATATGAATGATAAAACTGCGTGGCCCAATGTCCCGGTCACTCTACCCATAGGAAGCTAACATGTCGATTTGCAATGTCTGTACCTACTATTTCGTATCTTATTTTTATATAAGCTGTGTAGATACTATAGTATAACTTTGAAGCGTAGCGTGTGCTGTCTTTGAAACTTTTGCTTTTGTATTATTGCATTGCATACGTCTGACTAAGTGAAGTGGCACCACACTGGAACTTCACTGCTATTATTTTAGACTATTTTTGATTTGTAAAAGGATCATATAAAAAAACAGTAGGAACCGAGACGTAGTTTGTTGCCTGTTCTTCTACGCTTGGTCGCGTGGAACTGGCACCTAGACTCACCTAGCTTTAAGACGTTTCAAAGTGATTCTTGCATCGTAATGAATAAAAAATTATTGAGTTTGAGTTTGAGTTTGAGGCCGATTGTGCCTCTTTATCGCCCGTTCCGCGCTCTCGCTTGCACTTCAAGCCTTAAAAGGAACGCCTCAGAGCGAGGTAACGTCGCATGAGGCATGTTTTTTTGTGCGTGCAGCCAGCTCCATCGAATTATAAGACGTTGTCACGTCAAAAATAAATAGGTGAGCGAAAAACTGTTTGGCTATTGCCAGCCCCTTAAGTCTGTTTAGCCTCGCATGCAACCAGCAAGCAGGACAGTCATATTTAAACAACACCCGCGGGCCAAAGCTAGTTATATAGTTACTTCCCTTTGCCGAGGTAATGTTGCCAGCGCCAGGCAACTCCCAGCCTTTGAGGTAGTTTACTTGTACTCTTGAAACAATCTAGCCTTTGAAATGAGCAAGGGTTGCTTTCTTTTACGTGAGCGAGCTACTTTGTAATAGGAAGTTTGAATTGAATGAACATTTTATTTTAGCTTGTTATAAAATGGCAGTTATTTATCATTCAATTTAAAATGAAATAACGAATCTAAATATATAAAACTCTTTCGTTACTGACTGACTGACTGACTGACTGACAATCAACGCACAGCCTAAACCGTTAGTCCTAGAAGCATGAAACTTGGAGGGTATGTTCCTCTTATAACGTAGAGGTGTACTAAGAAAGGAAATTGGAAAATTATTTCCCGAAGAGGAGAAAAAAGGGAAAAATGGTTTAAAGAAAAATCAACGCACAGCCTAAACCATTAGTCCTAGAAGCATGAAACTTAGAGGGTATGTTCCTCTTATAACGTAGAGGTGTACTACGAAAGGAAATTGGAAAATTATTTCCCGAAAAGGAGAAAAAAGGGAAAAATGGTTTAAAGAAAAATCAACGCACAGCCTAAACCATTAGTCCTAGAAGCATGAAACTTGGAAGATGTGTTGCTCTTATAGAGCAAAGGTGCATTAAAAAATAAAATCGGAGAATTATTTCCCTAAAAGAAGAAAAAAAAGGAAAAAAGTTTCATGAAAATTCACAAAAAAATTGCTTTACAAAATACGCAAAAAAACAGTAAAAAAAATTCTGCTACCGCAGCATCTGTCACCAAATTTGAATACACACAAAAGTTTACATAAACCCCACCGTAACCACTAAGACAAAATCGCGGAAAACACCTATCATACCGAAACTAAACACCGCACAGCTTCAAAAAACGGTTAAAGTACATGCTCAAAACTATGGTAACCAGCTGGTCATGTCAAATTAAAAAAATCTGATTCGATTATACACCAACACGCAGACGAAACCCTAAATTAGCCACTAATATAACATAAAATCACAAGAAATTGCTTTACAAAATACGCAAAAAAAACCATTAAAAATTTTTCAGCTACCGCAGCATCTGTCACCAGGTTTGAATACACACAAAGGTTTACAAAAAAAACAATAATAACCACTTAGACAAAATTGCGGGAATCATCTATCATACTTAAACTAAACACCGCTGAAAAAAATCGGCTACAACAGCACCTGCCTTCAAATTCAAATACACTCTAAAGTACATGCTCAAAACTATGGTAACCAGCAGTTGGTCATGTCAAATTAAAAATCTGATTCGATTATACACCAACACGCATACGAAACCCCAAATTAGCCACTAATATAACATAAAATCACAAAAAATAGCTTTACAAAATACGCAAAAAAAAACATAAAAAAAAATTCAGCTACCGCAGCATTTGTCACCAGGTTTTAATACACACAAATGTTTACAAAAAAACCGATGATAACCACCAAGGCAAATCGCGGGAATCATCTATCATACTTAAACAAAATGGTTTAAAGAAAAATCAACGCACAGCCTAAAGCATTAGTCCTAGAAGCATGAAACTTGGAAGATGTGTTGGTCTTATAGAGCAAAGGTGCACTATGAAAGAAAATAGGAAAATTCTTTCCCCAAAAGAAGAAAATAAGGAAAAACAGTTTGAAAAAAATTCACAAAAAATTGTTTTACAAAATACGCAAAAAAACAATAAAAAAAATTCTGCTACCGCAGCATCTGCCACCAAATTTAAATACACACAAAAGTTTACATAAAGCCCACCGTAACCACTAAGACAAAATCGCGGAAAACACCTATCATACCGAAACACCGCTTCAAAAAACGGCTAAGGTACATGCTCAAAACTATGGTAACCAGCTGGTCATGTCAAATTAAAAAAATCTGATTCGATTATACACCAACACGCATACGAAACCCCAAATTAGGCACTAATATAACATAAAATCACAATAAATAGCTTAACAAAATACGCAAAAAAAAAAACATTAAAAAATTTTCAGCTACCGCAGCATTTGTCACCAGGTTTTAATACACACAAATGTTTACAAAAAAACTGATGATAACTACCAAGGCAAAATCACGGGAATCATCTATCATACTTAAACTAAACACCGCTGAAAAAAAACGGCTACAACAGAACTCGCCTTCAAATTCAAATACACTCTAAAGTACAAGCTCAAAACTATGGTAACTTGCATTTGATGATGTCAAACTAAAAAAACCAGATTCGATCATACACCAACGAATACGATAGCCCAAATTAGCCAATAAAACAAAATCACGAAAACGAGCTTTACAAAATAGGTACTCAAAAAAAACATTTAAAAAATTCTGCTACCGCAGCATCTGTCACCAGGTTTGAATACACACAAAGTTTTACAAAAAAACCAATGATAACCACTAAGCCAAAATTGTGGGAATCATCTATCATACTTAAACTAAACGCCGCTGAAAAAAATCGGCTACAACAGCACTCGCCTTCAAATTCAAATACACTCTAAAGTACAAGCTAAAAACAATGGTAACTTGCATTATATCATGTCATACTAAAAAAAAACAGATTCGATTATACACCAACGAATACGATAGCCCAAATTAGCAACTAAAACAAAATCACGAAAAAAAGCTTTAAAAAAAACGCAAAAAAAAAACATTAAAAAAATTTCAGCTACCGCAGCATATTGTGTCCGCAGGTTTTAATACACACAAATGTTTACAAAAAAACCGATGATAACCACCAAGACAAAATCGCGGGAATCATCTATCATACTTAAACTAAACACCGCTGAAAAAAATCGGCTACAACAGCACTCGCCTTCAAATTCAAATACACTCTAAAGTACAAGCTCGAAACAATGGTAAATTGCATTATATCATGTCAAACTAAAAAAAAACAGATTCGATTATACACCAACGAATACAATAGCCCAAATTAGCCACTAAAACAAAATCACGAAAAAGAGCTTTACAAAAAACGCAAAAAAAACATTAAAAAATTTTCAGCTACCGCAGCATGTGTCCGCAGGTTTTAATACACACAAATGTTTACAAAAAAACCGATGATAACCACCAAGACAAAATCGCGGGAATCATCTATCATACTTAAACTATACACCGCTGAAAAAAATCGGCTACAACAGCACTCACCTTCAAATTCAAATACACTCTAAAGTACAAGCTCGAAACAATGGTAAATTGCATTATATCAGGTCAAACTAAAAAAAAACAGATTCGATTATACACCAACGAATACAATAGCCCAAATTAGCCACTAAAACAAAATCACGAAAAAGAGCTTTACAAAATACGCAAAAAAACATTTAAAAAAAATCTGCTACCGCAACATCTGTCACCAGGTTTGAATACACACAAAGGTTTACAAAAAACCCTATGATAACCACTAAGACAAAATCGTGGGAAACATCTATCATACTTATGATGGGTTTTGGCAATAAAAGAGTTGTTTGTAATAGAATAAACTCGTATTAATTATATTTGGAATCGACACACACCGTACAGTAGAGGTTAGGGCAGAGAAAGAGACGGGGCACAGCCCGAGAGCGAGACAGCCTACCGGCAGTGCTTGTCACAATGACAGTGACATACATTACATAATGAGTGTTTACTAAAGATCCAACACTAGGCCTTAAACAATACATTATGTACTTTCCAAACAATACATTATACACCTAATTTACTAGGCCTTAAAAAAATACATTATGTACTTTCCAAACAATACATTACACACCTAACTTACTAGGCCTTAGAAAACAGGATATTAAATATCTAACTTACATACCTAATAAAGATACAGATTTATTATTCAAATCTTAAGTACAAGGTGGTATTTTACTACTTGTCTACCTACTCCTATTTTTACTTAATAGCTTACCTATACTATGTTTTTCATTAAGAGCGAGTCGAGTAAACCAGGCGGACGGAAAATAGGTATTTACTGCGGCTCGCTAGTTGTGTGCGTACTCACGCACACAATGATAGGTTCGCTCGACGCCGTTTACACCTAGTGTGGCAAAAGTAGGTAACCCATGATTTGAAAAAAATGTTGTTTGGTTGAGTGACTTATAGAGACGAAATTTTGTTTACGTTATGCCAGAAAGTAAAATTCATCTCTCTAAAAAAAACAATCTGAGGTCAGTTTACAAAATAATTACATTTTCATTTCACTTTTCTTTTAGGTTTTTTAATAATAGTAATAAATAATAAATATTGTGCACAATCCACTCCACACTATCTAGCCTCAAACCAAGCAGAGTTTATACTATAGGAACCAGACAGCTGATATAATACTTAGCATATATATTTTTTTTTTTAATACATACCTAAAATACAATATAACACCCAGACAGAGAACAAACATTTGTATTCACCAAACAAATGTTTCTTCTCCGTGGGGATCGAACCCACGACCTACAGCGTAGAAGGCAGAGCTACTACTAACTAAGCTGAAGGCCAGGTTTTCGTTTCATTTTCAACTATATTTGCATATTTGTGAATAATATTTTTGGTGGTAAGTTCATACCCCGCTAAGCAGCAAAAGCTGAGCCAGGGCCTATTTGGCATAACATGTACCTAGCGCGGGACGTAGTTGTTTTTTTTTATTATGTGCTAAGATAGCAAGTAATTACTCAATTATTTGTGTTAGAATTTTTTGTTCATATTTCAGTTTTGATTTTGTCAATGTTCCGCTCTGTGTACCTATGTTATGTTAAATAATATTTCTTTCTTTCATACTTTCATTCATTTTGGATCCAAGATGGCAGCTTCATTTTTATCCTAAATAAATGATAATTATGGGTATCGATTTAGAGGTTGTTGGGGGCTCTGATTTCGAATCTGCCATTCATTTTTGAATCCAAGATGGCGGATTCTTTTTTTTTCTTAAATATTTGATATGGGTATCGTTTTATGGGTTTTTGGGGGTGCTGATTTTGAATCTGGCATTCATTTTTGATTCCAAGATGGCGGATTCTTTTTTTTCTTAAATATTTGATATGGGTATCGTTTTATGGGTTTTTGGGGGCGCTGGTTCCGAATATGCCATTCATTTTTGATTCCAAGATGGCGGATGTTTTTTTTTCTTAAATATTTGATATGGGTATCGTTTTATGGGTTTTTGGGGGCGCTGGTTCCGAATATGCCATTCATTTTTGATTCCAAGATGGCGGATGTTTTTTTTCTTAAATATTTGATATAGGTATCGTTTTATCGGTTTTTGGGGGTGCTGATTTTGAATCTGCCATTCATTTTTGATTCCGAGATGGCGGATGTTTTTTTTTCTTAAATTTTGATATGGGTATCGTTTTATGGGTTTTTGGGGGCGCTGGTTCCGAATATGCCATTCATTTTTGATTCCAGGATGGCGGTTTTTTTTTTTTAATATTTGATATGGGTATCGTTTTATGGGTTTTTGGGGGCGCTGGTTCCGAAGCTATTTTTTTTAATTGACTTAAATAAAAAAAAAATAGCTTTGGAACCAGTGCCGCATTTTTTGGTTTTGGTTTTGTTATTTTGTTGATTGGTTGAGTGACTGAGGGAGATGAATATTGTCTATGTTAATTAAATCAGATCATAATTATTATTCATTACTTTTTCTTCTACCTGCCATTATCTCCCTTTATGTGGCGTCAGCACAACGAGTTTTCCTTCTGCGTTCCCTTCTGTCATCCGTCATAGCTGCATTCCTCTCTTACCGATGTTACCTTTCACACATCTTTGTTTCCTTTGGTCTACCTCTACTCACATATCCATCCACATCCATATTCATCACTCATAAAGTCACATGACTTTCATCTCTCCTAATAATAATTATTACTCAGAAATAAAAATTATAGTCAGTTTGCATACTAAATACAGTTTATTGCAGTTTTCTTTTGTTTGTTTTAGTTTCATTTTCAATTATTTTCCTTTTCGCTGTCGTTTTGACGTTTTTTTTATTTATCGCTTCTAGAATATATTTAGGTTCTTTGATTTCCATTAGCCTATCTAATCAAGAATCAATAATCTCTGGCAGTAAACAATCAAAATAAAATGTTTTCAATTTTCCTTCCATCATACACCAAAATTCTTTATCTTCCTCTACTTGTTCAACTTTCATGTCTACGTCAGTCCAAACAGCAAATATGCATGTTTTTCTTTGTGTGACGTGTAATTGCCCTTGTGCCTGAAAATACCAATCATGTTTTGGCACCCCCAAAAACCGCTAAAACGATACCCATATCAAATATTTAAGAAAAAAAAACATCCGCCATCTTGGAATCAAAAATGAATGCCAGATTCAAAATCAGCACCCCCAAAAACCCATAAAACGATACCCATATCAAATATTTAAGAAAAAAAAACATCCGCCATCTTGGAATCAAAAATGAATGTCAAATTCAAAATCAGCACCCCCAAAAACCCATAAAACGATACCCATATCAAATATTTAAGAAAAAAAAGCATCCGCCATCTTGGAATCAAAAATGAATGGCATATTCGGAACCAGCGCCCCCAAAAACCCATAAAACGATACCCATATCAAATATTTAAGAAAAAAAAGAATCCGCCATCTTGGATTCAAAAATGAATGGCAGATTCAAAATCAGCGCCCCCAAAAACCCATAAAACGATACCCATATCAAATATTTAAGAAAAAAAAAACATCCACCATCTTGGAATCAAAAATGAATGGCATATTCGGAACCAGCACTCCCAAAAACCTATAAATCGATACCCATATCAAATATTTAAGAAAAAAAAGAATCCGCCATCTTGGATTCAAAAATGAATGGCAGATTCAAAATCAGCGCCCCCAAAAACCCATAAAACGATACCCATATCAAATATTTAAGAAAAAAAAGAATCCGCCATCTTGGATTCAAAAATGAATGGCATATTCGGAACCAGCGCCCCCAAAAACCCATAAAACGATACCCATATCAAATATTTAAGAAAAAAAAAACATCCGCCATCTTGGAATCAAAAATGAATGGCATATTCGGAACCAGCGCCCCCAAAAACCCATAAAACGATACCCATATCAAATATTTAAGAAAAAAAAGAATCCGCCATCTTGGATTCAAAAATGAATGGCAGATTCAAAATCAGCGCCCCCAAAAACCCATAAAACGATACCCATATCAAATATTTAAGAAAAAAAAGAATCCGCCATCTTGGATTCAAAAATGAATGGCATATTCGGAACCAGCGCCCCCAAAAACCCATAAAACGATACCCATATCAAATATTTAAGAAAAAAAAAACATCCGCCATCTTGGAATCAAAAATGAATGGCATATTCGGAACCAGCGCCCCCAAAAACCCATAAAACGATACCCATATCAAATATTTAAGAAAAAAAAGAATCCGCCATCTTGGATTCAAAAATGAATGGCAGATTCAAAATCAGCGCCCCCAAAAACCCATAAAACGATACCCATATCAAATATTTAAGAAAAAAAAGAATCCGCCATCTTGGATTCAAAAATGAATGGCATATTCGGAACCAGCGCCCCCAAAAACCCATAAAACGATACCCATATCAAATATTTAAGAAAAAAAAAACATCCGCCATCTTGGAATCAAAAATGAATGGCATATTCGGAACCAGCGCCCCCAAAAACCCATAAAACGATACCCATATCAAATATTTAAGAAAAAAAAACATCTGCCATCTTGGAATCAAAAATGAATGGCATATTCGGAACCAGCGCCCCCAAAAACCCATAAAACGATACCCATATCAAATATTTAAGAAAAAAAAGAATCCGCCATCTTGGATTCAAAAATGAATGCCAGATTCAAAATCAGCACCCCCAAAAACCCATAAAACGATACCCATATCAAATATTTAAGAAAAAAAAACATCCACCATCTTGGAATCAAAAATGAATGCCAGATTCAAAATCAGCACCCCCAAAAACCCATAAAACGATACCCATATCAAATATTTAAGAAAAAAAAAAATCCGCCAACTTGGATTCAAAAATGAATGGCATATTCGGAACCAGCGCCCCCAAAAACCCATGAAACGATACCCATATCAAATATTTAAGAAAAAAAGAATCCGCCATCTTGGATTCAAAAATGAATGGCATATTCAAAATCAGCGCCCCCAAAAACCCATAAAACGATACCCATATCAAAAAATTAATGGCATATTCGGAGCCAGCGCCCCCAAAACCCCATATCAAAAGTTTATGACAAAAAAAATCCACCATCTTGGATTAAAAAATTAATGGCAGATTCGGAACCAGCGCCCTCAAAAACCTATAAAACGATACCAATATCAAATATAAAAAAAATGAATCCGCCATCTTGGATTAAAAAATGAATGGCATATTCGGAGTCAGCGCCCCCAAAACCCCATATCAAAAATTTATGACAAAATAAGAATCCGCCATCTTGGATTAAAAAATGAATGGCAGATTCGGAACCAGCGCCCTCGAAAACTTATTAAACGATACCAATATCAAATATAAAAAAAAATGAATCCGCCATCTTGGGTTTTCGATTCGCCTGACCAAAAAAACTTGGAACAATACCAACATCAAATTTGAAATACGAAAATAATCTATACCTACATACGTACATATTTTTATCGAAATTTTTTTTCCGGAACAGAGCGCCACTTTTCTTCTTAGAATATCTTTCTTTTCGCTTTCCCATTGTTCCCTAAACAGAGTAAATATTTATAGGTACATCACATTTTTTTGAGCAATAAAAAGCATAGATAATAAAAAATGGCTTACCTCACTTTACCTGTTTGCAGCTGTGTGTACATACACATAAGATCGCGTTTGCTAGTTGGCTCGCGTCGCCTCGCAAAGAGACGTGCTCCCACTCTGAGCTCTCGTGATGGACTGAATTTCCGCGAGCGTTCGTCGCGTATATATTCAACTTCGCGCGTCCATAGTAAATTTGTATGGCGGGTTTGAGATGCTTTTTTAAAAAATTCATAACTAAATAACTAAGTGATTTATTAAAAATCGAAAAAGGACTAATTGTAGACTAAACATTTGAGATTAATTCGAATTAAAGTTTGTTCATAAAATCAACAGTGTAACATGACATTTTTTAATAACGCCGACATACGATTTGTCAAATTTTACCTATCTGTGTTTATTTAATTATATATAAATATTTTTTTTTGTTACGGAATAATTGTCTATACGTTCAGTCTGGTACTTTATACAAAGTTTTAGATTCATTATTGCAAGTATATTCATAATATCGATTTAACCGTGACTATCGTTTTCAACTATTTTGCACGACTCGCTCTTAATTTAGATACAAACTTTGAATGTTTTTCACATGATAGAGACTTTGTAAGTACATCAGCAAGCATTTCTTCAGTTGAAAGATAACTTAAATTAATGAGTTTCCTATTTATCAATTCTCTTATATAATGGTGCCTAATATCAATATGCTTTGTTCGTGAATGCGATACAAAATTAGTACACAACTTTTGCGCAGATTGATTGTCATTAAACAAATTAATCGTACATACACTACCACTACATTCTTTTACAAATGTTTGCAAAAACATAGCTTCTTTACAAGAGTTTGAAATCGCCATGTACTCGGCCTCAGTACTGGAGAGTGCAACAGTGCGCTGCTTGCGACTTTCCCAGGATATAATTGATTTACCAAGGCAGAAAACATACCCTGTGTAGGATCTGCGATCAATCTGGTCTCCACCCCAGTCAGCATCAGTAAAACCTGTAATTTCCAAATTACCTTTTTGAAAAATTAGAAAATATTTAGAAGTTCCCTTGATGTACCTCAGTACTCTTTTCGCAGCTTTCCAATGGCTCTCGCCGTAGCAGTTATTGAACTGGCTTAGATAGCTTACACTATGAGCGATATCCGGCCGTGAGCATACTGCTAAATACATTAGGCATCCGATAAGACTTCTGTAATCAAAGTTACAATTCATATTTTCTTCCCTTTGTAACTTTAATCCAACTTCCATTGGAGTCTTTGCTTCTTTACAATCTGCCATCTTAAATTTATCTACTATTTTTCTTATGTAGCTAGATTGATCTAAAGTGTAGCTTCCATCAGTTAATCTAGTAATTTTCATTCCTAAAATTTGATGAGCTGGTCCTAAATCTTTCATTTCAAATTGCTTCATTAACTTTTCTTTAATAAATTTCCTTTTCTGGGATGTTTTTGAAGAAAATAGCATTATGTCATCTACATATAAAGCAATGAACATAATTTCATCATCATCATTGTATATATAAACACATGGTTCTGAAGACAGCCTTCTAAAATGCAATTTATTGGATAAGACATCATTTATTCTCTCATACCATGCTTTAGCGGATTGTTTCAAACCGTAAATTGCTTTATTTAGCTTATATACTTTCTTTTTGTTCTTGTCTATGATGAATCCTTCTGGTTGTTCCATGTATACATTTTCTTCCAAATAGCCATTCAAAAATGCCGTTTTGACGTCGAGATGCTCGACCACCATATCATTTTGAGCTGCTAGGGCTAACATTATCCTTATAGTTGAGTATCGGACAACTGGAGAAAATGTTTCATGATAATCTATGCCATATTTTTGGGTAAAACCTTTTGCCACTAGACGAGCCTTATATTTCAATATTTCCCCATTTAGGCCTCTCTTTTTGGTAAAAACCCATTTACATTTAACTGGCTTTTGTCCTGCAGGCAAATCTACTGGAGTCCAACATTTGTTGGTCATGAAAGAATCATACTCATCTTGTATAGCTTCTTTCCATTGCTGTGATTCACTGCTGCTCAGTGCCTCCTCCACTGTTCCAGGCAGGTCCTCCTCACCAATCTCTGTTAGCCCAGCATACTCCAATGTGTCCCCTTCAATTGACATGAAGGAGTCCTGCGAGTCCATGCTTGATCGACCTGGAATGTAAGTTTCATCGGCAGAATCATCTGTCACAACCGAATCCTCTGATCTATTCAGACCTAATATTGTTTGTCTGCGAGTATTTGGTGATGTGCCATCAGATAGTGAATCATCATCTATTGATATAACTGATTGTGGAGATAATGAGTCTGTGTCTGTTGGTAATTGTACTAAATTAGGCTTTACAGTACTATCCACAGAACTTGTTGAACAAGATGGATCCAAGAACACTACTGTGTCTTGATTTATACGAGCTTCATCATTTGACACATTTTTATTCAAGAATTGGTTTTCCATGAACGCTACATGCCTTGCCTTAATGCACTTCTTAGGACAAGAGGGATCTATCAGCCTGTATCCTTTGCTATCATCACAATATCCTACAAAGATATACTTTTTGCTCCTAGCATCCAACTTCTTAGCATTCTCATCAATGGCATAAGCTACACAACCAAAAACACGTAAGTGAGAAACATTCACCTTTTCAGATGTCCATTTTTGTTCAGGTGTTGCTCCCATGACAGCCTTCGTTGGGGATCGGTTCTTCAGGTAAATGGCTGTGTTAGCAGCTTCAGCCCAATACCGCTTCTCCAAACCAGCCTCCTGGAGCATGCAGCGAGCCTTGTCCATGATGGTTCGGTTTGCTCTCTCTGCTACACCATTCTGCTCACTACAATGTGGGATTGTAGTCTGATGTTTTATCCCACTGTGCTTCAAATATTCCTGAAATGTGAGAGAAACATATTCACCTCCATTATCACTTCTCAAAATCTTTATTTTCTTGTTTGTTTCATTTTCTGCATATGTTTTAAATAATTTAAACTTTTCAAAAACTTCACTTTTTCTTTGCAGAAAATAGACAAATGTTTTCCTAGTGTAGTCATCTATAAATGTTACAAAGTAACGCGCCCCACTGAAGGAAGATGACTGCATGGGTCCACAAACATCTGTGTGTACCAACCCTAAAACCTCAGTGGACCTACTTTGACTTTTCTTTGGAAATGGTAACCTAGTTTGTTTACCTTTAACACAAGCTGTACATGGATTGAATATTGTATTTTTAAAATCCATACCTGTTACTAGACCATTTTTCATAAGATTCATACTCCGCCCATTGAGGTGGGCGAGCCGCTTGTGCCACAGCTCCTGTGCATGAGGTCCCTGCGCAGATACCAGCGCAACATCCGGCCTGTCCCCCGACAGCCCACTGACCTCACTCTCCGCACACACCGAGTTCATGACTATTCCTGACTCCTGTAATTGACTACTACACTTACTGTTTACACTTTGAATAATATCTAACTCATAGACGCCATTATTACATGTTCCAGTAGCTATAATCTCACTATTGTTCATGATTTTACAACCTGTAGTACTGAAAATTACACTATAACCTTTCCTACTTAATTCACTGACTGATAATAAATTCACAGAAAGTTTAGGAATATAGTAAACGTCACTTATAGTCTTTAACCCGTTGCTCAAATGCACCTCAACACTGCCATGTCCCTCAGTAGTCACCTTGTCTCCATTAGCCACATTCACTTCAAGCGATTTAGTATAAAAAAAATTGTTCATCAACCGTTTGTCATTACACATATGATGGGTAGCCCCGGAGTCGATGTACCAAGCATTTCCCTGTAGGTTAACACTTAATGCTGTCAACAAAGAGTTCTCTGGTGTAGCCTTTTCGTTGGGCTTTTGCACCATGTTCTTCTTTGGTCCCGTCCTCATATTACTTGTGCAATCCTTCTTCAGATGTCCAGGCTTTTTACATTTGAAGCATACACCCTTAGTGTATTTTCTTGTAGCTAACGCATTGATCCCGCTCTGTTCTTTGTCATCTCGCCTTTGCTGCTCTTGCAATAACTTAGACTTGACCGCATCACTTGACAATTTTACATTAGAGTTCTCCAACGCCATGATTAGAGGGTCAAAATCCACCGTTAAGCCGCTAAGCATAATAACAGCTAAAAATTCATCGTCCAAACCGGATCCAATGTCAGACAACTGTTGCCCGAGCTCTGTTATTTTTGTCAGGTAGCTCTGCATGGTTTCTGTTTCACATAGCTTCACACCGAATAGTGATCGTAATAATCCTAGTCTCCTGCACAATCCTTTGTCTTCATAGGCACTTTGAAGATTAGTCCAGGCTTCGTATGGCGTCGTTGCATTGCGTACATGTGGCAGTGCAGATGGGCCAACTGACAAACAAATTTTTGCCAACGCCTTTTGTCTTTTCTTCTCATCCTTGCAGCATCCCTCGTCCTTATCGTCCTTGATGCAATCGTAAAGATCTTCGTGCATGAGGATCATTTTCAGCATAAACTTCCAATGGTTATAATCTTCCAAACCTTTGAGTTTCTCGACAGGAATTCCGATCGACATCGTGGTAGCCATGATTGCCGCGTGCGCAGTTTCGCCGGCCGGTGCGGTTATGTACTTTGAATAGGATAAAAGTACTCCCAAATACGCCAAAATCCTTATGAAAAATGCAATGGCCCATAACCTGATGGGTTTTGGCAATAAAAGAGTTGTTTGTAATAGAATAAACTCGTATTAATTATATTTGGAATCGACACACACCGTACACTGGAGGTTAGGGCAGAGAAAGGAGACGGGGCACAGCCCGAGAGCGAGACAGCCTACCGGCAGTGCTTGTCACAATGACAGTGACATACATTACATAATGAGTGTTTACTAAAGATCCAACAACTTAAACTAAACACTGCTGAAAAAAATCGTTTACAACAGCACTTGCCTTCAAATTCAAATAACTCTAAAGTACAAGCTCAAAACTATAGTAACCAGAAGTTGGTCATGTCAAAATAAAAAAATCTGATTCCTTTATACACCCACGCATACGAAACTCCAAATTAGCCACTAATATAACATAAAATCACAAAAAATAGCTTCACAAAATATGCAAAAAAAAACATTAAAAAAAAATCAGCTACCGCATCATCTGGCACCAGGTTCGATTACACACAAAGGTTCACAAACAAACCGATGATAACCACTACGACAAAATAGCGGGAAACATCTATCATACTTAAACTAAACACTGTTGAAAAAAATCTGCTGCAACAGCACTCACCTTAAAATTCAAATACACTCTAAAGTACAAGCTAAAATCTATGGTAACTACCAGTTGGTCATATCAAACTAAAAAAAACGAACTCAAATATCCACGCGGACAAAGTCGCGGGTATCAGCTAGTAGAATATAAAATTATTTATTGTACACCTTGCAAACTAAAAATTGAAAAACAAGTTGTATTAAATAAAATAAGCAGCAAAATTTGTATTTGTATTTAGTTATTGCTTTCATGTACATAGGATTTTAAAAATAATGGTACACAATTAAGTGTAAGTACGTGTAACCCATAATAGAGTCACTGCAGTTTGGAGTTCTATTTAATGAGTGAGCTGTTACGAAGTAATAAAATTATAATGTAGTTGCATTAAAGGTCATGCATGTCAACATATAGTAAATAAGTTAGACCAAACATGTTGGTATTAAAGGCTAATTTCTAAATCAGCCTTTATGGACTTATTTGAGATGAAAATACAAAACACTTGAAAAATTAGACAATAGGGGTTTTATGCCATCCATAAAAACCCCTATTGTCTAATTTTTCAAGTGTTTTGTTTTTTCATCTCAAATCAGTCCTTAAAGCTCTCAGCTCAGTTGGTAGTAGTTCTGCGCCGTAGGTTGTAGGTTCGATCCCCATGCACTGAGAACAAATATTTGTGTGGTGAACACAGATGTTTGTTCTCTGTCTGGGATTTATATTGTATTCTAAATAATGTATTTACAAAAAAAAAAAATAAGTATTATATCAGCTATCTGGTTCCCATAGTACAAGCTCGGCTTAATTTGGGGCTAGATAGTATTATGTGGATTGTCTACAATTTAATGTTAAATGTTTTATAATTTTGACAAAGCTGATATAAGTCTAAAGCCATTTCTACCAATAGTTATATTACTATATCTTATCTCCTGCTTGAGTCACTGAGTATTTAGGCCTCTGTGTGATAAAAATGGTACAGTATTCCCATCGCTATAAATTCTATCTAACCATTTAAATAAAACAGTTAAGCAAACACTTACGCACTCTGCTGATAAATACTAGATTAAATACAGGGTGGTCCGGGATAATATAGAAAAACCAAAACCGGTATTTTCCGGTGGCGACGGGAATCACGTATTGGATATTACGAGAAATGAAGGCATGTGCGAAAAGTAATGATCAAACAGAACTCTTGAAATTCTCAAATATCTTGAGTATTTGTAGGACGATTTAACAAATTTCTAGTAAAACAATCATCTTCAGCCTCAATGATTCCAGTGCTGTAGGCCTACCATAAGCTCTGTCTGGTTCTGTCTCTAGCTCTGGTTTTGTGTCTGTGTGAGTGTTGACTAAATAAATCCTTGAATGTGACAAACATGTTTTATCGATGTCGGTGTATAAATACGGAATTGGAGTTGAATTTGTTTTTTTCCACCCTGTATTATTCAGCATGGCAACACTGCGGCATTTTCAGCACTAGCAACATCTCGGAACCGTTTCTCCTAGATCACGGAGCGAGCAAACACAATTACGAATTCATGAAAATGTTAATAATTTTTACGGAGGTATCTTTTTTCCCCTCTCAAACTGATAGAGGGGTGGGATATTTATTTAAGGGTGGCTCAGGGTGGCACCTCTTAAGTAGATATACCGTAATTTGAATCTTAATACAATCCCATTATTTATTTTAAGTCGGGCAAAATGCATAGGATTTCTTTGTGATGAAAATTTAAACGATTTAACTGTTCGTGGCGATTTTAAATTTTCATTTCGCATCTGAAGCTCTGAGATTGAATTTATTACTTCATTTGGTGAAACAGGTTTAAGTGTGATTAAAACTGTGGAATTAAAAGCATTTTTATGTTAAGTTGATTAAGTTAGCGCACAGATGAACTGAGCTTATAAGAAAGACTTATACGCTTTTAACTGTCCTTCCACTCCGACCAACTAAACCGACCAACTGGTTGTACAGAATGGAATAAGTAGAACCTGATGACTTTTTTATAGTCCACCCGTTTAATTTCTTTTATAAATTTATTTGGCTCGAATTAAATTTATCATCATTATCAGCCTGAAGAAGTCTATTGCTGGGCATAGGCCTCCCCTACGACTTCCCGCGATCTTAACATGGTCGTCGGTCCATCTGGTGAGTGGGCGCTCTATGATTCGTCTTCCGGTTCGTGGTCACCATTCGAAAACCTTTATTTACCAACGCACAGTTGTAGGTTCTTCGAGCTGAATGACCTGCCCATTGCCACTATTTGCTATTGAACTAAATTAACTTATATGTATAAATTAATACTGACTAATAAATAAATAAAAAAAAAAAAAAAAAAGTTGTTTATTTCAGGCACGATAGACCCATATCACATAAAATTACAGTACACAAACAACTAATACAGCCTCCTCAGCGTATCTGCTTGTGTGGGCACTTACCCGAATAAAAAGAAGTGTTTAATATTTTAGGTCACGAACTATGTAATATTGGTATTCTTCAGGCCACAAAAACCGAACTACTCGATATGAATACACATAGTTTCCTGGTCAGCTAAAAATATGAAACCAATCTACATGAACAACTGAACAAACCGTGGGTGAAGATGAATTTGAGGATCCGCGTAAAACACGGCCGGAATCCATCTCGCGCGGTTCATCTTCCAAACGTCACGTTCTGCAAACAAGGCTGCGTCAGGACATACGAGCATCACTACATGAGGGTATGGGGGTTATTGGGCTTTGATAGGGTTGGATTCGTAAAAGTGCTTTGCTTCAACTTTTATGTTGTGGACAGCTAAGGAATGGAATTCTTTGCCGGTGTCTGTCCTTGCGAGCTACAACAACTTGGACGTTTTTAAAACAGAATAGGTATCTTATAGGTGAGCGTGCTACACCGTCGACCGCATCATCACTTAACAGCAGGTGAGATAGCGGTCAAACGCAAGCCTATAATAATTATGCAAAAAAGTTCAGTTTTTTTATACAAATGGTACAAGGGCTTACGGCCCACCTGATGGTAAGCGATCACCGTCGCCCATAGACACCAACAACACCAAAGGTGCTGTCATTGCATTGTCTACCCTGAAGAAACTTTTGGAATTATCAAAAAAAACTGCTATTTTGTGACAATTGGAACAACAATGAAAAAAACGTGCTATTCGAAGCTAATGCGAGCGTAATAATAATTATGCACAGCCTATTTTTTTTATATTTTATGACTAAGTTCTTGAGGATCTGAAGGATGTTCTTAGTATGTAAACAACAGAATTTTCTAACAATGTACTTACAGCCAATCACGGATTTATATTTTTAGTAGACGTATTTTCCCAACGTTGCGCTTATTACCAAAGCCAAGTCACAAGACGAAAGTAGAATCGAGAGCACCAAGTTACCATTATTTAGGTTTATCAGATCCTGCAATCCTTTCTCAGACAGTAAAGCAGAATCCAATTTGTTTAGAACACAAAGGAAAGTAGTACTTACTCAGGTACAGAAACTTCACTTCGACTACCCTTGAAAAGCAAATTGCTTATTGACATGCGATATTGAAACTTGTATCAAGATCATGAACGCTCATATTCAATTGCTATTAATAAGACAACAAATTATTCAGAATAATCTAAGGAAACGAAATCTGAAACAAGTAGGATATAGATTCATTGATTTTTATTATCCCAAACTACTTCACTGTTAAGTGAATTTAGATCAAATACCAAAGCTATAAAGTGCATTTTATAATAAAGGCAGTACAGTAGTTTGATCTTCGAATACCCAGAACAAAGCATCCGAGCCATTTTAAATTCAAACACAGCGCTTTAGAGCTCATTTTTAATTGAAGTGGTCTTCCAGGATAGCTGGATATACTCGGATCCACACTTGAAGGAGACGGGTAGACAGGATCGCTTTACGTGTCTATGGATCGCTTTGAAACACAAGACGCAAATATAAAGCCGGGTGCTCACTAGCAAGCGTAGGCGTTGCAGATGCAATAGTTTACTATCATATATAGTGCAGTTGAAAATAAGCCATCTGTAAGCCCATAAATAAATATTGTGGACAATTCACACAACGCTATCTAGCCCCAAATTAAGCAGAGCTTGTACTAAGAACCAAATACTTAGCTGATAGGTATAATACTTATTTAATATTTTTTGTAAATATATACTAGAATGCAATACCCCGACAGAGAACAAACATCTGCGTTCACCGCACAACTATTTGTTATCGGTGGGGATCGAACCCACGGCCTACGGCGCAGAAGACAGAGCTACTACCAACCAAGCTGAGAGGCCAGTCAATCGGTTCATCATCATCATTATAATAGACTCTCGTATTAACCTACAGCTGGTTGTAAGCGTCCTTCTTGAGTCATCTCTGGTTTGTTGAGTCATCTCTAGTAGCAATATCAGTCGTTATATTTACCGGTTTCCAACAAAAACCAATTGAAACAAAGTTACGAAACTAACCCCAACAGTAACCGTATCTGCAACGGATCTAGCTTCTGATTACGCGGCATAATACTTCTCAAACTTTAACTTGGATAAGTTTCTAGATTCCTATTCCTATAATAAATACGTTCAACTTTAAAACTTTAATAAGTTCGCTAAAGCAAATGGCTGGTTGCAAAGAAGTCTATCAGTTCTCTTGGTTGATCGTGGAAGAATTTTTTATACAACTAAGTTAGCAAACAAGCATAAATATGACTCACTAAATGAAATGGCGGTTACTCTAGCTAGAGGCATCACTCGTACGACTCTAAAATATTTATTCCGTTTTACCAAAAGGATCACTTTGGTTGAAGGTCTTCAAGCTAGGGTTAGTCTTGGTGCCAATTTCACGCAACCAAGCCTAGAAGAACAGGCATTAAACTTCAGCTTGGTTCCTACCTTTTTTTGTATGACCATCCTGGCTCCAAGGTATTTGGATAAGCTTTCTGCCTATGGAGATCAGTGCAATGATAAAATTATTACTAACGTCTGGGCAATTCAACAAGATCCAGAGGATATGTAAAAACCAAAGTCCTAAAACTGATATTCCGAGTTTTACTCAGTTCAGAACCAGTACCTTCTGCGAACGACAGTTACACAGCATTTAATAATAGTGACAGTCGGCAAACCACACTTAGTTCCGTGATGGATGACGACAGGAACACTTGCGAGGGTCGGCTGGTCAGCAGTAAGAAGGCAGAACAGTAACAATGATGTATAGGTCTGTCAATTAGGTTATCATTTATGAGGGAATTTATTTATGATGCTTGCATCGATGTGTTCCGATTTAAACGGTATGAGTGCCATGCTGGTGCAATTACAGGCATATAATTGTCGAGGGTTTTTGGTTGAACCCTCGATCAAAAACTGGGTATTGATGTGTGTATCTGTTTTATCTGTCTGTCTGGCCTCATAGATAGAAACTAATGTGATTTGAATACAGGTTTTGGTGTAACAACGTCTTATAATTCGATGGAGCCGGCCGGCTGCACGCACGAAAAAACATGACTCATGCGGCTTTACCTCGCTCTGAGGCGTTCCATTTAAGGCCTGAAGTGCAAGCGAGAGCGCGGAATGAGCGACAAAGAGGCACAATGAGTCTCCGCGTTCGACATTTGTCTCTCTCCTACTTGAGTGAGCGATGCGATGCAGTTATAAAAAAATATTGTAGACAATCCGTACAACACTGTCTAGCCCCAAATTAAGCAGAGCTTGTACTATGGGAAATAGGAAGGTGTGTTATATCGTATTCTAAGTTCCTAGAACCTAAAGTACTTAGAATACAATATAACACACCTAGACAGAGAACAAACATCTGTACTCACTCACCACACAAATATTTGTTCTCGGTGGGGATCGAACCCCGGCCTACGGCGCAGAAGGCAGAGCTAATACCAACAGAGCTGAGAGGCCAGTCGGAATCATATTCGTGTCATAACTTTTGGGCGCTTTTGTCTAGTACGCGGCAACGCGCTTGTGATGCCTCAGGTATTGCAGGCGTCTATAGGCTACGGTAACCACTTCCCATCAGGTGGACCGTATGCTTGTTTGTCAACTAAGATGTATAAAAAAAAAGTAGGTACTGTCGGCTCAAAATGTGTATTTTAAAAAATAATTGAATAGTAAGGCTCTCTCTTCTACGATGAGCTTTTGGTGTGAACCCAGCCTTAATGTATACTGTGTATCCATGACACGACTAATTCTGTAGTAAAATATAAATGAGCGATGTAAAGGCTACCGGTAATTAAGGAACCTCAAAGGCGCACTTAACTAAGTAATTGAAGGTTGCAATCTTTCTCTGGGTTGAGAGTTCGGGGTTGAATAGGTTGACTGGCTAAAGACACGAAATCAGGATCAGGTGCGAATTATTTTAAGAAATATTTTTATTTTTTAATATTTTTATTTTTTACTTTAGCCCTTCTTATTGGTGCACTTAGCTTTTTAGGGTTCCGTAGCCAAATGGCAAAAACGGAACCCTTATAGATTCGTCATGTCTGTCTGTCTGTCTGTCTGTCTGTCTGTCCGGCCGTGTCACAGCCATTTTTCTCCGAAACCATAAAAGCTAGACTGATGAAAGTTGGTGAGTAGATGTATTCTGTGAACCGCATTAAGGTTTTTACACAAAAATAGAAAAAAAACTATAAATTTTGGGGGTCCCCATACTTGAAACTGAAACTCAAAAAATTTTTTTTCATCGAACCCATACGTGTGGGGTATCTATGAATAGGTCTTTAAAAATGATGTTGAGGTTTCTAATATAGTTTTTTTCTAAACTGAATAGTTTGCGCGAGAGACACTTCCAAAGTGGAAAAATGTTGGTCCCCCCCCTCTAACTTCTAAAGTAAGAGAATGATAATACTAAAAAAAATATATGTTGTACATTACTATGTAAACTTCCAACGATATTTGGTTTGAACGAGATCTAGTCAGTAGTTTTTCTTTTATACGTCATAAGCGGAAACTCAAAAAATGTTTTTTCATCGAACCCATACGTGTGGGGTATCTATGAATAGGTCTTCAAAAATAATGTTGAGGTTTCTAATATAGTTTTTTTCTAAACTGAATAGTTTGCGCGAGAGACACTTCCAAAGTGGAAAAAAGTTGGTCCCCCCCCCTCTAACTTCTAAAGTAAGAAAATGATAATACTAAAAAAAATATATGTTGTACATTACTATGTAAACTTTCAACGATATTTGGTTTGAACGAGATCTAGTCAGTAGTTTTTTTTTTATACGTCATAAACCGTAAACCGCAATTTACCTTTCAACGAACTACAGGAACCTTATTATGTTACATCAAGTAACATATATAAAGGTTCTTGTAGTTCGTCATGCTACGGAACCCTTCATGGGCGAGTCCGACTCGCACTTGGCTGCTTTTTTTTTAAATAAATGAAGAAATAAGCATATTACCCACCATATGATGGATAGTTACCTTTTTTTACATGATATAGACCATCCTTTGACTACAATCTCACCTGATGGTAAGCGGCGATGTACCCGACACGATGGAGCAGGATGGTCTAGAAGACACCTATTCACTCTTGCTTTTAAGAGGCCCAGATTGTAGTGGTCAGGAAAAACAGAAACAGGACGATCCTTAGAAATCTTGTAGCTTTAATCATTAAATAACTGATTGTAAGGATTGGTCTTGATTGAAGGCAATCCAAACTAATCTCATTTCAGGAGGTCGCTTTTCTCGACGGGAGGCACTTATTGAAGACGAAATTCAGCTTTTCGGACCCTTTATTTTACGTTTCTTTGAAGATAAATATGTAAGAAGAACTCGATGGGTGATATTTTTTTGTAAATACATACATAGACAACAATATAACACCCAGACAGAGAACAAACATGTGCGTTCACTATACAAATCTTTGTTTTCAGTGGGGATCAAACCTACGACCTACGGCGCAAAAGGCAGAGCTACTACTATATCAACTGAGTCTAATGTTGTTGATTTCTATATTTTATTTATTCACAAAATTAAAAAAAAAAATTTACAAAAGGTGGGCATAGTTCTATAAGCTTCGCGTTAATTTGTTTGTTGTTTTTTATGTTTTTGTTTTTCTCTACCAAGTCTCACGTATGTTTTCTTTTAAATAAGGATAAGACATGCATATGGCTCTTAGCCCTAGTAATGCTCGTAACTTTATCGTGCCCTCAGTGACCAAAATGAATAAGACCACGAAACTTAAGAGAAACGCAAACTTTTTAGTATAAGCTGAGTCCCTCAAGCACGTAGAATGGACTCAAGATGGAAGACAAATAAAAGCTTCTAAGTAGCTCGGCCAAGGTTAGGCTCCCGCTGGTGAGGGTGAACAGCAGGGGTCCTTGTAGGTCAGTTCAGTTTGGTAATCATTGATGAGAGTACTGGTTGTCTAGTGTAAGTGGTTCGCCTTAAATCCGCTCGTGCACCAATGGTTTTTTTCCTATCCAAAAAAATTATTCGCCCATCATTTTTTTGGTGTCTGGAGTCTTTTATGATGACCCGGTTTAGTAACTCTGGGTGGATATAACAAAAATATGCTCATGTCTGTTATTTCCATGTAGATAGATATAGAAAATTCTATAATGCACACAAATTTCTATAATGCACAAATAAAATGTACTGTACACAGGCGAGCTTAATGCTGGATAGCAACAACCAGCTAACCTTTGGGTAAAAAGAGATAGGTTCGGTAGTGCACATATAAAATGAGTTAATAAGTAATACTTAACAAAAATAAACACACAAGTAGGTGGCAATCAACCATGTTAACATCTCCTCAAACCTCATTCAGTTACGAACTATGTCTAACTGTGAAAATCATCATCATCATCATCCACAGCCCGACTTCCCCTACTGCTATCCCTTACGGCTGCCTTAAGCTTATGTCATCTACGTCAATCTTGTGCCAGTCTAATCCATTTCTGCCCCGCAACTTTGACTATGTGGTCCATCCATTTTGATACAGGGCTACCTACGTTACCTAAGAACTGGTGGTCTCCTAAGAACCGGCTGCTAAATTGTGTATAATTTAAATAAAATTTATCAATCAAATCAGTGACTCAATTAAAAATTAAATAACAATATTAAAACTGATTATTCAAAATAATTAACCCATTGATCTAACGATTAACCAACCTTTAATTAACGTATTTCTAATAGCGTAACAATTAAAAGTAATTATAATAAATTCGATTGCGATTTAGTTAATGAATTATTGATATTGTCTGTCGCCATGTATGAAAACAATATTACCTACAGCAATGATAAGCAAAACATTGTATTACAAATACGTTGCAGTCAATCGAAGGTAGGACATGAGAACAATGATATGCTATGGTCCAAGTTACAAGAACTTTCTTACTTTAATTTATGGTGGATGGTAGAACGCCAAGACGATCTCCACCATAAAGTAAAAGCGTTTGAAAATAGCCGACGCGAAGCGCTCGACATAAAACGCGAAATACGCAAGAATAGAACTAAGCCCTCCTACACCTGCATACAACACCGCGGGTCAACTGTATTGCTCTTCATGTGATCGGGTGTTTAAGAATAAGTTTGGCCTAGCGAGCCATATTAAGGCTCACGCTAGGAAATTAATTTTGTTAGTTAATTTTTGATTTAGGTTTTAGAAGATACATATTAATTTTAGCTGGGGTCGCCGTCATCGAAATCGATGAAGAGGACTATATACTTTAATTATGTATTAATTGTAAAAACTTAGGCCTAAGATCTGACACTGTTAAATTTACATACATGATAAGTCCAGTAGGTCCGGAGATTACCCTATATTACCCCACAAACTTTACTTTTTTATAATATTAGTAGATAAACCTTTTTTCAGAACAGTAAAAAGCGTAACGTTGTTGGTGTCTATGGGCGACGGTGACCGCTTACCATCAGGTGGTAAGCTCGTTTGTCTATCTTTTATACAAAAATATTTATCTATCTATTATTATATTTGTCTATCTTGTATAAAAAAAAAACTTTATCTATTTTGACCCGCTAAAATGCTTATTGAAAGAACTTCTTCGTTTTTTAAGTCCTCTAGTAGTAAGCGTGGCCCTTGGCCTATATTTACCCTATTCCTCAGTGTTTTTCTTCACTATTTAAATTTAAGGAACAAAATTATAACCTTTGATATGAACGCGAACATTTTTGATATCGAATATTGGGGTTCCTAGAGTTCTTCTACTGTATGGGTTGGTAGTAAGCCTAAGAAATATCCTTGTGATACAAGTGAATAAATACATTTTAAATTTATTTTTCAAAAATAACGCTGTCATCTTATAACTCAACACTGAGTCACAGCGAGAGTGAATGAGACATTTGCAATTCGACGTACGCGCGTCGCATAAATGTATTGCGAATGCGTTCAGTCATGCGCGCGGGACACTCGCGCACAAACACGGAGCTGTGACGTCAGCGTCGACAATGATCTACATTTTAGGGCGCAGCTGGACAATTGGGTATTTCTGTTGCAATCAAAAGATTGATACATTTTTTTTAATGAAACAACTAGTTGATGGAATAAGTTTAAATAGCCTACCTGATGTCAATTAAAATCCTCAATATCAAAGTTAGAAGGTATTCCTCTGTTAATATAGTAGAAAGTAGTCTCCTTCTTCTTTTCGTGTTACTGGTTCTTTCAAACCAGTGTGGTGAACGGATTTTAAGTGCGCATCAGAGAGGCTTCTTTCGTGCACTTGACACAACCTTTTCCAAACCTTTTTTTAGATTCTACGACATACCGATTTCATAACGATGTTTTCCTTCACCGTTTAAGAGTATGTACTTGCATAGTGCACATCAGTTTATCGACAGAAAACTTATTACACGACTGGATTTGAACCCAAGACCTTAGGATCGGAAGGCGGGGCCGCTACCTAGGCCACCAGTATTCTCAAGGCACAAGGCACTGCGCACATCCCGGCGATGACGATGGTGATCAGCTGAAACGCTGTCAAATATCGCTTGACAAATATGCGCAGGCCATCAGTAGATAATAGTGGTAAATATTGTTATTTCTTATTATAATACAGCCAGTTATATTGCAGACCAACACTAAGCAAACTACTTTCAAAAACACTGATTGTTATCAAACCATTAGAATCTCTACAATTCCTTCGCAATAAAAACATTTATTATTTATCCAATACAACAAATCCCTAAAAGGAAAGCCCACCTTTCCGAACCAATAACATAAATTGACACTCACGAAAGCAAACTCAGAAGGAGCCGACAGGTACAATAAGAATAATAGGAAAGTGATGACCCAACAAAAAAGTAGCCCAAACAATTCCGAAACAATTCTAGCGAGAGATAGGGCACGGAATTCTATTTATTTTATCTCTCCGTAAGAAAACATAACATGTCATCCTATAATTTGCCGAGATCCCCGGCATATCCTGTTTCGTGGAACCCACAGTCTAAACTTCGCCGTCCAGCGAGCGCAGACCTCTGGGCATAAGGGCAGGGCATCCAATTTGGTCTCGGGTCGTAAAACTCGGGACTGTCTCGGGAGGCCATTTAACGCTGGTCGCCGCAGATAGGTAAATGTAGAAGAAAAACTCCCGGATTGAGATATATAAAGATTGCATTCGCGATCTCAAGACGGCGACCCGAGAACGGAAAGTTTTGGATGAATGAGATCAATTCTGTCGAGAAACCAATAACCGAGAGGTTATGTATGGGAACCTCGATTGCGACGGTCCTAGTTTTCTTTCTAAGACTTGTGACTTCCAATTTATCGAAAAGCTTTCCAACTCATTTCCAGTTTCTTGTTCCTTCAAAATTCCATTACTCTTTTCGGCTAATTCTTTGATCCACACTTTGCTGGTGTGTGGACTGGTTTTCGCGAGTAGGCCGCTGGCGGGCCCTTTTTGCGTGACACTTCACACATGTTTTCGCACTTTTTAGGTAGGTACGTTTCCTTACGATATTTTCCTTCATCGTCTGGGAGTACTGCACGTAATTTTTAAAGTCAGATAAACTTATTGGTGCTCGAATGCATTTGCACCCACGACCTTAAGATCAGAAGACGGGGTCGCTACCACTAGAACACCAGTTCTCAATTTTCTCTTCAAAATTCCATTACTTTTTCCTCTTTACTTTTTTGTTAACTCTACCTCACTGCTGGACAAAGGCCTCCCCCTCTCCTCCACCATCACTCTTATTAATCGTGTCGTGATTATTTATTTATTGCCACGCGCATGGAAAAACCTAAATTAGTAATATAGCTTACAAAAAAAGCGGCCAAGTGCGAGTCGGACTCGCCCATGAAGGGTTCCGTAGCAACAAGTAACATAATATAAAAGTTCTTGTAGTTCGTCGAAAGGTAAATTGCGGTTTACGATTTATGACGTATAAAAAAAAACTACTCACTAGATCTCGTTCAAACCAAATATCCTTGGAAGTTTGCATAGTAATGTACATCATATATTTTTTTTAGTTTTATCATTCTCTTAATTTAGAAGTTAGAGGACCAACATTTTACCACTTTGGAAGTGTCTCTCGCAAAATCTATTAAGTTTAGAAAAAAACCGTTCCGTTCCGTTTTTGCCATTTAGCTACGGAACCCTTAAACATCCCGCAGACCACGAGTTAGTTTCAAAGACCAAGTATGCATATGACTAATGAGCACCGTTAAAATTATGTAGAAAGAAGATCGTACTGTCGCCAGGTAAAGAACCCCACCTTAAGAGTACGCCAAAGTACACTTCTGGGATGAGTCGAGCTGATGGCTTTCAAGGCCAATGGAGCCTTGTTAAGGCGGCGAGTCAGCAGAATGGTATTATGTAAGCCTGGCTTAGAAAGCTGGTGGCCTAGAGGTGGCGGCTCCACCTTCCGATGCTAAGGTCGTGGGTTCTAATCCAGCCGTGTACCAATTAGATGTTTGTTCAAAAACTCATGTGCATTGTACCAGTACTCTAAAATGGTGAAGGAAAACATCATGAGGAAACCGGCATGTCGTAGAACCTATATACCATGTGCCAAGAGCAAGAAAGGAGCCTCTTTGAGGCGCACTAAGAATGCTTGGTTCAAAAGAATCAGTGACATAATGAGAAGAACAAGAAGAAGCCTTGTATAAATTGACAAAATATTTAAAAAATTTCAATGTAACTTTGATAAAATGAAGTCCAATGTGTATACATTTTCAGGAATAACGATTTTTAGCCCTCTCCACACAACGACTGCCCGAAATCTTTACAATGTCGTCGGTCCATCGGGTGGGCGCGTCATATTATAATTAGTCTTCGGCTCCTGGCTATATAAGCAACAGCAACTAATAAGTGAAAGCTTGCGATAGAATGTATAGTCTATCTCTTTCTGTGTCGTGTGCTCACACTCGATACTCGCTATACTGATCCTTCCTCCAAGCTGTATTCTCGATGTTTTACGTATTTAGCTTGTCTGTGCACTAGAAATGTATCTGTCAATTGGGTCATGCCGCTCTGATGCCGGCAATGGGGTTGTTTATTGTTTTTTCTATGATTGGAATTATAATTGATTGTAAGAAGTTTACCTTATTTTTCTCAACTACCACGCCATGAAATTAGTATCCTTTCAATCAGAAGCGGGGTGTACGGAACTCAGAGGTCAGTGCCTTCGAACAATCTTGAGAAAATTTTAGCTACGTTAGCTACTTACTGTGATTGAGAATAAAACTGGGAAATAGTGCGAAAACAATAAAAACTCGGTGTTACTTCTCTGTACTTGTTGTGTGTGCATAATAACAACGTGTTTGAAAACAACTTTTGACCAAAACATTCTACATTGGTTTGTTGGTTCAGTGCTAAAGCATATCATTTAAATACTTAGTCTTATCCTTATTACCTAAATAACTCAGAGAAAGTATTTGTAACTAACAAGAGTGTTCAATCAAGTGAAGTGGTAAATCAAGAACTATATATAAGCTCCAATAAGTTAACAAAATAACTTTGGTTGGAAATGTAGTAACGGAGAGATTTAATTTTATTCTGCTTTATATAATACAAAGTTCAACAACTATAAATAGAATATTATAGATATAGTAAGACAGGTCTTTTTGTTAAATATTTTAAAACAAAGCAAAATTTATTAACATTTACAAACATTTCATATCGGACTGGGCCACAAATTGCTTACTCAGTACGTTACCTTTTTCTATTTGTGTTTGTTCTAAATTTAAACAATTTGAGCATCTGGTATATAAGTTATAAGTAGGTAGTTACTGATGGTTGTCTTTAGTTGGGCAAATTTTAATTGAAAATTAAAATATAATTTTAGTTTTCTGAGCTAATAAGTTTTGCACCAAAAATTAGTGCCACTCATTTTGATTTAATTGTTGGTTAGAGAGAAGAGAGTGCTCCAAAACATTTGGCTTATAAGACAAAACTTTACGTTAAAAGTGAATGTATTTTTCAGGCATATTATGTAACAAATTTTAGTTAATCTTAAAATTCTTTAAGTTACTTAATAACATATTGTTTTGAAGAATAATGGGTTCAAAACGAAAGTCACGAAAACGTTCTAGGTCTAGACGTGATAGAGATAGTTCTTTCTAGTGTCACAAATACTTCTAAAAATAATGACCATGAATCGAGGCATCATAGTCGCATTAGGAATACCAAGCACACAAGCTCTCGAGAGTGTCGCAGGAAAACTACAAAAAGTGATACGGCTACAATGACTCCTTTGTTGCCTCAAGATGCGATTATACAGCGAAATTATAGTGTTTCTCAAGCCAGCAGAAGTGCTACCCAAAACAGTAGTGCTGGTACCGCACCATATGAAGCTAGTCTTTCTTTGGCTAGTGTTCCTTGTTTTCCTATATACCCAAACATGATGAATAATGTTGTGCCTGAGTTTGACCCTAGTGATAGTATTCATATTCATTTATTCATTGTTTCATGTGTATTATAGGTCTTAGGGGGTAATAAAGTCCAGAACATGAACCCCGCTGGGGCATTACAATGGCCTTGCGGCAAATTAAATTAAATTAGGTAAATCTAAGTAACAAACTTCTTATTTATAGAATCTAACTTAACAATAAATCTTATTATATCTATGTATGACAATTCAATAAAACAAATGTCAAAAATAGTTAAGTAATAGTTAAGTAATCTTCACCTATTGTACCTACCTAATACGAGTGCCTGCCTACCTACTTACAATTTGTCAGATAAAAAAATCTTCTACGGTGTAATAACATTTAGCGATAAGAAATTTTTTAAGTTGGCTGCGAAAAGAGGAATCCTTTGTGTGATCCTTGATATAACTAGGAATTTTGTTATAGATAGTTATAAGTCGAATGTATGGGCTGTTGTCAAATGTTTTTAAGGTGGTCGGAGGCTTAATAAGCATATCTTTGTTACGTCTATTATAGTTGCTATTACTTTCTGACTTTGATTTAAAAAAAAGGTCATTTGCATGATATAGATACACGGTAATATCAATATATGCATTATTTTGAAGTAAGGCCTACAGCTTTGTCTCTGCTTGATGTTTGCAAGTATTCGCACAAGTTTTTTTTGTTTGATGAATAAAATAGTACCCAAAGCATTGAAATATGGATTCACAAAGTAAATGAATGTAGCAAAATTTATAATTGGAATGAGACACAGATTTGCCACTTGGCTTTGCCAAAACTTTCTGGCTTAGCAAAACGTTGGTATCAAGGTTTACCATCCTTAATGTTTAGCTGTGATGAATGGAAGAGTAAATTACAGTTAGCATTTCCTTCAAATGAAAATTATGGGGACCTACTGACCAAAATGTTGAATGTTGAATGGGCTTCTACGACGTAACATTCCGTGGCGGTCTGAGTCCGGCAGGGGTAGGAACAAGGCTACCCAGGTCGTCATCCTGCGAAAGCCTTGTAAGGTAGGGACGTGGAATGTCCGGACCATGTTGGTGCCGGGGAAGATAGAAGAAGTTAAAGGGGAAATGGATAGATTGGGGCTCGACATATTAGGTTTAAGTGAAATAAGATGGGAAGGAAGTGGAGACTACTGGAGCGACGACTATAGAATTATTTATACTGGGGATAAACAAGGAAGTAACGGTACAGCAATAATTTTGAACAAGGAATGGGGAAACCAAGTAGAAAATACCATACATCATACCAGTACCATACACAAATTTGAAATTAAAGGTAAAAAACAGAGAAGAAAACCAAAAACTAAAACTATTGATCTCAGTAAGCTAAGAAATGATAATAATTTTAAAGTGCAATATAATAATATATTAGATAGTAAATTAAAGTTATATAAGGAAAATAATGTGATAGATAACGTTAATAACAAATGGTGCAATATTAGAGATATAATTAAAAGTAGTGCAGAAGATAGTTTGAAGAAAGAACAAATAAAACCTAGGAAAAAATGGCTAAATTCAGAAATAACCGATTTGATGTTGAAAAGAAGGTTGCTGCGTAACAAGGATGATGATGAGAGTATAAAAGAATATAGGAAAATTACTAACAAAATAACACTTAAATGTAGAGAATGTAAAGTAAAAGATATTGAAAGAGATTGCGCCAATATAGATTATTATATGAATAAAGGCAAAATAGACGTAGCATATAATATAATAAGAACTTTAAGTAAGAAACCAAAAACAAAATCAAGTGGAATATTAGACGAAAATAATAAATTAGTGCTAGATAATAGAAAAGTAGTAGATAGATGGAAGAGATATATAGAAGTTTTGTATAAAGGTTCGTCAGAAATTGATATAGAAAGTGAAAGTGAAGTAGAGGAAGATAACCTAGGTCCAGAAATAATAAAAGACGAATTTAACGCAGCTTTAAGACACATAAAAAATGGAAAAGCAGCTGGAGACGATGGAATATTTATAGAGTTAATAAAATATTCAAATAATGATCTCCTTATGGATGAAATTTACGAACTAACAAAATCCATATACAGCAGTGGGGAAATACCCGAAGATTTCAAAACAACAAAAACCGTCACTCTACCTAAAAAAGCAAACACTTATAAATGCGAAGAACACAGAACACTTAGTTTAATTTCTCAAGCTTCAAAGATTATACTTAAAATCATACAGAATAGAATAAGAACAAAAATTGAAGAAAATTTAGGTGAAAACCAATACGGGTTCAGAAGAAATAAAAGGACTAGAGAAGCAATACTGGCCTTGAGACTTATTATAGATAGACGAATGGACCTAGGATTAGATACTCACATAGCATTCATTGACTTGGAAAAGGCTTTTGACAAAGTTGATTGGGAAAAGATGATGGCAGCATTAAAAGACGTTGGATTAGATTACAGAGATAGGAAAATTATATATGAGCTGTATAAACATCAAAACACCATAATAGAAGTAGGAAATGAAAGGGACATAGCTAAAATTAGACAAGGAGTACGACAAGGATGCTCTCTATCACCAGTAATATTTAACATCTTCATAGAAGGAGCTATTAGAAAAATATCAGAAGTTTCAAACAAGGGTGTTAAATTCAACGGAGACACAATTAAATTCATAAGATTTGCTGATGATATTGCAGTAGTTACAGAAACACACGAAGATCTTAAAGAATTAATTACAACAATGGACATTATTTTTAAAGAATTTGCACTAAAGATTAATTGCAATAAAACCAAAATCCTTACAACTTCTAAGCATCAAGTAACTTCACCAAACACAATTACAATACAAAATGACACAATTAAAAATGTGAACAGCTTTAAATATCTAGGAAGCCTAATACCCGCAGACTCCAGATGTACACCTGGTATTAAATCTCGAATAGCAATAGCTAAACAAGCATTTCACAATAAGAAATATATATTTACATCCAGAATAGCAAAACACATTAAAAATAAATTTATAAAAAGTTATGTATGGAGCTTAGCTTTACATGGCTGTGAGACATGGACATTGACGCAACGGGATAGAGAACGACTGGAAGCTTTCGAAATGTGGTGCTGGCGGAGGATGGAGAAAATTAGTTGGACAGAAAAAGTTACGAACAAAGAGGTCTTAGAGCGAGTAAAGGAGAAGAGAGTTATACTTGAGACAATACAAAATCGAAGAGGAAAAATGTTTGGACATCTTCTACGACATGCCAGCTACAAAGAACATCATTGAAGGAAAGGTTAAAGGGAAACGGGGAAGAGGAAGGCCAAGAATTAGTTACATGAGCCAGATAAAAAAAAAAAGTCGCTGTCATGTCGTATAAGGAAGTCAAGGAGGCCGCATTCGAAAGACTTAATTGGAGAAAACTGCATCAAAACCCCGACAAGAGCTAAGTTCTTAAATTTAAGAAGAAGAGAAGAGCCTTATTAAAAAAATGTGAGATAACTGGATCCAAAGCGGTTGGTTGCCTGGTACAGGGAATTGAAGATAAATTTGTTAGAATGGGAGCATGTGCTGATAAATTTTCAGATCCTGAACAATTAGTTGCATATTTGAGACAAAGTGCTGTAACTCAGGTAATTGAGCAACCACAGTCTTTGGCACTGTCATCCAGCACAGTGTCTGCAAGAGCCGAACGGGTAACTGTAGGGAGCTTTCAAAAACAAATGAAATGTTTTAATTGGGGAAACATAGGCCATATTAGTTTGAAATGCTCCAAACCTGCGCAGAAGTGTAGCGGATGCAATATGTGGGGGCACCTTGTTAAAGACTGCCGTGGGCAACCATCAGATTCTTCTTAATGAGACATCAGACATAAGATGCAATTGGGGTTACAAAAAAAAAAAAAAAATGTCGTGAGTATTAAGTTAAAATAAAATATGAGAATTTCATAATAAGAGAGATACCTAACAGTTGACATAATGAACAATATGATTTACATTATATTGCATTGGAGACTAAAATGTGCCTTAAAAGTGATTTCTGACTAAGCGATCTCGAAGCGGTTTCATACCTACAACTAGGTATGATTTAAAATAAGATACTTATGTTATAAGAAAATATTTGTTTTTTAAAATGTAAAGTTAATTTGGTTTATAATTACTTGAGAGAGAGAGAGAGATACTATATTAAGAGAACTGTTGAATTTAACAAATTAATAATAGAGATAATTACTTGAGAGAGAGAGAGAGAGATACTATATTAAGAGAACTGTTGAATTTAACAAATTAATAAAAGATATATTAAAATGTGATTATTTCAAAGAGATTATTTTAAAGTGACCTGTTGCATGCAACAGCATTAAAGTGATCCGTTGGATTGCAACGGTGTAAGTCGTTAGTTATCTAAGGCTAAATGATCTGTTGGACGCGACAGAGATAGCAAAGTGACCTGTTGGACGCGACAGTAATAAAGTGATCCGTTGAATTGCAACGGTGTAAGTTGTTAGTTACCTAAGGCTAAATGATCTGTTGGACGCGACAGAGATAGCAAAGTGACCTGTTGGACGCGACAGTAATAAAGTGATCCGTTGAATTGCAACGGTGTAAGTTGTTAGTTACCTAAGGCTAAATGATCAGTTGGACGCAACAAAGATGGCAATGTGATCCGTTGGACGCGACGGTAATAGAGTGATACGTTGTAGTACATACAACAAATAAAGTGATCCGTTGGACGCGACGGTAATAGAGTGATACGTTGTAGTACATACAACAAATAAAGTGATCCGTTGGACGCGACGGTAATAGAGTGATACGTTGTAGTACATACAACAAATAAAGTGATCCGTTGGACGCGACGGTAATAGAGTGATACGTTGTAGTACATACAACAAATAAAGTGATCCGTTGGATTACAACGGTGTTAGTTGTTAGTTTAAGACTAAATGATCTGTTGGACGCGACAGAGATAGCTAAAAGTGACTCGTTGGACACAACGATATTAAAGTGATCCGTCAGATTTCAATGACGTAAAGTGATCCGTTGGCATACAACGGTGTAATTTGTTAGAAGTGATACAATGCTAAAGAGAAAGAGAGACGAAGCTTAGAACAGTTATGTCGGTAATGATGTCACCTATAAACTTATTTTAGTTATTATGCCTATTTATAATTAAGTCGTTATCGGGCCGTTGGAATGAATAGGCTCTTAAAATAATATCTACTTTTATATTGTGATCTTTGTCAGTATGGTTCTAAAATTATTAATTAGTATGTAATGTTATTATTCTTTCTGTAATAGGCGAGGTCGCCTTATTGTAGTCAGTTTGGCCGAGTGAAAGCTTGCGATAGAATGTATAGTCTATCTCTTTCTGTGTCGTGTGCTCACACTCGATACTCGCTATACTGATCCTTCCTCCAAGCTGTATTCTCGATGTTTTACGTATTTAGCTTGTCTGTGCACTAGAAATGTATCTGTCAATTGGGTCATGCCGCTCTGATGCCGGCAATGGGGTTGTTTATTGTTTTTTCTATGATTGGAATTATAATTGATTGTAAGAAGTTTACCTTATTTTTCTCAACTACCACGCCATGAAATTAGTATCCTTTCATAAGTCAGCAACTAACTAATTGTAACAGACATCTCGGCTCAGTTGGCTTCTACGCCATAGGCCGTGGGTTCGAACCCCACCGAGAACTAATATTTGTGTGGTGAACACAAATGTTTTTTTCTCTGTCTGGGTGTTATATTGTATTCTCTGTATATATTTAACAAAACATAAGTATTAGATCAGCTATCTGGTTCCCATTGTACAAGCTCTGCTTAGTTTAGGGTTCGATAGTGTTGTGTGAATTATCCATAATATTTATTTTACTTTTATTGTTTGTCAAACCACTTATCTATTTCCTGTCCTAAGCTACAAATACAAAAGCATGAATTATCAATACTATAAACAGAAAATGTGTGTTTAATCGATTTATAATAACAGTAAGGGTCCACACAAAGTAGATAATAGTAGGAAGTGATTTTATCTATCGCACACTTTTGTATCCCTTTTTTCCTAAGAAGCGGCAACCGTCATAATACGGGCAAATTGGCGGCCTGTGTACGAAGGGGCTAACTGTTCGCGTGGTTAAGTTTTCTTGCAAAAACACCGCTTTTTTAATTTATTTAGGAGAATAAAACAAATTTTATCGTAAATTATCACGTTCTTTTGCAGAGTCACTTTTATTGCAGACATAATTATTATTATTTTAATTATCCAGTCGTGTAACGCCAGTGCTCTCAAACGGTGAAAGAAAACATCGTGAGGAAACCGGCATATCGTAGAACCTAAAAAGTTCGAAAACATGTATCAAGTGCATCAAAGGAGCCTCTTTGAGGCGCACTTAAAATCCTTTCACCACACTTGGTTCAAAAGAATCAGTGACATGATAAGAAGAATAAGAATTGCAGACAGAGATTCAAGGCACCCAGGCAAGTTAGGTATAAAGGTCAATATCGGTGGCCGCTTTTCAGAAAACACAAGCGACGCAGGGGTGGTTTTGTTTTAAATATTTTAAGCTGATTCTAAGCCTATGATTGGTTTTTAATTTAGTGGTAACAAAATAAATGAATAAAATGTAAAACGATAGAGGGTATAACTATGAAGTAATGAAGTACAGCGAGAGGTATTATTTACCGAAGTAAGTAAACAGGCTTTTGCATCTATTGTAGATGATTTATATCGCCCATAGACACCTGCAACACCAGAGGTGGTGGTAATGCGCTGCCGGCCTCTTAAGAAATGATAGACCCGCCTTTGAAGGACCCCATGTCGAAGCTCCGAGGGAAAACCGCAGAAGGCAGCTCATTCCACAACTTACTCGTGCGCGGCAAAAAGGATCGCGAAAAACGAGTAGTTTCAGAAACTGTTTCCACTTTTCAAGAACTTCAGATGTTGAAAAACCCCGCTATGACTCACCTCTCAAACTGAAAACCCCGTTCGTTATTACCGTCGTTTATAGCACAACAAGGTACTCAATAAAATAATTTCAATCATTGTTATCGTCGTTTCAATCAAATTACATTCAGACGAAAACAAATTTCATTTGTATTTCAATAACCGAAAGTGTCTCTGGTACGTGTTTCGCCGGAACCCATCACGGAGTATGGCTTGTTTACACGACAACAGTTACTTGAACGCTAAAGGGCCAGTATAGTAGTAGGCAACAAATACTGCACGTCGGCTTATTTCAGCTTCATAGAACGTAATGTGTATCAGAAAGAGATAGTGCTCTACGAAAGCAGAAAAACCGACGTGTAAGATTTATTGCGTATTATTGTAAGTAAGCAGAAAGTCTGTAAAAATTCCTCTCGCCGATGTGATGCGTGCTCTTTTTTGCACATGTTTAAGTTTTCTGCTCCTGATATTTTGCAGCCCATACTTTTTGGTTGCTGTTACTTGTTAAGGCGTCAAAAATTGTGTCGCGTCGAGGACGCCCGTAACGTCATTCAAAGAGATCCCACTAGATCTTATTACTCCTATTGGACATTCAATATTGGATGCACCCATAGTAATAATGTGCGGTATGGGTCTGAGTTTTTCCAGATTGTAAACGCAAATGGCTGTAGCCTATTATACCAAATATGATTGTTTCTGTGACTCTAATAGAACGTGAGGAAACTTGCCTGACGTTTCTTTAAGTCACAAGCAAGTATAGCCTGGGAAAACTCAAGGTCGTGTAAACGAGACTCAGTCAGTTTCAACAAAGCGCCACGCTGTTGTATTTTCTACCTGTAATACAAATTTTGATTGACATCTTCATTCTCAGTCAAATTACATTTGTGACGTGTTTGATGAGGACGAAATGAATTTCCTTTGCCTACACCTGCTAACAAAATAAAAACCAATTTTTGAACAAAACGAGATAGAAATACATTGCCGAGACAAAAAGAAAGAGGACAAAATGTTACTGAATTTAGTGAAAATGTGAGATTTGATAAAAATATCCACGAAGTTGGTTCTGTACCGATGTCGAAATTATATGCTAGATTTATATTTATATATGCTGGAACTGAAGCTACAAACTGCATCCTTCTTACCTAGTGTGTCGTGGTAATCAATAAAGATTTATCTATCGATCTGTCTGAAGGAAAAATAAAATATTTATAAGTTTAAAAAACATGAGAAACCGACTTCATTGTCAAACGGCTAAACCGATTTTTATCAAATTTGTTTGGGACAATCTGGACGTAAGAATAACCTTCCAAATAAAAAAATAATTTTCTAAATCAGTTCATAAATGACGGAGGCATGCAGTTACAAACATTAAAAAAAATATTTAAAAAAAAATGGCAACACCGATTTTAATAAAATTGGAAGCAGTACCTTTCAGATAAAAAAATATTTTTTCAAATCGGCTCACAAATGACGAAGTTATGCGGTAACAAACATTAAAAAAAAAAAACAAATACAACCGAATTGAGAACCTCCTCTTTTTTGATTGGAAGTCGGGTAAAAAAAAAGAATTCGAAGAGTGTTGGTGCCGGTGAAATAACAGACACATGAGACGTGCATGCAGGGCAGTGTAGGGCACGTCCTTATCATGTAACTTACAGGGAAATACTTTGCTATACATAAGTAATGGTTACCATCATGGTATGCGATCCGCTTGTTCCCTCAGCAGTATAAAAACTAAATTCTAATACAAATGTATACATATTTCAAAAATTTGTTGGTATTGTCAGTTCTCAATATTTTATTTTATTAATAGCAAAATCGACCACTCTAACTCAAATAGCAGTACAAAGTAAATACTACCCCTCGGGTCTCACAAAAATATCCTAAGTACAGCCACAGTGTTGTCAGAAGGAAAACTACAACGAATTGCGAATTGGAAAATGTTTTATGTTGGCTTTTAGTCACATTTATTTGAATTTTGACCTCAGTTATCAGTATATTTATTGTCAATGCATGTAAATTTAACATTGTCAGATCTTAGGATTAGTTTTAGAATCAGTATATAATTAACCCTGTAAGGGTGTTGCAATACAGTAGGTACAAGCGGACCGATATTAATAATTATGCAGATTGTAAGCAGGTTAATATAAAAAAATAACTGAAAAAATATTATTAATAAGGAGTAGGTATTTATAATTTTAACTTCATTCTTTTCTTTCGTCTCAATAGAACTCGTCTAGCGTGTAGTAAGTTTTTTTTGTATGTAGCACGCATTTACTCAATCATAACTAAATGTATACTATGATTTATTTTAGCCAGGGTATATTAATTTCATAAGATACAATTTTGAATTTAAAAAAATTGTATTTGGATCAAAAAATGTGTTTATGAGAAACTGTTTTCTTCATAGTAGGTAATCAATTGTATTTTAAGCGTTTTTTACATGGTTAGATAGATAGATATAACACTTTATTATACACCACAAGAATTGGACATTGTGCATATATGAAAATACTACTACTAAAGTACAATAGGCGGTCTTATCGCTATGAACGATTTTTTCAGACAACCTTGACCTAGATGATAGTCGAAAAACAAAATAGCTGTAAAATTTAATATTTTCAAAAATTACGAAGTACACGTTATAAAAGCTTAGCTCTATCATAACTGCAAAAAAATAGGCAACCACTCACTAATTGTCTACGTGTACAATATCCTGCCTTTCCTTCCTGCGTTCCAGCACTCTGTGGCAGCAAGGGTCGGAGGAGGGGGGCTGATTTAGTTTGCTCAGTCCGAGACATTATCGATTGGGGCAGCGCGGGTCGGTTTTATTTGTCAATTTTCAATGCTGCTCGTACATTTCAAAGGTACGGGTGCTTGCACGCTTCCCGGCTTTTAGATTGAAATTGTGTAGCAACTGGAGTGCTTTAGGTTGCAGATTAAATGCTGGGTGAAGCGCTCGTTGCGTAGCGTTCCTGCCGTTTTAAAGGTATAAAAAATGCGAAATAAATGTTAGAAATTCTTTCAACCGAAATCCAAAATTCCAGAATGTGGTGTGAAATTTCCAAACTAGTGGAATGTCGCAAGACTTAGTTCGCGTTTAACTTTATTCATACAAACTTCAAACCCATCTTACGCCTTTATATCTTAAATTTGGGGTTGAATTTTCAAAAATCTTTTCTTAGTGTACCTACTACACTTTTCATAAAGCACACACCGTCCAAATTTCAAATCACTAGCTTGCCACGGCTTAGGCTGTCCGTTGTATGTCAGTCACTCACCAAGCTCTTTTACATGCTAAAATATAGTGATTGCGATTTATCAACGATCATTGAAAACATTGATGATATGAGTTAGAAAGTTAGTAGATTTATTTCCATTTCTTTTAATAGTCATTATATCAATATGCATTAAGGTAAAATGCTTTTCATAAATCATAAATCATTTATTTGCTTCAATGGTGATACAAAAGATCTTATAATAAAATTAAAAATAAGTCGCACTCATTCCCCACATTTCTGGGATGCAAATTTGTAGTTGCCGGTTATATAAGTTTTGGGCAGCAATATTGAATACCTAATACAGCGAAATTCTCTAATTATATGTATACAATAATATTGAAATAGTCCTAAGTTATATTATATTTCAGATCGTTACAGTAGTACAGTAGTAGCTGGAAAAGTGATAATTTAACCGAATTGTCAGCTTTATTAAACAGGGCCCCGGTCCTCTATCATTGTCAAAGACGGCGCCGTATAAGGCACACTTAAATCTGAAGCCGCTGGTCGCGCGCTCATAAAAATAATGCTCTACAGACCTACTTTAATATCCCTAACTGAATTTACATAGAAAGCAGGTTAATATAACGCTTGCTTGCTACTCGATACGAAATCAGTAACCCATGCAAATGCTTAAATTTTCGGAACCTAAATAGAATTTTTGGAGATTTAGAGACCCAACCCATCACTGCAGTGGGCGACTACATACATATATGAATGGTTCCGGATACCTGCATTATATGAGAAGAAGCAATAACTCATAATGAGGCGTGATATTACAGCTCCTGATTAAAATACTTCATGACAACCGCAACCAGGTCAAAAAGCATGAACTGCAATGACGCTTAAAGCCTGTTTTCAATGGGCAATCGTCTTTAGGCTACCTCTGCTACCTACACATCGGTTCACATCCTAATAACCAGGTCTGTAGGTGGTCCGCAGATGGAACAATGAACGCATCCTGTTTTACCAATTGTCTAATTGTAAGTACTGGTCGGCGGCCTATTTAGAACATTGCGTAGTATTGTGGTAATCTGATTGTCAATTAGAATAAACGCAAAACGGGTATAGAGACAGCTATACTGGGAGTTTCACTACGTAATAGAATCAGAAACATGACAATTTTTAGAAGAACCAAGATCACCCAGAAAGTTCACCGAATTTGCAAGTTGAAGTGGCAATTATGCAGGTCATATACCTAGCTCGTATAGAACCGACCGTCTTGAGAACAAAGATGGATAGCAACCACGAACCAGAAGATCAAGCTTTGGAAGCTCCTTCATCCGTTGGACTGACGTCGATGTGAGATTACGAAGATTACGAAAAGTCAGGATGAACGCGCAAAATAGTTTTTCCTCAAAATAATAAACATTTAGTAGTAGTAGAGCTCTTTGTGAAGGGTCCTGGAAAGTACTACCACTATGCCTATTTCTGCCGTGAAGTACATTGCTGTGATTCGGTTTAAAGGGTGTGGGTGCGAGTGATATTACTGGCACACGAGGCTGAACGTCTATTAGCCACAAGGTGATGGACGCAGAGCATTGCTTCGTAGGGCACGCGCAATACTTTTTTATAAGCGATGGTTACCACTTAACTTCAGGTGGGCTATATGCTTTTTCCATCGGGCAAGTTGGATTTTCGAATGATGATAAACCAGCTCTGATGACGGAGTATTTAGACAGTGAGCATAGGCATTTCAAATATTATAAAACTCTTCTTCCTGCCCTTATCCCAAATAAAACTAAACAACCAAAATCATAGCACCACTGCAACACATACAAAGCCACAGAGCCAGTTCCAAACTGGATGCAAGTGTCAAAAGCTAAGTAAAGTGATCAAGGCGTGCATCAGAGAGGTCATGACCGGAGCCCGTATCCTATAATCAGATTAACCGAGGACATACCCCAAGCCCTCCGAGCAGAACGTATTGACCGAGTGATTTGATTACCGCTATTGTTAGTGCTTCCTGTACATATAGGTTTTAGTTATATTTAGGCGAGAGCTGGTGGTCTAGTAGTAGTCGCCCCGCCTTCCGATCTTAGGTCGTGAGTTCAAATCCAGTCGTGTACGGAATGTGATAACAATAAATGTATGCGGGAGTCTTTCTGTCCAAAAATGTATGTGTACTATGACAGTAGGTACTCTCAAACGGAGAATAAAATATAATAGGAAATCGGTATGTCGTATAAAACCTAAAAAAATTAAAACATGTGCCAAGTGCACGAAAGAAGCCTCTTTGACTAAAAACTCTTTCGAGAACGTTCGAGTGACATGAAGAAGTGACATGATGACAGTGATGAAGAAGCTATATCTAGTGTGATTCAACAGTATGCCTTAATTTCTACAAACATCTGTTAGTTCTTCTACGGATCGTCGCCAGTCGTTGCATCTTCTTCGTTAATCTAACAATTCTCATTAGCAGTTGCTAGTATAATACGAAATGTTACATTAGACGAAATACATTATCAGACTACGATACGTATTGTAACTAATTGAGACGCTCGTAGGTTAACACAACTGGAATGACAAGTAAATAAGCTTAATAAACAGAATAATAAGCTTAAAAAATAATAGTGCGTCAAAAGGAACATTTTATTGGCAATTTTAAACCCATGTCAAAAACACCAAATGGTCAAATGCATATACATAGATCCCTCACCAAGTTAATCTGCCGTGTGTATCGGAAACTACGAGTACCTATACCACAAAACAAATATTTGCAGGTATGCAAACACGCCGAACCCACACCCTCGCATCACAAAGGTCGCAAGTCAGTACCACTTACCATAATTCTGATTACCTACCAGCCGCAAAATATTCCATCATGCGTTCCAAAATGACATTTCAGCGACGCCATTAACAGGGGACCTTTCTCACGCCTAATGAATTCCTATCGTGTTACAACCTTACAACTATGTCCAATATAATTTGTCACCGCGCAATCGAAAATGACCCGTAACCCTTTTGTAATAAGGCAATGTCCCATATGTCACGGCCGCTCGATTCTCTGAGGGCTATTATTTACAAGAGACTCGTGTAACTTACAAGCGAGTTACACCGTTTTTGGGATGTCGCAGTGACAAATTTATATGCGAACGCGTTTATATGAAGCTTTAAATAAAGTCAGGGGTTGAAAAATTGGTGTTTTGTTTTATTAATGCGCCTTATGATGTTTATGGCTCGAGATTTGCTTATATAACCGAGGGTTATATAAACAAATCTCGAGCCATGTTTACGTTCTACATCTTTATTGATCGGTTAAAATTTAACGCGTCGAGCCAACGTGCGATGGAGCGCAGTATTCTAGGTGTCAAACGATTGGATAGAATCCGTAACACAGAACTGCGCTCACAAACACAAATCGCAGATGTAGCTTCGAAAGCCGCCAAGCTGAAGTGGAACTGGGCTGGTCATATCTGCCAGGTGAGCTTTGGGCAAAGATAGCCACCGATTGGCATCCTGACCCTGCGAGAAGGCGACACGGCAGACCAAAAAAGAGATGGCAAGACTTGATGGTTTCTTGACGGACTGGTCAAGCGTAGCCAAGGATTGATGTCTGGAGGGAATGCAGGTAGGCCTTTGCCCAGCAGTAGGACCCAAAAGGTAAGTAATAATAATTCTGAGTAGCAATCAGCATAATATTAGAGAATAGCATTACTGAGATAGATCAGTAGTTTATTATTACTGCCAACTCACATAGAACTTAAATCAAAAGCTCCAAATCCAAACGCTTCAGGCAACCGTGCCTTTGACCGAGCTTTGACCCAAAACATCGACGCTAGAAGGATTTATTGATTTGCCGGATATCCCTAGCTAGATAAACACCCTCCAGTTCGTCTAAATAAAGCTCACAAAGCCACTGGCCCAATGCATCACAGAATAACAGATTCCTGGTGCTGTGCACTCGGCGAGGCGTTGTGTTTGTCGACGACTCGTCTGGGAGGCGTGTGACGGCGACACGGACGCCAAAACGCCACCCGTGTGACGCTCCAGGGACTATTTGTGGCTTTATCTCTGTGAATTGCAGCCTTAAATTCAGTTTATAGCTTAAAGCACAAAGCCAAGCCTTCCTGCTGCTACTGTTTTGTATAGATTTACGTTTATGGTGTAAATTTATCATAGAAATATATGGTAAGTATGGTAAATTTACATCGATCGTTTCGTTAGTTACGACTATTCCATGGACACGAACAATTCAATTCAAATTCCATTTGCAAGGGTTGAGCTGAGATAAATTTCGCATTTGTATGTGGAAAATATAACATTTCACGACAAGTTTCATAATGGGGAGCCCAAATCAGAAATTTGCATACGAAATTTACAGAAATTTATGTAACAGGGCGGAAAACCCTTTCCTTGAATTCACAATACAAAATATAAATGCGACGGAAGCACACCCGTATGAAATTTTCACAAATGAAAATCGTATCCCGCATTCATAATACGAGACTCCAATTTCGCTTACAGCCACAAGGAGCTTGCCAGCGCTTTTCTCATCGCTTAGGTATTGAAAATGTAGTGTAAGTTAAAATTTATAAAATGGTCAGGCATTTCCACGTGATATCGTTCGGGTGAAACTATTGTTCTTTTTTTATTAGCACGGCCTTGTGGACACCTTGCCTACACCCTTCAAAAAGTGTATAATCATGACAAATACCGGGGGTTTTTGTTCGATTGTTATAACAACGTGTGTGGCAGCCTTTAACTGTTCATTATTTACCTCAATGCTCTTTTATTTTTGTGTCATAAAATACAATTTCTCATAAATATATTTTGCAAAAGCGTTCAAAATTAACTAGTAAACCTCCATCAGTTTTTACATTGAAAAGACCTAAAAAGGCAATTTCGACTTAACGAAAACTCGTTATATGCCAATAAAGTGACTTTTAATAAATTCAATTTTCACTTTATTTTGTGTAATGGAAAACACGAGACTGGCCATTGCCATTCTCGACGTGACTAGCGCATTTTTACAACAGCAATATCACCGAGGACATAAAATATGCAACGATATTGAAATACATACCTCACGCACATCAAATAAAATTCCCAACATCGATAGTTTTGAAACCCATTTAGTGTATCTATTTTATACGTTCTACAGTGTTTGTTTTCTAAATCTGACGAAAAACCTCTTTGTTTCTTTAAAAAATGCCAAGATGCCAAATCCTATGTGGCGTGGTGGAATTGCACTGTGTCACACTCTTATGCTGCCTTCCTACGGTGCGTGGTTCTACAAATCATCACGCACAGCCGACGACAACGCACGGCAACGCACACAGAAAGGGCTCCTGTGCTACCGCGCACCTCGGCGCACGAGACCGTTCCCATGGTGTGTCGTGCGAGCTGATCCGCCTCCGTGCGCGATATCACACACCGGTGGGAGAGGGCTATTAGACACTAGAACAAAACAATACAAGCATTCCTGGGCTTGAACATCGGAAAAAATTCAAACCGTTTTCGCTTGAAATACCTGCAATCTTTATTATTTTGTTCTGTTCGAACTCAACCTCTAAAACGATTGGTGCAAAGAACAATATTCAAAAGGTTTCGCTCAAAAAACCGGTGTAGAACGAAACGAATTAGTTCTCTTCGAACAAAGCATTCGCTGCCACCGAAAAAATCGAATTGCTCGATGCATCTAACGCACAGTGACGTGTCAGTGCTGGTGATAACACATTAAGCGAGATAAAGATAGATAATGAATATAATTTGGCAAATATGAACAGGGTTTGGTAAATATGGCAAATATGGTCAGGGGTTTTGTGCATATTATGTATTGTTTACAAAGGTAGTATTTGTGGAGTCAGGGACTATTGTTTGGCTGTTTGTTCGTAAAAACATTTATATTGCAATCACACCGTGGGCTCTTGTATAATGCAATAAATGTCCACATACAAAGCTGAGTACGCCCGCGCGACCGAATGGTTTGGTGTCACGTTGAATAGTTTTCAGTGGCCCGCTCTCGGAATATTCTGCTACGTAACGCCATTTTTTTTTTTTAGACGTTATCACGTCAAAAAATATGAAATCAAATAATAGTTCGATTTAAATTAGGTTATAAAATTCAATAGGCCGCCCTCAAATTCCCTTCCCCCGGCTTTGGAATAACTATGCAATATAATAATATAATATAGTCTAGGTTTCATCTAGTGGAATGATAGAAATCTGGTACGAAACTCGGAATTATCTAAGTACATACGAGTACCTATAACCATGTTTTGTAATTTATGGATGATCTGGATATCTAAGCTCTATCGCTAGATCAGCTTTTAGTATCGTTTTTTAATAAGAGAGATAAAGTTGGCAAAAATCTTTTGCATTTGAATATAAAAGTAGGAGACTAATTAAGACAGATACCCTTACGATTTTCATATCGTCTATCTATATCAACACGTCTCAAGCACAAAAAACACCCGTAAATAAAGAGCATGAGTAAAAAACAAATGCTCAAAAAATCATTTACAATAGACGCCTGTTCGCCATTTTTTTGGTAGTCAAACTTTTACTTTATTTTCTTCGTCCAGATCCAAACCTGTCCAAGTACTATCCGAATAGTTTTCTGCCGAGGTGAAAATTCGATTGTGTGGTTTGCGGCGCGTCCCGTTGTATTGCCCCCGCTTCCATTGGGACGCGAAAATGCACTTTTCCTATAGTTTACCTTTAGCACAGGTTGTTTGTGCATTTGACTTATACCATTATTCTAGCATAGCGGCGAGTGGTGAGAGCTTCGCAGTTAACATTTATTTTTAGTAAATTCGTTATAGGTTACATATTGGATAGGTTTGGATAGGTATAGGTAGGTATACCTATAGCTAATCAGGTAATATTTATTGATATTATCTTTAGACTAGATTTTGTATTAAGACCTTAAAGGTTATTAAGATTTCTAGAAACACAATTTTCCGTGAATTTATCGGAAACCTGTTTTCTTTGTACTCAGGGATTAATAACCTTTCATACTCACGACTACGCCCACGAGCTAATAAAAATGTAGACTACCTATATTAATTCTTTGTACAGTAATTAGGCTTAAAGAATTTATTAATTTGCTGCTACTAAAATATTTTTTGGGGATAATTTACTTTGATTTGGAATCTATTGAAAAATGTAGTGACTAATAAAAACGATTAAAAATAAAAATAGCAGTAAAGTTCCTGTGTGGTGTCACTCCAACTTAGTGAATCGGCAACACAAAAGCAAAAGTTTCAAAGTAAATGAAGTACTAACCATTGCCTACAGCAAACCTATTTTTGTAAACCCGAAAATGTGTATGTCAGTAGGCCTACCACAAGCTAGCTCTGGCTCTGGTTTTGAATCTGTGCGAGTGCTGTCTAAATAGATCCTACGTCAAAACGTCACACACACAGTATAACAAACTGGTGAGCACTCACACAGACTCAAAACCAGAGCCAGCGACAGAGCCAGACAGAGCTTGTAGTAGACCTACAGGTTGTCTCTATCATAGGCTGGCTCACTAGTTTAGAAATTAATAAATAGCATAGGCTATCCACTGCACTAGCTGACTGACTGTATCGGCCGTGCAGTTAGCGTTAAAAGTAGATTGACAATTTCAGTTGGTAAATTCCTCTTGTCTCTGTTGTTGAAGGTATGGTAACTTGGTTAAAAAATAGAAAAGAAAGAAAGAAAAGAAAATTTGTTTATTGACCATAAAAAAGATACAAAATAAAATAGTGGTAGATCAAACCAAATCTTCAAATAAAAGTCAAAATTTCAATCTAAAGTGAGCTTATTTAAGAATGTAGCATTGCTGTGTTTCAGTTTGAAGGGTGTTGGTGCCGGTGTTACATCTGTATTGAATACTGAAAAAGCCGTCATAGTGCGTGAGGCTGACCATTTGTATACCTCAAGTTGATGGACGCAAGGCAGTGCATTATAGGGCAAGTTCCTGACGTGCGTGACCTACGAGACAATGCTTTGTTATAGGCGATCATTACCACTTTACATTAGTTGGACCATATGCTTGTTCCATCAACTAATTATGTATAAAAAAAAACTTGACAGAAATTAATTATATAGAAAAAATAGGGTATTTATCGCGATTCAAATCAAATGAAATCAAAATAGCCTTTATTCAGATAAGTTTAAAGTTACATTTACAATATTATTATTAATCAAGACATCGACAACTTGATCTGTTTGCCCGATTTTGGCAAAGGCCTCCTCCATTTTTTTCCATTCTTCTCTATCCGTAGCGGTTCTCGTCCATGTATTTCCTGCTATTGACTTTATCTCGTCCTCCCACCTTCTGAACTGTTTCAGATTTGAGAGACTTCCACGATTTCTCTTCTTGTTTTATCGCGATTACCTTTACATAATTATGTAATTCATACAATTATGCATAACGATCGCGTTAATTTAAAAAGTGCTTTTACAGAAATTGCCAAACTATTATCTTTTACTATGATGTTGACTGTACTACACTTCACCCATGTATTATAAACAGCACGTAGCAATCCCCGCTATTTCAGTCGTGCTGAATTCGTAACCGCGGTATTCCGCGTTCCGACATTACCTGAATATCCGTGCTCTAAACAGAATGCCTGATTACGCAGCCACCCCCTCCCCCTGATCAGGAAATTCCTGATAAGGAATCTGATTAAAAATTGATTTAAACTGCAACATGGTGGCACTGTTTTCGGCTCAAAAGGTATACAGAATAGAATAGAATTTCTTTATTTGCTTATGTGGTTTGAAATAGGCGTAACAGGGCGTCGTATATAAATAGGTAATTAAACGAAAGGTGGATTGCATAAGCGTCCTAGTATTGACAATATAAATTTATATATTGCACACCTTAACTAACAATAGAGAAACAAGTAACAACAATTCAAATATAATAATGCACACTGGGCGGTCTTATCGCTGGAGAGCGACCTCTTCTAGACAACTTTTGGATGAAGAGAAGCTTAGAATTAGATGGTTAGCTGGGTTGCATTAACAAATAACAGTGAATAATAAAATAATATGGTAATTTTCATAAGTAAATACATAAAGGCTACATACCCATATACATATCAGTTTTTTTTTTTTATTTAAACCTATTTTGTCCTACTGCTGGGCAAAGATCTCCCCCAAAGACTTATCTTATCTCTTTCTCGAGCCTCCTTTTACCAAAAATAAATCAATAGTATTTCATTACTTCGTAAGAGTTTGTTCTGTTAATCAATATTTAAAGCCTTAATTGCCTGATTGAGCCCGATGTTCGTTTACTTAACAGAGCAGTACAGAGCCAAAGTTGGCGATATAAAACCACACTCAGAATACCAAGTGGTTGGTACGAGCACAGCATCAGATGACATATCAGCGTAAAACTGTGCTATTGGCCGAATATCGCGGGCATACTAATTGTGACCCAAATGCTATGAATATTTTACAATCGACCTGAACTCAACGGTCCCTAGGGATGGGACAAGCGAGATGTGATCACCTCAATCTTTTTCTCAATCTCTAGATCTTTGGGGAGGGATGTAATTTTGTCACTAAATAAGAAAAAGTAATAAGTATGGAGGAACTTACCATTTAAGTGTGGGTTTTAGTGTGCGGGAAGTCAGTGGATGGAAAGAGCTCAGAATCGTTCTTCCTGGAAATGTGTTAGGGGAGGTCTATGTCCAGCAGTGGACTTCTTCAGGCTGATGATGAACCATTTTAGACACGTAGGAAATCAGAGTTATTAAGTCACGGTGAAGTATACTAGGATAAAAAATCCTTAAGTTTTCAACCCCTGAACCCCACGCCCTGTGCAAGTTGGGGTTGAATTATGTATAAAAATAACTACAAGCGAGCGAAAGCGCACACGATTTTGCTAGTTTTTTATACAAATTGGGTTAAAGTATTCCTACCAAAATTACGTTATACCTAATACATTCTCATAACTTCCATGCCTGTGAAGCGAAACTATCCAGACCACAGAATACAGAAGACAGTAGAAAGGCGATCATGGAACGTTTGTATGGAAGCCGCTGTCGCCAGTTTTATATTTTCACTACAAATTACATTTTAAGTATCACTAGGTATGAAAAAAAATAAAGGCAGGAGAATGTTTTGAAAGTATTTCCTTGTTTTCACTTGTAGCTTGATTTCTTTAAATATTGCAACAAGCTATTTTTTATTTTACGACTCCCGAAAAGACTGCCGAATTTGTATGGAGATAGGAGCACATGCTCATGCATTTTGGCGACACTTTTCCGGCCACATGGCCGTTCTACTATGTTCTGTGATCCAGACTCTGGAATCCGGCCAAAAAGGGAACTCGCGACTATGAGCTAACAAATTATGAATAATGTAACGTTGTATCTCCCACAAATAGAATATACCGTTAGGTAGAGGACGTTTTATTCGGCGACGTTATACGGTCCGACTGGTCGTAAAGAGGTCGGTCTCATAGGCTGTATTTACACTCCATAGGTACTCTGCCAATACAGTTTATAGCACTTATTGTGTGACGTTATCATTAGCCAGGGTGTATATTCTGCAAATCAACTTAATAGAGTTGTCATACGAATACCGAGCTCTTCTTATTCCAGTCTTTATCCCACTTTATGTGTGGTCGGCACAACATGTTCTCCTCTTCTATTTTCCTCTATAAGCCATCATCTCTGTATTCACTTCTTTCTTATCCATGTCATATTTCAAACTGTTGATCCATCTTTTCTTTGGCCTACCTCTACCCACATATCTATCTACATTCATACTCATCAGTCTCCTAGTCACATGACTTTCATCCCTCTTCATGAAATTCGCAGACCACGTCAGCTTGTTGTTCCTCAATTTTTCTATCACCGGTGCTACTTTTAGACTCTTTTATTCCTTATTTTATACATTCTTGTCACTACACCCATCTATCTCAACATTAACGACCATTGTTACTAAAAATGTAATAACGTTTTTCTGATCTGTTAAACGCCATATAGAATTTTACAGCTGAACCACTTCTCAGAGAGAGAATATCTACCGTGCCTGGAGATCAAAAACGTATTGCTTGTTCATAGCATAAAATCAGTGAAGAATGATGTAAACCCAGCTTTATGCAAAGAAGTTCCGTAAATGTTAAGAGACCCACGCTTTTTAGATAACATACTAATAAATTATCTATGCGGGTAGTTACCGTCTGTGACAGGGGTACTTTTGGGCTGAAATAAATATTTTTCTGCGAAATTTGCGCCTCAAAGTGATGGACGCGTGCCATGTCACATAAAAAACGGTATGAACCAAGCCGTAGTTTGTTGTCAGTTTGTATAGGCTTGGTCGCGAGGAACTGGCACATAGACTCACCTAACTTAAGACTTTTCAAAGTGATCCTTGTGATACTACTGAACAAATGTCGACCAGATCGCAGATGTTTTAGAGAAAGGCCAGGTCAGGAGTACCCTAAACCGACGAGCATGTATGAAGAATGTGTTCAACAATTACATTTTTGACTTTGACTTAAGACATTTTTTCAGTGTTTATAGGCCTGCGCACACCTAGGACGCTACCGCCGGCGATCAGTGAAACGCTCTCTCGTAGAGAGTATTTATATTCCTTGGAAACGCTGTCAAATTTGACGGCGATATTTGACAGCGTTTCATTGATCGCCATCGCCAGCGACTTAGGTGCACACCTAGCAGCAGGCAGGCCTTTAGACGAGATATTCGGCTACGTTTGCTTATAATGCTGCCAGCATTATAAGCAAACGTAGATAAAAGCCGAAGACAGATTATCAGACTTTTTAGTTTCTTTTAAAACACAAAATTATAATATTCATTCAGCAGCCATCTTAGGATTTATTCTGATCTGCATAGGTTTGCAAAACCATCTTCGGGAATATGAAACAGTCGAGCAAGTGGAACCCGCTCACTAAGCGGGTTCCACTTGCTCGACTGTTTCAGCGGCGCTCACCTTAAGGCTGGTTTTAGTCTCACGCCGACGGCACGCGAACCATCAGCGCTGATGGCCGAGATTAATGAAGTTCATTAATCTCGGCCATCAGCGTTATTGTTATTACATAGACTTTAGGGTGGTCCCAATAGCCCAATTTGCAAATTTGCAGTTTGGTTCCTTATATGCCTTACAGTTGCAAAGAATGACCTAATGAACTAAACACCAGACGATGGATTGGAGTTGGCGAAAATTAATAAAACTTAATTTATATTGTCTTCTTCTTTTTATTTAAAATTGATCGCTCTCTCTCTGTCTCTTGTAATGTATGCATTTTCTCCAGGTATTTATTTTGAGGGCAACCTCTTTGACCTCCTTATACGACAATTGACGGCAATCATCGCTTTTATTTGGCCGATCCTTCCCCTTCCTTTTTACGTACAAGATGGTCAATTATCTTTCCTTCAGAGGGTTAATTTTAATCAAATTTTTGACTTCACAGATAAATCAAACTAAAAATGCAAATATTGTATCCACTTTGGAAACAAAAGCTTTCAACAGTATTAGCTTGTAGTACGAGTATCTGAGGGAGTAGATTTAATTAATTATTCATGGCAGAAGTCCGAACCAGTTATCCACGCTAATTTTCTATAAGCTTTCCATCTAGCTTTGCTTAGATCGGCACACACCCATGTGCGCCGATCAAACTAAAATGAAGCTTCCTAACTTAAACTTATATATATATATTTTTTTTTTTATAATAGCTAGCTAAGCATTTGGCTGCCATCACACCTGATGGAAAGTGAGGATGCAGCCTAAGATGGAGCATGCTTAGCCATATAACCGGCAACTACAAATTTGCATCCCAGAAATGTGGGGAATGAGTGCGATTTATTTTTTATTATATTATTTATAAGATCTTTTGTATCACCATTGTAGCAAATAAATGATTTATGATTTCTAAGGTTTAATTTCACCATGATCAGTAATGAGCCACGTCCATTTTGACATCATCAGATAATATTATAACGCGCCAAGCAAAAACATATCCGTGCCTTTCTAGAGACGCTGTTGTACCTTGACCATTAGAGCCTGTCCAGATGGGGCAACGTAAAACGCGAGCAACTATTTGGTAGGAGCGCGCGTAAAACGCGGCATCTGGACGCAATATAAATTGAAACGCGCGAGGGCACTCGCGCGTAAAACGCTCCATCTGGACAGGCTCTTAGATGGAGTAAGCTTGCTAACACCTATTTCATTCTCTCGGAATATTTAATCGAACCGAACGCGCAGTGTTTGAATCCTAATTACTTATTGCGAAGGAGTGCAGAGGTTAAAATATACAAACAAACAAACCAACATCGACACACATCAACAAACCAAATTCTACATCGGCAATAGACCACTAGATTGTAGATCACGTTAAACTAATGGTAAATTTATGAATTATTAAAGAGTTTGACTACCAAGTTAACCATGGACCCGAAATGAGGTCAGATATAGATAATCCTGTTATTTCGGTAATGTGAGTTCAATGGCTACATTATTATTAGCTATTGGGAAAAAGCAATGTGTTTGGATAATTATATCGAGATTAAGTTGGAAAAGTCTCAAATCTTTGATTTGATTTTTCCCGCAGGTGGGATTTTTCGGAAAAATTATTTGAATTAGGTACTGTATAAGCTTATAATATTCTGTGGTAGGTGTTTAGGAGGTACCTAATAAGCCTGGAGCCTGGTTGTAAGCCTTATTTTGCTATCTGTTCTTCGATGCTTGGTCGAGTGGAACTGGCATTTAGACTCATCCGTGATACAAGGGAATAAACTAATTTTGACTTTGACTTTGTTCGTTTTGGGCCTGTTCCATCCACAGACTTCTTATAGGTACGATCTTTTAAATGACGTCGGTACTACTCGTTTTCCATTCCACGGCCGCCATTCGAGAACCCGACTCCCAACAGTTATAGGTTCTACAGATTTCCTCGTTTGGGATTTTCTCTCAGCGTAGCCCGCGTTGTTTTCTATAACGTAGCTCTTTCAACATTTAAAATTAGTTCACAAAAATAAATAAAAGTAGCTTTAAAATCTTGGAATTACTGCTTAAAGAGAGTTTGAACGACTCTTGTTAGAGTAGTAAAGAACCATGTTCCATACCATGTGATTTTACGAGTTTGTACTGACATGAAACGTTAGTACCTAGTTCTTTATTTTTTGAACTGGCATCGTTTCAAAAATAAAACCTCGCTTCTTTCATAAATGCAAGTCGCGGCAAAGTAACTAGTTTGCTTTAAAAACTCCTCATAAAGCCTCATTTGCACTATTCCAGTGTTTAAGTCTGCTAGCCAAACCATTTTCATTTATAACTTTGGCGACGCTTGTCTTCTCTTTTTCTCTCTTTTTGTTTTAAGTCATAAGTGTCTTAAGTCACTTTACTGTGAAGTTGCCCTCAGTTTATTACATACATACATACATAAAATCACGCCTCATTCCCATGGGGGTAGGCAGAGATCACGGATTTCCACTTGCTACGATCCTGACACACCTCTTTCGCTACATTCACTCTCATAACATTCTTCATATATGCTCGTCGGTTTAGGGTAGGTACTCCTAACCTGGCCTTTCTCTAAAACGTCTGCGATCTGATCGAGATACATGCGCCTAGGTCTTCCCCTTCCAGCAGTTCCATTCACACTCGCCTGATGCAATTGTTTTGTTAATCTCCTTTCATCCATTCTCTCTACATGTCCAAACCATCTTAGCATACCTTTCTCTACTCTCATCACTACGCCTTCTTTCACACCGCATTCCTCTCATAACACACTGTTTTTCAATCACCTGGTTATTAGAATGAAAATAATAGATTTTTTCTTTCTACTGATGATCATTTTGCAATAGTTAAATAATACCGAGCGGGCAGTGTACTCGCATACTGACTACAGTCCGTGGGTTAACCGCTGCACTAAACTCGTTATAGCTTTTTGTGTAATTATGTTCGTAAAATCTGCGAAAATTGCGCTCATTTCAATTTCACAAAACCGTTTGTTGCCAGTTATACTTCAGGTCCAACCGAAGATGATTACAATATTTACAAGCAGCAGTACACGTATCATGCTGCTTCAGTCACACTTTCAGAGTTTATAGGCCTAAAAGCAAAACTTTTATACTCTGTATCGCTTGGGCTTTCACTGTCACCTGTCATCATTCGTCGTGTCATTACATGTTTTTGTGTTTGCCGAAGTCACACGCTTTCCGCAATTTTTTGCAATTTTTACGTAAATTGAAGTCTTTTAGTAAGGTTTAAGTGTTAAAATGGGTAAACGCAAGAGATCAAAGGATTGTGATCACATTTTAAAGAAAATTAGGAAGCTAACTTTTGCTTAAGCTAGCTTTTGCATTTAGTATTATTGTTGAACGATGATTAAAATGTATGTTGAGGGATAAGGTTGCCTCATTACAATGTTTCACCTACCCAAAAGGTCAAATAATTTTATTTACCGCGTACATCGCGTGTAAGATCAGCCATGTAAAATTGGACTCGGCAGTCTATATGATTAGCCATTGTCCAATCTCCACTTTTATAGTGTTGAGAACTCATCAGCATCCTATATGGATAGCTATCTTTTTACCTCCACTTTTATAGTGTCGAGACGATGTTGTGCATCCTATACGGATAGCAATTTTTTCCTCCTCGTATATCGAGTTGAGACGCGTCGTGTTAATGGTATCTTTATTTACCCTTACAGAGAATCATCCACCTGCAAATGAAATTATTGATGTTATAACATTGACTGAAGGTGACAATCCTAATGTTAATTCCAAGACGACGGAAATAAACAACACTTCAAATGAGATTGAAACTGATCTTGATCCGAATGTATTGCAAATGCTTGGTGAAGACCCCTCAACCCTAAATGCTCACGGTGATGACATAAACAAGCATGTAGCTCCTAGATGGCAGCACATATTGTTAAACGGTCTTAGCAAAGAAGTCAAAGCCGAAATGCTACAGCAGTATTTGATTCCTGGTAACTGCAGCAATCTAAAAGCGCCAAAATTGAACCCAGAAATTAAGGCAGCGCTCAGTGAAATAAATCTCAAAAAAGATACTTTTAACGAAAACAAGCAGAACCAACTCTCTAGTTGTCTGACTGCATTGGGCAAGGTGCTCGACAAAGTATTGGCTTCGAACCAGAACCAGGACATCATAAAACCTTTGAGTGATGCGGGAAGACTTTTATGTGATTACCATTACCGCGAATCACAATCCCGACGGTTCGCCATTTTGAACTCTTTGAATAAAGACACGCGAGATGCTGTAAAAGATACTAAGATTGACGAATACTTGTTTGGCGCAGAACTGGCAGAACATCTGAAATCTGCGAAAGCTATTTCTAAATCAGGATCAGAAATGAGAACGGCACCTACCCCACGCACGCAATTCAAACCGCCCGCAGCCGTGCAACCACAACGTGGCACTTTAAACTCGAAGGGAGCATCCAGGATGGCAGCCACCGAGATGCGCCCAGCACCATACTCGACTGCACGCCGGCCGGCACCGCCAGCTCCGGCTCACCAACAGCGCGAGCGGGGCCGCCGCCGCGAGACTGCCAACTACCGGAACTTCAACCGCCAGCGACCTCAGCGACGCTAGCGCCAGACGTCTGTACGCAGGTAGATGATGGTATACCTTTTGCTGGCCGGTTACGATATTTTCATTCGCAATGGTGTAATATTACCGATGATAAGATGCTTTTGTCTTGGATAAATGGGTATAAAATTCCATTTATAGAAACCCCATTTCAGACATCGTATCCAGACAATTCTGGTAAATCTGAGGCATCTATACAAATTATCGATAGCTGTATCTTCGATATGCTTAATACTGGTGCTATATCTGAATGCTCACCATGTGAGGGACAATTTTTATCACCCATTTTTACGGTCCCAAAACCTAATGGTACACATAGGTTTATTCTAAATTTAAAAAATCTGAATTATTTCATAGGTGTTGAACATTTTAAAATGGAGGATCATCGCACTGTACTAAAAATATTAGATGAAAAGCACTACATGACCACATTAGACTTAAAAGATGCCTATTTTTTAATATCTATAAACAAGGCTGATAGAAAAATGCTAAGGTTTCAATGGAAGGGAAAAATCCTTGAGTTCAATGTCCTCCCATTTGGAATATGTACCGCGCCGTATGTTTTCACAAAGCTACTAAAACCAGTTATACAATATTTGCGCTCGGCGGGTCTCCTATCGGTGGTCTACTTAGATGATTTTTTATGTTTAGGTAGTTCATATGAAAGTTGCCTTAATAACTTAACTACAACAAAACATTTTCTGACATCTCTAGGTTTCATTATCAATGTTAAGAAGAGTCAGCTGATCCCTAGTACAGTATGTAAATTTTTGGGTTTTAACTTCAATACAAAAAATATGACACTAAGCCTACCTGATGAAAAGAAATTACGATTAAAAGCTATGAGTAAGAAATTAATGGGAACTCGAAAATGCACCATCAGAATGTTTGCACAATACATTGGGCTATTAACATCAGCCTGCCCAGCCGTGGCTTATGGATGGCTGTATACCAAACAGTTTGAACGAGAGAAGTTTTTAGCTTTAAACCATTCTGATGACTATAATAGACGTATGCTTATACCTACTCACCTAAATTTAGATTTTGAATGGTGGATAAGTCATATTGACAGCTCTTTATGTCCGATTCGTAGCGATAACTACAGTTTAGAAATATTTACGGATGCCTCACTGACGGGTTGGGGTGCTGTATGTGACACACGGACTGCCAATGGCAATTGGAAGGACTCTGATTTTTCATTACACATAAATACATTGGAACTGAAAGCTGCATATTTTGGATTGAAAATTTTTGCCAGTAACTTAAGAAATAGTAATATTCTTTTAAGGATTGACAATACCACTGCAATATGTTATATAAATAGAATGGGTGGCATTCAACACAAATCGTTAAATGAATTGGCACGTAGAATATGGCAGTGGTGTGAAGCAAGAAATATATTTATTTTCGCTTCGTATATTAAGTCATCAGAAAATGTAAGGGCTGATCATGAATCACGTCAAGTAAATTTAGACGCAGAGTGGGAGCTCTCAAATTTAGCATTTCGAGATATCGTGAAATGTCTTGGAACTCCAGAATTCGACCTGTTTGCGAGTGCCCAAAACTCTAAATGTAAAAGGTATTCGTCATGGAAGCTTGATCCACACTCGGAGCTAGTGGACGCTTTTACATTTTGTTGGTCAAATTTAAACTTTTATGCGTTCCCACCTTTTTGCTTAGTTTCTAAAGTTTTAAGAAAAATCATTACTGATAAGGCAGTTGGAACTGTCGTGATTCCTTACTGGCCCTCACAGCCTTGGTTTCCGATATGGTCAAGACTTGTAGTATCAAAACAATTGTTTTTTAGCCCTGATAGAAACCTTTTACACTCTCCTTTCAGGGAGTTCCATCCTCTACACGCAGACCTTACCCTGGTGGCTGCGAGGCTATCAAGCAATCCTTGATTGAGCGTGGAGTCCCTGAGCCCGCAATGAAGATAATGATGGCTTCATTTGCAACTAACACTCTTAATCAGTATAGTTCTTCTTTAAAAGCTTGGTGGCTGTTTTGCCAAAATAATGACCTTAATTTCAGCAGGGCCAAAACTTCTGATGTAATATTATTCTTGACAGAAAGGTTTGAAAGTGGTAATGGTTATAGCACCTTAAATACTCATAGATCAGCCTTGTCAATTATTCTAGGTAAAAAAGTTATGGGTGATGATTGTGTAAATCGTTTTTTAAAAGGAGCTTACAAAATAAAACCTCCCTGCCCCAAATATAATATTACTTGGGACCCAAATCATGTACTTAGCCATCTTTCACAGTTATATCCCTATGAAAATACATCGTTACATGATTTAGGACAAAAAACTGTAACATTACTTGCTTTAGCTTCTGCTCAAAGAATGCAGACCTTAAGTTTGATTAAGGTCGATAATATAAAGTTGTATGATAACGCCATTGAAATTCGTGTACCTGATTTGATTAAAACATCAAGGCCTGGGGCTTTCCAACCACTTATCAGGCTGCCCTTCATCCGCGAGAATTTGAAAATTTGTCCAGCGGTTGCGATACAGGCATACATTGACAAAACAAAAACTGTCAGAGGTACTAACTCGCATAATCATTTATTCATATCAGCTAAAAAGCCACATGGTAAAGTCGGTGCTCAGACTCTCGCGCACTGGGTAAAGAAAGCACTTCATGATAGCGGCATAGACGTGAAAGTATTCGGTGCCCACAGCACTCGACACGCCTCAACCTCTGCCGCTCATAGGTCCGGAGTCAGCCTGGAAGTGATACGTAAAGCCGCAGGCTGGAGCGATTCCTCCAATATATTTTTAAAATATTATAAAAAGGAATTATGTAACCATGATGATTTTGTAAATAAGATTTTTGATGTCTAAATATCAACAATGTATCTATGTGATGCATCGGTTCACTTTATTTTTCACTAAATACAATTATTGCATTAACAGTTAACCTAAAAGTTAATGTTAAGAATAGAATAGCTGTAATTTGGGGAATTACATTGAATAATTTTGATTTATTGTAATTTTTTATTTTCTACTCTGAACATCTGCTTGTAAATATTGTAATCATCTTCGGTTGGACCTGAAGTATAATTGAAAATTAAACGAACTCACCTGTGACGTTCGATTCCAATTATACGAGGGTCCAACCGAAGATGATTACAAGACCCCACCCAACCCACTAAAGTAAACCCTGCTCAAAAAATTACAAAATACAAATTAAGAAACTCTAAAATAATGACACGACGAATGATGACAGGTGACAGTGAAAGCCCAAGCGATACAGAGTATAAAAGTTTTGCTTTTAGGCCTATAAACTCTGAAAGTGTGACTGAAGCAGCATGATACGTGTACTGCTGCTTGTAAATATTGTAATCATCTTCGGTTGGACCCTCGTATAATTGGAATCGAACGTCACAGGTGAGTTCGTTTAATTTTCAATTATAGAATAATTTGCAGAATTATTACGAGTTTTATCTTTTGAACATTAATGGAACGTTAGCCTATTTTTGGCAAAGTGTTCTAGTTACTACGTCACTAATATAGATAACATAATTTATGCTAGGTCCTATAAGCGTTACTATCTTCTTCTTCTTCTCTTCATGTCACTGGTAATTTCAGACCAGTGTGTTGAAAGGATTTTAAGTGTGCCTCAGAGATACTATTTTCGTGCACTTGACTCATGTTATTTTAAGTTTTTAGGTTTTACGACATGCTGGTTTCCTGACGATGTTTTCTTTCACCGTTTAAGAGCATCCAGTCGTGTACCAATTAGTTTTTTTGCCTAAATATTGATGTGCATATTTAGACAAAAAAAATCATTGGTACACGACTGGATTTGAACTCACAAACTTATTTCAAAATTCGAATTTCATTCTACTAGGTTGGTTCCACTGACTGCTTGGAAAAGGGATTTTTCTTATACTTTTTTAGGTCTCGTGTTAGATTCAAGAAATACAAATAGTTTATTAATAACTCTTAGTTACAAGTCGAATGTCAAATTGGTATGGAATATACTACAACTAAATATAAATAATTCACAAACATATAAATATTTGTGCATTAAGTAGGTATTCAAAATTACTGTAAAATTATTATTTTTTTAAAACATAAAATGCATAGTACACGTCCAGGTTATCCACTTCTTCTTAAAAAAATATATACAATTTTAGCCTAAGCAGTTGCGGTCCACTTTCGAATCGTTATAAGTCAAGGGTATATATAATCTTTAGATAATGCATCATCTATCATAGTTTAGGAACGATACAAATTATCAGAACAATAACACGATAATTTATCACAAACTGACCTTTGGCTCGGTAAAGTATCTTATTCTCTGAGAAAATATTTATTGACCTTTTGATAAAGGTATTCTGTTTCTCGATATGACTATGAAAGAGTATTCGTTGTTGAAAGACTAAGCCTACCAGTAGGCCTACCACAAGCTCTGTCTGGCTCTGGTTTTGAGTCTTACTGAAGTCAACAGAGCTTGTAGGCGTGTTGTCAAAAAAAAAACATTTTTTATAAGTTGGTACAAATAGATATTCCGACAAAATCATACAAAGGCTTTGTAAATAGGCGTTTGCTACTCAATGCATTGTAAATGTGTTCCATTTTCAAACAAATCACTTTACCGTCACATTATGCTTGATATGTTATACCTAGTTCAATACAATCATGTTTTGCAAACCTCCTTGGTGAATCAATCTCTTTTCTTATAAAAACCTGAGAAAACTTTTTATTGATAAAATATAGTTGCAACACAAATGTGTGCAACTGTGCGTCTGCAACTATTTTAGCAGATACCGGTGCAAATATTACTTCTTTAAATAACTAATTATTTTTCTTAAATAAAAATTACATTGTCATTATCGAGTGAGCGAAACGAACGAAGATCTTACAAACAACTTGGGCAACACGTTTTTAGGGTTCCGTAGCCAAATGGCAAAAACGGAACCCTTATAGATTCGTCATGTCTGTCTGTCTGTCAAATTTTTTTTTCATTTAACCCATACGTGTGGGGTATCTATGAATAGGTCTTCAAAAATGATGTTGAGGTTCCTAATATCGTTTTTTTCTAAACTGAATAGTTTGCGCGAGAGACACTTCCAAAGTGGAAAAAAGTTGGTCCCCCCCCCCCTCTCTAACTTCTAAAATAAGAAAATGATAAAACTAAAAAAAATATATGTTGTACATTACTATGCAAACTTTCAACAATATTTGGTTTGAACGAGATCTAGTCAGTAGTTTTTTTTTTATACGTCATAAATCGTAAACCGCAATTTACCTTTCGACGAACTACAAGAACCTTTATATTATGTTACTTGATGCTACGGAACCCTTCATGGGCGAGTCCGACTCGCACTTGGCTGCTTTTTTTAGGACTATAACCGCTTAGCAATAAGCCTTTTTAAAAAGATAAAAAAGACAAAGACCTCACTCATAGGCTACGATTTCCAAATTAACATAACCAGTATCAAATAAACAATTCCGACTACAATGAAATCATAAGATAATCCTTACGAGTGTTTAGGAAAAGAATTCCCTACAAGATTCCGTCGTCAGATTTTCGCGGCGTTCCTTGTACTCAGCATACATTATCTTCCATTGAAGCCAACAATACGAGCATTACCATTGTATTCACATTGTACACACGTTGTACCATCGAGGAAACGGATTGTGGATCTATTTGCGTGACAACAGGACTTGGATGTTTATTAAGATTGAAAAGTTAAGTTTTTCGCCATATTTATCAGCCTGTACGGAGGCAAAGATTAACTTCTGATTTTAATTTTTTATAGCATTTTCATTTTTTCATTTCATACATACATACATACATATAATCACGCCTTATTCCCATGGGGGTAGGCAGAGATCACGGATTTCCACTTGCTACGATCCTGACACACCTCTTTCGCTTCGTTCACTCTCATAACATTCTTCATACATGCTCGTCGGTTTAGGGTACTCCTAACCTGGCCTTTCTCTAAAACGTCTGCGATCTGATCGAGATACAATTACAATGATGTTTTTCATTTCATTTTTGATTAAATCCATCAGACAGTTATCTTTAGGTCTCCTAGGTTAGTTTTGTTAAACAAAGCATTTCCTGGCCGGTCACTTTTGTAGAACGTGCCTTACCATACAATGCGTCCAAGAACTTGAGGCATACAAGTGTTAATATTACCTCTGTAACTTTATTTTAACACTTTTCCTACGCGAAAACGACTGATGCAACATAAGATTAAGCCAACAGAAAGTTACATAAGCTCACGACCTTCACTACCAAATCCCCAAGCTTGAAAGACGTCCCTTACATCTTAAAACAAGCCAGCCAAACTTGTTCCACTAAAATAGAAATTTACATGATAATTCAAAGGGTCTACTATCCGATTCCATTAAAGGACGCACACAAAACACTGGATTTGAATCGTAAAGGAAGACATTTGCGTTATCTACATTCATCTTACGTCATTAAGCATAAGTACTGAGTAATAGTGGGAACACATAAAGGGGTTGGAACGTAGAATAGCCCATTAATGCCGGGCGTAGACCAAAGCTATTTAAAATCAAGCAAAATAATATTTAAACGATATAAAGTACCTACTTAGCATTAAGTCAAAGCCAAAGTTAAATATGTAGGTATATATTTAATCTAATAAAATCGAATAAATTTAAAAATATTACAAGAATAACTTTGAAACGTCAGAGCTAGGATTACGTAATACGATGAGTGCGGACTCCACACTGTGGAGTCTCCACATGAAAAGGAAAACAAGAAAATATTTTTGATTTGACTAAACAAGAATATACATACAAAAACCAAACAATTTTATTTTCATACAAAACAATTGGTTGCGGACTGCCAATACTTTATTCATCAAAGTAACGCTATCCTTCGGAAAAAATGTAAACACCTCTGAAAAATATATCCCGTGTAATAAAAATAAAATAAATAAATAAAGTTATGCGTATTGTTTACCTCTATTCGCTAGTCGTAGCACAAAATAGAAATATGGGCCCTTTAACTTTTGAGACTATTGTAACGCCTCGCCTCCAGCCAGCCTCCTTGCCTGCCATGCCAGCCATCCAGCCAAGCCAGCCAAGCCAGCCATCAAGCCAAGCCCGCCATCAAGCCACGTCAAGCCTACCAGCGACAGTCGTCAGGCCCGTTATACCTAGGGTGGGGGAATACCCCTCTCCGTATCATGGGGGGGATTTTGATTTAAATAGGCCAGGAGCTCATTTTGTGATTTCATTCTGTACCTAGCTCTAAGCCTAAGTCGAGCTATTAAAATAATTTGCGTGTACCAGTTTTTATTATTTCACACGTTTCAATCAGAAAGTGGGATGAAGCGTAATCGTCCTGAAGAATTGGGGAGAAGAATCCGCCCGCCAGGATGGAGTTCTTCGCATCCAGAACAAAGCCACAGCGACGACGAAGATGATTTTCCAACACCTCCAGCCCGAAAAATCCTTAAATCTTTGCTGGAAAACGAAGTTAACAGGGCGATACGCGACCTGGACCAAGATACCACATCGCTGGGCCGCACCAAGAATCACCACGCCGCCTCACTGATCCCAGAGTTCGACCCGGAGGGAGAAGATTGTACCATATCAGCGTGGTTAAAGAAAATTGACCAACTCGGCGACATACATAATTGGAATGAGAAATTAAAAGCATTCCACCTGCAAGACAAACTGCGCGGTCAAGCGCGCAAATGGTACAACCGACTCGAAGAGTACGATTATTCCTGGGACGAGTGGAAACGAATGCTTCTTCGTGCCTTCCCGAAGCACCGGGACTACAGCGCATTGTTGGACGAAATGATGCAGCGACGGAAGTTACCCAACGAAACAATGACGAAATATTACCAAGACAAGGTCTCCATGTGCTTCCGTTGTAAGTTAAGCGACAGCGCCAGCGTGTCGTGCATCATCAGAGGCCTACCTTCCTCCCTGCAACCAAACGCACGTGCATTCCAATGCGAGCGACCGGACGAACTTTACGAAGCTTTTCTTTGTGCTCTCGAAGACTACCGTGGTCCAACTTCGGAAGTCAGAGCAACAAGCAAGGACGTGCGGCAGCCACAGGTACCAGAAAAAAAAATCAATCCAGAAACGGATCCTTGTCCGCGTTGCAAAAAAACGGGACACATGTTGCGCAACTGCACGCTACCCGACCAACGTGTTTGTTTTAAATGTGGTGCCCAAGGCCACATTGCTACCCGATGCCCAAGTTCCAGCACGCAGTCAAAAGTTTCTACATCCGTGGAAGCGAGAAGTAACATCAAAGACATCAAGGTATTGCAAAATTATAGCAGTGTGTACAAGAAAGTAGCCAAGGTCAACGGAGTTTTTGTCAAAGCGTATATCGATACAGGGAGCCAAGTCAATGTAATGAATAGCCAAATATCTAGGCTTTTGTCCCTTGGAGTAGCACCAACTAGCACCATACTGAAAGGATTTTCTGGGGGATTAATTACAAGCCGAGGAGAAGTTAGCTTTGACCTAGAAGTGGACGATATCAAAGTCGAATGTAAGGCGCACCTAACGGACATACACATGGATGGAATTAATTTACTGATTGGCCAGCCCATCATCAACGATAAAGATATTTCACTTATTGTAAGCAACGGTACGGCTACATTAGTGCAAGAACCCGATTTCACCGCAAAATTGGATGTTGCGGTAGATTCAGAAAAGTTCAAGGTCGTCACATCAAGTCCAGAAACGCTTCCGCCGGGTGCTTCAATCATCAAAGTCCAAGTTCTGGGCAACATTGAAGACAACGACGTCTGCACCGCCCCGCGCCACTTCGAGTTCGAAGGAGTTTCCTACTCCTTGCCAGCTACATTGCTACGCGGTGGCGAAGGCCACATCAAAGTCGTCAACACCGGTGACCAGGACGTCGTGTGGAAAGCCGGCCAGACTCTTACGCGAGCAGAGAGCTGCGAGGAATCCCCGACACTAAATCAGGTCAGTTGCCCAGCCATGCCATGCCTACCTACTTTGCCTAAATTGCCTGGGGGTCTTAGTTCTGTTAGTTCTACTCACTGTTCTAGCATCTTAGCCATGAGCCAATCCACCGACCATAGCATAGGTGGTGTTTCGCTAGCTGATATTAAAATAGGAAAGTTAAATAATAACGAGCATAGTAAATTGATCGATTTATTAATAAAATATAAGGACAGTTTTGCAAGTAGTACGAAAGATCTAGGCTGCACTAATTTAGTACAAATGAAGATAAACCTTACCACTGACCAGCCTATTTACCGTCAGCCTTATAGACTTTCTCATTGTGAGCAGGAAATAGTAAAATCCAAAGTGGCTGAGCTGTTAGATGCTGGTATAATAAAAGAGTCAGAGTCCAATTATGCGTCTCCTGTAATTCTGGTAAAAAAGAAAAATGGTGACAGTAGGTTATGCGTAGATTATCGTGCGCTTAACGCTATCACCATTAAAGATAGATACCCATTACCTAATATTGAGGATCACATTTCTAAGTTGGCGGGTAAAAAATATTTCACTTGTCTTGATATGGCCCAAGGGTATCACCAATTGCAATTAGTGCCCGAGGATACCCACAAAAGTTCTTTCATTTGTCAACAAGGTCAATATGAGTACCTACGGGTACCCTTCGGATTAGCCAATTCGCCATCTGTGTTTATGAGACTAATTAACAAAATTGTCAATTCGATAAAAACTAGTCAAGCTGACGGCGACAGTTCTACACATGAAATTCTCGCTTTTCTCGATGATCTTTTAATTCCGTCCGTAGACGTTGAAACTGGCATAAAAATTTTAGATACCGTCTTGCAAAAATTTAAATCCGAAAACCTAAAACTAAATATGAAAAAGTGTTCATTCCTGCAAAGTCAAGTGACGTATCTAGGACATGACATTTCGCAAGATGGCATACAGCCTGCGCAGTCAAAACTGACAGCGGTGTCACAATTTCCGGTACCCAAAAATGTACATGAAGTTAGGCAGTTTGTAGGTCTCTGTAGTTATTTTCGTAAATTTATTTACAAATTCGCACAAATTGCTCGCCCGCTTACAGATTTGACAAAGAAAAATGTACCGTGGTTGTGGAGTTGTGATCAAATAGCTAGTTTTGACAAATTAAAAAAGTGTCTGTGTTGTAAGCCGGTGCTAGCATTGTACGATCCAGCGTTGGGAGTAGAAATACATACAGATGCATGTAAGTTGGGTATTGCTGGTATATTGTTGCAACAACAAACCGATGGAACTTTGCGACCGGTTATGTACTATAGTAGAGTTACCTCCAAGCAGGAAAGCGTGTATCATAGTTACGAATTAGAAACGTTAGCGGTAGTAGAATCTTTACGTAAATTTCGCATCTATGTCATAGGTAAACATGTGAAAATTGTCACAGATTGCACAGCGGTGCGCGCCACTCTAACAAAGCGTGATATTATTCCGCGTATAGCTAGATGGTGGTTGTCAATACAAGACTATGATATTAGTGTTGAATATAGACCTGGCGAAAGGATGAGGCATGTTGATGCGTTAAGTAGGAACCCGATAGATGTTATGAACGTAAACCGTCTCGAAGTCGCCGATTGGTTTTATACCGTTCAGTCTCAGGATGATAAACTAAAATATATAATCGACCGATTAAAAAGTGGCTCAGCGGAACTCGATATTACAAAAGATTATCAGCTGATAAACGATAGGTTATATCGGAAAACCACTAATGGCAATCGTCTTGTAGTTCCCGGTCCGGCTAGATGGAAAATAGTTCAGATGCATCATGATGAAATAGGTCACGTAGGGTTAAAGCGTTGTATGGACTTAATTAAAACTGACTTCTGGTTCTCTAAAATGACGCGGTTTATTCGAAAATATGTAGCCGCTTGTTTACATTGCGCTTATGGGAAAGGAGAACATGGGAAAAAGGAAGGGAAATTACACCCGATCCCCAAGCCTACTGAACCTTTCCGAATGATCCATGTTGATCATTTGGGGCCTTTTTGTAGGACAAAGAAGGGTCATGAGTATATGCTGGTCATAACCGATGCGTTCTCAAAGTTTGTGATTGCGGAGCCTACTCGAACAGTAAATTCTGTAGAAACTATTAGAGTTCTGAAAAGGATTTTTTGTTTGTTTGGATATCCGGATCGAGTAATAACCGATCATGGAAAGGCCTTCACTAGTAGATATTTTAAGAAATTTGGCACAGATAAACAGTTCAAACATACCCTTAACGCTATTGCTTGTCCAAGGGCAAACGGTCAGGTGGAGCGCACAAATCGAACCATTCTTAATGCCTTACGAGCGACTGACCCTAGCGAAGCATCTAACAACTGGGCCAACTGTCTCCCAGATGTAGTATGGGGTATAAATAATACACTAAATGACACCACTGGTCAGAAACCATATGATTTAATGTTTTCCCGTAGTGGTAGGTCGGTCTGTGATGTAGAAATGCCGGGGCGTGTTGTTGAGCCAAACCAATCCAAGCGAGCCAAGGCCAGTGCTCGTATAGAAAAAGCTAGTGCTAAAATGAAACGTAACTTTGATAAGCGCCGCAAAAACTGTAAAATTTATAAGAAGGGCGACTTAGTACTTTGGAGACAGGCACCAACCAGTACTGCTTCTAGGGTTAACACAAAATTAGATGACCTATACTCAGGGCCTTACATTATAACCAAGGTTGTTGGCAATGACAGGTACAGGATTAGAAGTATTAAGGGGTTGAGGGGATATAAAAGCTTTATGGGGTTAGTTTCCGCCGATGCTTTACGACCCTACCGAAGTATAGCTCCTGTATCTGACAGTGCCAGCAGCTCTGATGAACAGCTTGAAACTGATGACCTGATTGATCTACTTGAAAGCTAATCTTAGTTTTGTTCCCATTGCGGGAGCAATTGTTGCAGAATGGCCGATTGTAACGCCTCGCCTCCAGCCAGCCTCCTTGCCTGCCATGCCAGCCATCCAGCCAAGCCAGCCAAGCCAGCCATCAAGCCAAGCCCGCCATCAAGCCACGTCAAGCCTACCAGCGACAGTCGTCAGGCCCGTTATACCTAGGGTGGGGGAATACCCCTCTCCGTATCATGGGGGGGATTTTGATTTAAATAGGCCAGGAGCTCATTTTGTGATTTCATTCTGTACCTAGCTCTAAGCCTAAGTCGAGCTATTAAAATAATTTGCGTGTACCAGTTTTTATTATTTCACACGTTTCACTATCATGGTTTTTAACACTATTTTTATGAAACAACGGGATATTTACCATGATTAAATTCAACCGTGATCATGGTGCATGCAACTGAGCCGATATATCGGAAGTCAACTCAATAAAATTTAATCATGGTAAATATCCCGTTGTTTCATAAAAACATGGGCCCTTGGTCTGTCTCAAGCATAAAATAAAATAAATAAATAAAGTTATGCGTATTGTTTACCTCTATTCGCTAGTGGTAGCACAAAATAGAAATATGACCCCATTGGTCTGTCTTAAGCACAATCTTATGCAAGAGATTACAAACATAAATTTAAGCCCCTTAGGGGTAGAACCTCTGTGGACCGCTACGCACCCTCATGTTAACGTGACGAATGACAAGCCTGGCCACGGCCATCAGTTTACTTTGAAACTAGATTGGGGATGTTTATGCTCTTGTCATACAATTGTCATACGTTTAAAGTACTTACCAAAAGATCATAGGCCAGTTAAATTAGGTAAGAATCTCGGAATTCGAGATACCCAGCTGTAAGTCTGTAAATACTTGTATATTGACACCCTAAAAGTTGTCTCAAAACCTGCATATGGTAGGGTGTACGCAGCTATTAAATTTAGACATAGACATAGACACTCATTTAAAACTCAAGGTCAAAAAACTTTTTTTGTAAATATATCATTTCCTATGGGTTTTTTGCTATTTGTATTTAATACCAATATTGTATAATACAAAATTGTACACAAAGTTTGTTTAAAATATTTTTCATACGGTGAAATGAAAAAACTATGAAACATTTTTCATTGACACGATAGAAGAGAGAGAAGATGAGTATTTGTTTAAACACAACGCGTCTATCGCATGATTGAGCTACGTACAAACATAACCTTTGGTTTTTACTATCGGCCCTCAGGGCACCACTAGATAAAATGGTCGATAAAGTTGTCATAAAAAAAAGAAAAGGATATTGCTTCAATACTCTAATCCCCAGGCAGGCCCAGGATTAAAAAGAATTATAGAAGCGGTGATCAGAGGTATGTCTAAATATTACAATTCGGCACAATTAACACACCTAGGTCGCTGGCGATGGCGATCAGTGAAACGCTGTCAAATTTGACAGCGTTTCATTGATCGCCAGCGACCTAGGTGTGCGCAGGGCTTAAAATAGGGGGAGGTATATGTCCAGCAGTGGACTTTATTTTAAGCCCTGCGCACACCTAGGTCGCTGGCGATCAATGAATCGCTGTCAAATTTGACAGCGTTTCATTGATCGCCAGCGACCTAGGTGTGCGCAGGCCTTAAAATAAAAACAAAATAAATGAAAATCGTCTATTTCGGCCCACGCAAATTTCATAGAGTTGTGTGGTCCGAAATAAACGATTTAACATAAACTACAGCTAGCACTTAGCTTAAAATAACTAGCAAACATGTCGTTGGCAAGTGCATTGGACGATCAATGGAAGAAATAAATTCCTTCATTTATCTTCCTCAGCATAAAGCACTTCCACAGTGGAGACGTCCAGTTGCCTGCAACAGATCCAAATTGCTGTTGCTACTGCCTCGCACTCTGTTGATGATTTAGCTAAGCTGACCAATTATATTGTTAAGGTCGAGGGAAATCGTTGGGAGGAAAGAGCTCCGAACCTGGAATCTGGAAATGTGTGGAGGAAGCCCACATCTAGCAGGAGATTTCGTCATATAGGCGCCACCAAGAAATATGAAGATTCGTTTTCTGTCATTTTGGGAAGTCACATAGCTTTTTGATTTTAATTGTTTTTCTGGTGTTATTTTGAATTCTGTTGTGTAATTTCGGTGGTATTTTAACCAACATTACTTGAGGTCTTAGCTCAAAGTGTTAGCAGTTGGAATTAAAGTGTATTATGTGATATTCTGATTTGATCGAAAATGTTTCAGATGGTTTTGGAAAAAACCGCTATCTTTTTTTCCAAAGCCAATTAGGGTAGGGCCGACTTGTGACTGACGACTGACGACTTGACGAAAAAGTATTTTATCTATGTAATTTATCATCATTAAACTCATTAAACTACTCGACACTGGCAAAATTGATCCGAAATGGACAGATGCCATTCATTAAGAAGAAGAAGAAGAAATATGAATAGGGGTTCTATACTGCCGCGTTTATTATAATAGAAAGCTGCGTGACAAAACGAATATGTTGAGTTAATAATGTATTCCCCGATAGCTAATGCAATGTAATAAATAGAGCATTTCCTCCCCCACCGTCGTCCCAATCACGACACGTCAAAAGATTCGATGCATACCAAGCAGGTGTTCGACGTAACGGTGCTAAATCTAGCGTTATCGCTATCGCACTGAGAATGCCTACCATTTTACCATCAGGCACAGTGGCTGCAGTACACTAACTCTCATTATTCATCAGCCTAAAACAATAACAACAAACTAGATACAAAAAATATAGATACAAGTCCAAGAAGTGCGACTAACTCTTTTTTTGACGTACTTTAGCATTACTGTCATTAATTATTCAGCTTTTAAGTCCACTGCTGGACATATACCTCCGTCATAGATTTCTAAGGTGCACGAACCCGAACATTAAAAAAAAAATATATACAATATAAATTTAAATTGCGTTTATCATCGCATTAAATTAGCCATGTCACTGTTTGTCAATTTCATGTCATTGTCAAAAACACAATAATATAATAACAATAATGGCAATAGTTTTGAGCACTGTTCATCTTTTGACATAAGTAAAGTACCTTAATTTAGAAGTAATGCCATTAATTTAAAATTTTGTGAGTAAATGCAAAATAATTTAAATCAAGCCTTTTTCATTCAGCGAAGTGCGGACCTTCACAATTTCGTCAGTCTGACGACCAAAATGAAAACTAGTTTCAGCCATCATCTTTTTAGCCGTTTTTAAAGCACCCACAGTCTTCTCTTTTTTTGTTTTAACTCTTTGTGGTACTAACAAATTGGACATTATTAAATCTGAAAATAAATACATTGAATTGAAGTGAAATTGAAAACACCACTCTTTCCGGTTTCGGTTTGTCTGTTGTGCATTGAAGCTTACTGTACGAAAAGAGAATTCGTTATTCTGTGTCCGGGACAACAATCCAGAGTAGTCCCGTGAATAAATCACCCGGGGCGCCTCTGATCCCTTAAATAAGTAGGTTCCCGTGTGTGAAATATCGAGTCCCGGCTCTCGGGATTGCGTACGTCAAGGTTGAGGTGGGACTGCGGTGCTTATCACATTTTCCGATCGGTATATTATTGAGACTTTTACCGACAAATCAAGATTCTATTTAAGTTCTATAACTAGCTACTTCTTCTTCTTCTTCTTCCTGTCCATTGCAACTTTATGTGGGGTCGATACAACATGTATTCTTTCTCCATTCCCCTTTGTTAGCCGTCATTCCTGCATTCACTTCTCTCTTTAACATGTCTTCTTTCACACAGTTCATCCATGTTTTCCTTGGTCTACCTCTGCTCATATATCTATCCACATCCATATTCATCACTCTCCTAGTCACATGACTTTCATCCCTCCTCATGACATGCCCGTACCACGCCAGCCTATTGGTTCTCAATTTTTCTGTCACTGGCGCCTGCTTTCAAACTATAAGTAGGTAGGTACTATAGTTAATTTTAAATACACTTTATAATTTTATATTAACCTGCTTACAATCTGCATGATTAGTAATATCGGTCCGCTACCCTACCACAACAGCCAACGTGGAACTGGCACCTAGACTCACCTAGTTTTAAGACGTTTCAAAGTGATTCTTGCATCGTACTGAATAAAAAATTATTGACTTTGACTTTGACTTTGAACGCCCTTACAGGGTACATTATGTTATTGATTCACAAAATATAGTCCGTTAATTTACAATTTACATACATAATTAATAAACGAAATATACTAATATGCAACTGATCTTCTTTCTTGTAAGATATAATGTTAAGCGAAAAACGGTCTAGGGAATGTGTACCATACGTGCGTCTATTTCATTTCGATTATTTTCAAATATAGAACTCGCTCCACGTTTCTCATACCAAATACCGGAAACGGAAAAATCACCATAGTTTCTGCGCAAATACCACAGATGAAATAAAAATACCTCAGATGAAATAGCAATACTACAGATGAAATAAGTGCAATACCGCCAAGGTGTGGTCAGAACTTCGATATTCAAAAATATGTCGCTAGGACTGGGTGCTCGATATTCCTTACTGAAGGATGGCGAAGCTACGTGTCGCTTCGTTGTCGCGTGTACGGAATTACAAGTAGATGAGACAAACTTAGCGACGCCAAAGCGCAAAGGTATATCCTTTTTTACATTCTAAGAAGTTAGTAAAGTCTAGAAATGTATGGGATTGATCGTGATAAAGAAATGTCACAGACACTAAACGAGAGGTGCCGATTGAATAAAAGAAACGTGATGGAACAAGCATAAGGGCCACTTGGTGTTAAGTGGTAACAATAGCCTATAACAAAGGAATGCCTCAAAAATCACACACAATTCTCACTGATGGAAATAGGTAAATAATACTTTTTTTTAAATTCAATTCAAATTTTATTTGTGATGTTTAAGTGTGAGTTGTTCAATGAAACAAAAACAATTCTCATTGGGAAAAGATGGGATAAATGAGTGATACTAAAGATTCTTAAATTTTACGTCTATTTCTTCGGTAGGTAGGTATGCTATTTTTGAACTAACGAAAAACAAAGGAGCCTGTACGACGCATGTATTTTTTTGTTTCAAAATTTAAACAACTTTCATGTTATTCCAGCATAGTACCCTACCATTCTAGTTAATTGTATAATGTAAATCTACCAATCAAGTAGGCAAGTTTGCAGTACACCCAACATCTTAATACCGGGGACCCCAGGTAGGATATGTAAAGTAGGTAGGGATGGGGTAACACACTTAGTGCAGGAGGTGCAAACTGCCAAACAGAGTTGCTTATTGTTGAAGTATGTAAATTGAGAGGAAAATACGCTCAGTTTGCTATGCAGAAAGGCATATTTTTGTTATGGAAATTATTTTGAAACTAGCTTTTGTTTGCCGCCTTTGTCCGCGTGGACAACAATCGGTAGAGATAAGTATTATTTAAATTTAGTGAAATAAATTACAAAATTTATAAAAAACATATGAAACATTTGAGCTATCTGTAGACCGTTACAAACGCTCTAGAGATAGCTCATCTGATCCAAATCAGTACCAGACGGAAGCGTCTGGTACTGGTTATAAATTACATGTTTTTTTATTAGATAAAATTACAGCATAAAGTTCGAAAACATGTGTCGGCACATTGGGGCACACTTAAAATCCTTTCACCAAACTCTGTTCGAACATTCGACATGATAAAAAGAGCGCATAATACCGCAATAAAAGTAAAAAGATAATTTGTATTGGAAAATTATAAAGTGCTATTCCATACTTTTAATACAATAAACTCTAGGTAAGTTTAAAAAAAATACATCACCTCCTTTTTGATTTGAAGTCTGTTAAAAAGTACTTTTCATACAAACGGTTCCACGACCGTACACCCTCCCAAACACCCACACAAACCTAACCTACTTTTATCTCAGAGCAATAAAGCCTACACATAAACCATAAGATCTACTTTTGTTTCTACTGTACGGATACGTAGGTACTCATACAATCAGCAATTTGCCACTTAATTTCCTACTTTATCTCAAAGACATAAGAACTAATCGAACGGTGGATGTCATTACCGATCCATCCGAGAGGAGATGAGGTTGTGAATAACGCGGAAGCGTCATGTTTTTGTATTAAGTTCAAATTAAAAATGAACTTTTTAAATTTTCACAAGTATAGACCACTTTTCAATCAGTTTTCTGAAAAAACTTCACTTTACTTTACACTTTACTTGGTTACTTCGAACTAATGACATCAGTTCGAAGTAACGTAAAGTGAAAAGATTTATAGTGCAGAAGTCAAATACTGGACATGAGCCGCTCTATTCAACTCCCATTTTGAACCTCCTCTCATCACTTCACCCACTGCTGGGTATAGGTCTCTCTCTGTATGTGCCACTGATGCCGGAACTCCTCTAAATTCACCGATTTTCCGACACCTTAACAGTGATGTTTTCATTTTCCTTTTCTTGGCCACCTTTCAAGAACAAACATGGTTCCGCAAGCAAGCTTTAGCTACTGTCTAAGTATTCGTTCGTTTAAAGCTCTTATAGTAAGATTCCTAAGCAAAATATTACACCGATGTATAGATAAAATCAACAACAGACTGTAATCCCAAGAAAACAGTTCCCTCGTCGCAGTTTGCGCTAAACTTAACAAAGTTAACGCTTCCTGCGCGGATCCTGAATATGCAGGAGGTGGAACTTCGCAACGGTAACATTGTTGGATTAATTGACAACTATGTATGTAGCAGAACGACTATGTATGAAGCAGAATTCTTGTCCAATACTTTCGTCAAACGCATCGTGAAGTAAACAGATACTTGATAAAAATAAATGAAATGAAAAAGCATCTCTTGCAAGGGGCTATGATCGGCGATGACGCGCGCTGTCTAAAACTGTATGAAAAATACTGAAGACCGGGCTGAGAAGAACGTCTTGGAAGATGATGATAGCTGTATGGTTCTAAACCATAACCAAAGTGTCTATATTACTAATTTCAAACAACATAAAATGTTACTTTTTAAAAGTAAAATCAAAATCACTTTGAAACGATCAAATGACTAAAAATAACAAAATGGAAGTTGATCTCGTTCTCAAACTACAATTTTTGTGCTTTTAGGTGACTTGCATTCACAGTGGAAATAATAACACTCTTTTCAGAACAGAATATATAAGATCCCAAAATGGTGTACTGGAACGTCCAGTCACGTGCTGTGAGCGCTCTCCCAACGCAAATACATTTGTCTGCAATGTCTTGGACGGTCTCTCGGTGATCTTGGTGTTAGAGCTTCGTCTTAAACGAGCTAGCTACTGGCTGATAGAGGAAAAAGACTAGACAAGCGTGGAAAGTATTAAAATCGAAGGGTGTTTTAATGCTTCATGGACCTTTCGAATAACAAGTGACAGTGGTCACGCACGCCAGGTATAAATTTGATGAACTGGAGAAACAAGCGAAGATCGTTACTCTTTGGACACCTGAGGATACGGCGCCGATCGGGTCTGCTGAGAAGACTTCGGCAGAACGATCGCAAAGTTCTCATAAAGGTCACTAAAGCCCGGGATGTGAAGATGCGACCTAGGAGATACTTAGGTTCTTAGTAGTTCTAAACACTGCCAAACTTGTGCAAAACAGACTTTCACGACTTACAAGAGCTTAAATTCCCAAAAGCATAAGTTCGAGAGTTTAATTCAAAAACAGGCGATGTGTACTAAGCTTCTTACTAAAAGTCCAGCAACCGAGTGGGTACTCGCCTGATGCAAATATATTTAGTATACAATGTCTTAAAATGTTGTTGGTCCCGGGGTGGCCATGTTGTAAGGTTCAAGAATCTGGAACGATGTCAGTTGTAGTTGTGCAACACGATGTCACATAGGTGCTTTTGGTTCGGTCAGCAAATTTAAAGGTTTGTGAACTCTGGCTACAGGGATTTGATTTGTAAACGTGAAAAGACTGGAAGGAAAAGAACATATTTGCCGTCTTTTATCAAAAAGCGAAAAAGTGATGGTTCAATAACGTTAGGTATCTCTGGAGAAAACAATTGCAATAACCAAGCTTATCCACTGAAGACATGCCCTATGCCCAGTGCCCTACGTCTTTATCCTTCAAATCAGAACACAGCATCTCTCTATATTTGAAACCTTTTACGTAAAACGAAAGTCTTTTAAGATCAAAGACGGCTGGCATTTTCGGAAAAGTCCATTACGAATTTTATACAATGTCTCAGACATAGGCTGCCTAAAGACGTAATATAAATGGCTTGAATGATTTCATTGACTCAATAAGATTACGATGAAGACTTGAAAGGTCCTTTGAGAAAGCTTGATTTAGTATTTGTACTTCAGATATCGGCCTTTTAGAGAGATCAAAAAATAGCAAGACTTGCGTTGAAAATATTTCTGATTAGATTACATTTTTCGTAACTAGACTAGCAATATTTCTTGCGCAGGCTTGCTAAATTATTTTGCCAGTTCTTCAATATTTCTAGAAATAAAATATTTAATACCCAGTAACAGACGGTCCAATTACAGTAACGTTTTACCAGACGGCCCCAAGAAATTGGATTTAAATTCGCTTCGCCTTCAGATTATCTACAACCTCACCGAGTATTGGATTATCTATGTCATTGCTATACACCAGTACTTCTAAAGGCCGCTGGTCGCTGAAGCATCGCACCCCCTGATTGCTGCATCAATCTTATAAACAGAGGTCTTTGCCGTGCAGATTCAAGCACACATAAACTGTAAATACGAGAATCTAGCTAAGTAATAAATAAATATTGTGGACAATTCACACAACACTACCCAGCCCCAAACTAAGCAGAGCTTGTAATATGGGAACCGGATTGCTGATATAATACTTGAATACATTTTTTTTTTTGTAAATACATACTTAGAATACAATATAACACCCAGACAGAGAACAAACATTTATGTTAACCACACAAATATTTGTTCTCGGTGGGGATCGAACCCACGACCTACGGCGCAGAAGGCAGAGCTACTACCAACTGAGCTGTGAAGGCAGTCAATAAGATAAAGTAGATTGTTTTACAAGGAGCTACTTGACCCATGAGTAAGTAGAAATTGAGTTTTAATGGGTTTTAGCGCCGTGTGTTACACTCTATTTTTATCACTACGATTGCGAGAAAAAAATAATTCAATACAATATGGAATTGTGAAAAATTCTGAAGATTTCGCGCCAATTGTCTTTTTTTATTTCTTCTGTACCCGCAACGCATTGCATAGATTGTACCAAAAAGATCGCCGATTTAGTTCCGTTTCCAAAAAAAAATGTTTTTTTTATGAAACAGTAATAAGTCAAGTCTTTGTTCATGATTATTCTACTTTATGACTAAATATTTTTTCGTGTTTGTCATTTGACAGACAAAAATGTAAAAATAATCTTTTCCCCTCGAATAAATGCTATTTTTCATCACTCTGCACCATAATGACGGTTTTTTTGAGCACGAGTAGTGAAAAAGACCTTTTCATTACTCATACTCTGAAAGTAGGTCTGAAGTTGCCTGAGGGGCCTAATTGAAAGTAAAACTTTCAGCCCTAGGGAGAATCGCTTTCTACTGACAGCTGTCAAATTATAAAAAAAAACAAGTTCTATTTTATTCAACCATGTTCCAACTTTCTAAAGTCTTTCTGACTGCAAAGAGGTCGTTGAACCAAATTCCAACTTTTTATTCAGCAAGTAGGTTGGAAACCCATTACAACGGTAAGAAGTTTATAAAGTCTAATTAGAGCGCAATGTAAAATTTAAATTTAAATAACATAAAGATAGTATTAAATAAATAATATATCTTCTAAATTACTTGATTAATATATAGCTTCAACTATTTATTTAAAATAACATAGATTTGAGCAAACAATTTACCATTTTTTAAATTATGAGAATGAAAACAATGGCTGAATAATGCTGGCGAGCCGTAGCCGAAGGCCCGCCAGAGAAAAAGAAAAAAAAAACCGGGAAGGCGGCAATTCAATCTTCATTTTCACAAATTTTTCTTTCATGTTTTTATTTTTACTTTCCTTGTATTCGTAATGAAAAGCACAGTGTTTACCTCGGGTGAAAGTCTTTTAAGTCCCTCAAGCTCCATTGGCGCCCTCGCTTACGCTCTGGCGCCAAACCCGTCTCGGGACTCAAAAAACGTGACTTTCAACACTCAGGTAACAATGTACTATTTGCAATAGCAAGTGCTCTAGGTATTCATAAACAAAGGACAACTTATTCTTTCATGCCTCATTTTTACGGGTAGTTAGAGTGCGTGATAAAAGATTTTGCCTACGACTTATGACATCCATTCTCACAGTCTAATCACTCATTTTTCGGCAAGAAACACCAGTATAATGTATAGTATACGACTTAATTCAAACCCGAGACTAAAGACGTTCTACCACTAGACCACCAGTATTCTCAGAAAATAGTAAAGCCTTGGGCACCTCTTTAGCGATCTGCGATCAGTGAAGCGCTTATTTGACAGCGTCTCACTAATCGCCATAGCTATATCACCTAGATGTGCACAGGCCTTAAGAGGCTAAAATGCCCTGTCACTCTTTGTCATTACCCGCTGGTAAGTGGTAAGTTACTACCAATCAGTAAATTATGCCTTCTTTTCAACAACCAATGTCACAGTGCCACTAATTTCTCCTAACTTATTATCGAACCTTTTATTTTTTGCTCCACAACAAAAGGTTTTTGTCGGCTGCCAGCACGGTTTACAATACCGCTTTTGTTATAGATATGAACCATTTTTTATACTCTTGAATAGATTTTTTTGTACCATGGTCTTGTCTTTCGAGTGTTTCAACTTGTCGCGACTTGGTTTCCGTAACGGTTTTTGCCGCCAAGGTGCCAGTTTCACGCAACGAAGCCTCCTTCTTTTTCCTGACCTTATCCCACTTTATGTGCGGTCGGCACAACATCACTTCCTCCTCCACTCCCCTCTGTCAGCCGTCATCTCTGCATTCACTCCTCTCCTATCCATGTCATCTTTTACACAGCCTACGCAACAAAGCCTAGAATAACAAAATGTGATAACCTAACTTATAATAACTCTCTGCATGAGGCGCAATCGAAATCCTTCCACCACACTGGTTTAAAAGAACCAATGACACGATAAGAAAAAGAATATCTGTAATACATTTTCCATGCTTTTGACTTTTTCCTCTCATTCTTTCTCCGTACCTACCTAAACCTTTGCAAAAATCTAAGCTCTATTTCTAGCACGATAAGATCCCACCAGTAATAATCCTCTGTGCTTTTGCGATTTCATCTTTATCCCCAGCATTATAAGAGCTAGTTTGTACGTAGTGTTCTTGACCGCGTTCATTGGTCATTGCACCTTTATCAAAGCATAAATAAACGTAACCCTGATTAGCATTCGTATTGTTCGAGTTGAGAGTTGAGACTGCTGGGAATTCTGCAAGCACTAGCTTATAGAAGCAGCAGTTGGTTCACTCTACGGGCCTTATCAATCCCACTAGCTTAGTCTTTTTTTTTAGATTAGTTTCTCAAAACTGGGGCTCAATTCTAAACCAGTGACTTTTTTGGCACGGTAGATATATATCACAAGAACTGTCAGTTTCTTTAGTGAATTTGACAATTCTTGTGATATATATCTACCGTGCGTGCCAAAAAAGTCACTGGTCTAGAATTGAGCCCTTGGACGTTACACTATGTGTGTATGTACAGTAATATTATGGTACAAAGAAAGACATAGGCGAGTGTACGGCCTTCTAGTCGAGAACACAGCATGCATAAAATGAATAACTAGCCGCTACACTAGAACTATTTAAGTAAAGAAGTCTTTGTCAGTCTTGACCAAACTACCCTCGTGAAAAGTAAAAAAAGCAGCCAAGTGCGAGTCGGACTCGCCCATGAAGGGTTCCGTAGCACGACGAACTACAAAAACCTTTATATTATGTTACTTGATGTAACATAATAAGGTTCTTGTAGTTCGTCGAAAGGAAATTGCGGTTTACGGTTTATGACGTTTAAAAAAAAAACTATTGACTGGATTTCGTTCAAACCAAATATCGTTGGAAGTTTACATAGTAATGTACAACATATATTTTTTTGGATTTATCATTCTCTTATTTTAGAAGTTAGAGGGGGGGGGACCAACTTTTTTCTACTTTGGAAGTGTCCCTCGCGCAAACTATTCAGTTTAGAAAAAAATGATATTAGAAACCTCAACATCATTTTTGAAGACCTATCCATAGATACCCCACACGTATGGGTTCGATGAAAAACAAAATTTTGAGTTTCAGTTTCAAGTATGGGGACCCCCAAAATTTATAGTTTTAGAAAAAAACGATATTAGAAACCTCAACATAATTTTTGAAGACCTATCCATAGATACCCCACACGTATGGGTTCGATGAAAAAAGATTTTTTGAGTTTCAGTTTCAAGTATGGGGACCCCCAAAATTTATAGTTTTTTTTCTATTTTTGTGTAAAAACCTTAATGCGGTTCACAGAATACATCTACTCACCAAGTTTCATCAGTCTAGCTCTTATGGTTTCGGAGAAAAATGGCTGTGACACGGCCGGACAGACAGACAGACAGACAGACAGACAGACAGACAGACATGACGAATCTATAAGGGTTCCGTTTTTGCCATTTGGCTACGGAACCCTAAAAATCTGAAATCACCACGTCACGCATGTTCCTGATGCTTTGAGAAATGCTTTGTGTGTACTTAACATCGGGTAGGCCATGTTATCCTTGTTTCATCAGCTAGGTGTATAAATAAACAAAAGAATAAGAACACTAAATTAAATGACTTAATGAGATTTTAAAAAACGGCAATAACAAGGAAGCGTCTAACAAAACATGGCCACCGATAAGAATACCCATGCCCTTTAGGAAAAAAAAATCGGTTGCCTGTAAAGTTGGTTTACTGACGATAGTTGAACGTGATAACGTCATACAGCTGTCCACGCGGACGCATCGCTCACTCAAGTAGGAGAGAGACAGATGTCGAACGCTCCCGAACGCGGAGGCCGATTGTGCTTCTTTGTCGCTCGTTCCGCGCTCTCGCTTGTACTTCAAGCCTTAAATGAAACGTCTCAGAGCGAGGTAACGCATGAGTCATGTTTTTTCGTGCGTGCAGCCGGCTCCATCGAATTATAAGACGTTGTCACGTCAGAAGAAGAAAATACTCTAGCATGGACTGAACCAGCTGTATCTGTAAGCTGTGTCATCACCGTCTACTCATGCATATCTTCACGTGTCTTCGTTGCAACCGCTATTATGAGAATTTATGATGCACTGTACTTTATGGTTTATTGTAGTACATGATAGAGTTTATTTTTATTTCAGATCATTTTGTTTTCATTTCTCTTCATTTTGTTTTTCTTAGGAAAACAAAAAGTACTTATATTCTAATTGAAAATTTAAAAAGGATGGACCATTAAACAGTTTTCGCATAGTGAGTTTATTGGAGCTTATTTATTTATGTACAGTCGCGGTATGAAAATGTTCGTCATCTTAGAGTCGGTCAATGTAGAGTCAGTGTCTTGATCATAAACATATTTTGACATAATTTGTGACGTTAACTAATCGGTGTATTCTGTCTATTCAGTTTCAAAAGGTGTATGTGATCGTGATACGTTGAACAAATCAAGTTGGAAATCGACGAACATTTTCATACCGCCACTATACATGAAAAAGATGTAAATTAATAAGTAAGTTCTGATAGTCTCACTTTTGAAAATAGTTACTCGACTGTTGGTATAGTAGTGGATCATACCTTAATCTAATTTATAATACTGAGCTTAGAAGATGATAATATTAAACACGCAACCACACTTCCGGTAGAAATAGGTCGGCCTATGCCCACCAATAGACTTCTTAAGGCTGCTTATGATAAGTAGCACAAGTATTAAGTAGGTGTGAACATCATAAACATGCAAAACAAATTACATAAAGAAGGTAACAAAAACATAAGCCGTAAAATGGAGGAGAAATAACCATTAAGCTTGAAGATAACATTGTTAACGTGGATACGGTGTTACAATGCACGGAACGGGTCTGCCCTCAATATATAGCACTCATTCACATAATGTCCCAGCATTGCTTTGGTAGTCCCGTCTTAACAATGAGCATGAAATGGACCTAATTGAACTGTAGAACAACCACAATTTGTACTAAGAAACTTACAATTCATACAAGTATGTATAAAATACACAAGAAACAGATGAACTAGATAGTTCATCTGTTTCTTGTGTATTTTATACACCGTTACAAATGATCTAGAGATGGCTCAACGAAACCAAATCAGTTCCAGACGTAAACGTCCTACAAACGCTGGCGGCATTGCCACGCTGAATAGCGATGCTAATTCACTGCTCCAAATACCCACCAGCCTTTGGGACACGCGTCGCTTCGATCAGTCGCGTATACAAGGCCTCGGTCCCACACGGACCCAGAGTTTCAATCCCAAGTAAGTATTTGTAGGTCTAACGTCGCAGTAATATAAGTCCCGATGTAGAATAGGACCCCTCCACCATCCCCTACTTCCATCCATGGGACAACTTGGTATATTGGTGTCCCATGGACGAAGTAAGAGGCGACTAAGGTATCGACCTAGGAATGAGCTGCATCTCCTGGTAACTTAACTACGGCAAACTTAACCCCCAATTCATATCGGAGAGGCCTATGTCCACTATTGTCTATCTGTGATATTTCTTGTTCTCAGAATATTTTAAGTGAGGATTTTATTTTATAAATATTTATTTTAATTTCTGGCTATGATCAGGCTTTTCATGTTTGATCAAAGCCTGGTCTAAAGTAAAGACGGAAATATTGTCATCCGACATCGTTACCTAGTCACTGTAAAATCATCATCATCATCATCAGCCTGAAGAAGTCCACTGCTGGACATAGGCCTCCCCTACACATTTCCAGGAAGAACGATTCTGAGCCCTTTCCATCCATCGACTTCCCGCGATCTTAACAATGTCGTCGGTCTATCAAAAAAACTGTAAAATAGGCCTTACGAATTACATTAAGAGTAGAGTGAATAGGTATCTTCTAGGTAAGCGTGTTACACCGTCGACCGCATCATCACTTAACAGCAGGTGAGATTGCGGATAGACGCAAGCATATATTATATTAAAAAAAAAATCGTAGCCAAAAGCACTAGGCGTATGCATGCGGACATATATCAGGTCGAAGGCTCTACTTGCTACCAAGTAGTTTTGACATGACTATGACAGCTTTAGCACTTGCAGAAATTAAACAATAGTTTGTGGATTTAATTCATTGTAATTTTCGTTTGCAGTTGGATTTATAACTTTTTGAGTAGCGTAATATTGCGCTATTGAAACAAGGAAATAACTACTGTCCAGTAAGTAGTTAGTGTGAATTCGTTTTAAATAAGCAATGTTAGTGCTTAGTTTGGGGCTAGATAGTGTTGTGTGTGAATTGTCTATAACATTCATTTATTTAATGTAAATAAATTGTGTCATACCACGCAATTTTTTTACATTAAATAAATAAATAAATAAATGTACACACAACACTATCTAGCCCCAAACTAAGCATTAACATTGCTTATTTAAAACGAATTCACACTGACTACCATACTCGTTTCTGCATTTTTATAACGCTTTTATTAGCTTCACCTGTATGTATGTATGTATGTATGTATGTATGTATGTATGTAACCGACCCCTTTGAGCTCGATTTTGTCCTACTTTGAACGATCCGATTTGATTCAAACTTTGCACACCTGTCAAAGGTCGATGACAATGCAATAATATGAAAAAAAAAATAAAAAAAAATGAAAAGAAATAAAAAAAATAATAAAAAACACACTTTGAACGATCAGATTTGACTCAAACTTTGCACACCTGTCAAAGGTCGATGACAATGCAATAATATGAAAAAAAAAATAAAAAAAAATGAAAAGAAATAAAAAAAATAATAAAAAACACACGTTGAATGATCAGATTTGATTCAAACTTTGCACACCTGTCAAAGGTCGATGACAATGCAATAATATGAAAAAAATAAAAAAAGTAAAAAGTAAAAAATAAATTATAGTTTAAAAAACTAAAAAAAAAACGCTTTTATAACAAATTGAACTAAAAGGTTAAAAATAAAACTAAAATAATCAATTGAAAATTTATATTATTGTACAAAAAGCGTGGGGGGCTTGATTTTGATTGTTGTAAATATTTTATCAATAGTTTATTATATCTGAAGTTATTATAAAAAGCACCCCACGCTTTTTGTACAATAATATAAATTTTCAATTGATTATTTTAGTTTTATTTTTAACCTTTTAGTTCAATTTGTTATAAAAGCGTTTTTTTTTTAGTTTTTTAAACTATAATTTATTTAGTTAATATATATAGCAAAGAACCAAGCTTCAGAGCACTAAATAACAATGGCTCAGCAACAATATCGTTTTCAACCAAGTAAGTTTTTCCACTAAAAAATTGGTTATACTTGAGGCCAATTTACTAGATGGGAAAGAGCGTAGATAAATACATTAATAAAAAACGCATTTAAGACGCGTTCCGGCCAATTACAACAACAAAGACATAACTGTTTAACCTGAATATAAGTAACAGTCAATTATACTCAATCAGGTTTTTTAAAGTACAGTCAACTGCACTAGGTTACATTTCAAAACTCTTTTTAAAAATTAATTGAAAAAATCGGTTGTCTGTAAAGTCGGTTTACTGACGATAGTTGAACATGACAACATCATACAGCTGTCCACGCGGACGCATCGCTCACACAAGTAGGAGAGAGAAAGATATCGAATGCTGCCGAACGCGGAGGATTGTGCCTCTTTGTCGCTCGTTCCGCGCTCTCGCTTGCACTTCAAGGCTAAAATGAAATGGAACGCCTCAGAGCAAGGTAACGCCGCATGAGTCATGTTTTTTCGTGCGTGCAGCCGGCTCCATCGAATTATAAAACGTTGTAACGTCAAAACCGGAGATAAACGAAAATTATACTGAATGTGGAACGCAATTTCGGAATCGACTGAACTGCATTTTCTTATGAACGTACCTCATTACAGTCACATGAAACTCAATACCTTTCGCCGGTACAATGTGAACTTATTGATGGTACCATAAACGTTCTCGTACAGACTATATTGTGGACCGCAAATTACATAATTTCACCTTCCACTCCGTCATAATAGCAACACGACGGAATATCATCAAGTTTGCGTGCATGTTACAAGCTTTTGGTGTGGAAAAAGCTTCTATGGTCTCAAGTGGATGTGTCTGCAATTTTTTTTTAAGTACGAAAACCCCTCATGATTTTGTCATGGTGCCACGTGGAACCCAAATAAAAGCTGAATATGTATATCAAGTAGAAAGTACGCGTATCATTTATATCTGAGCGCTTCTATACTTCAAGGGAACGGAAATAGCTATGTTGAGTTGGCCCCTAAACTTATACAAACTTGCTTACACGCATAAGCTTCAGTAAAAAAAAAAGATTTTGCTTGGTTGCTAGATCATTGGTTCCATCGATTTTGTGTTCTATAGCTTACACAAGTTAGTAATTTTATTTATATTTTACTATTCATTTTGTAGTGAGGTACAATAGGTACCATTTGTTATGGACACTGTAACATCTTGTACGTTTGCTTCAAGCAAATAATATAATTCTATTCATCATTTGACTGGCCTCTCAGCTCAGTTGGTAGTAGCTCTGCCTTCTGAGCAGTAGGTCGTGGGTTCGATCCCTACCGAGAAAAGTATCTGTGTGGTGAACACAGTTGTTTGTTCTCTGTCTGGGTGTTATATTGTATTTTAAATATGTATTTACAAAAAATATATATAAGTATTATATCAGCTATCTGGTTCCCATAGTACAAGCTCTGCTTAGTTAGGGGCTAGATAGTGTTGTGTGTATAATATTGATATCAGTTGTCGTGTAAAGTCGCTATAATCTCGTAGTAGAGACAGTTCCCAAACCGCCAGTCGATACGATCTCCAATACGGTCGCCAACAAAAAGAATACGTCCGTTATTTCCCACGGGGTGTTGAATTCTTGGGCCATTTGGGACGCTGAGCCTCCTACCACAGCTTAGGAGACAGCACGATCACTACATAGCCTATAGTATGACTGTTTATTTTTGACGTGACAACGTCTTTTAATTCGATGGAGCCGACTGCACGCACGAAAAAACATGACTCATGCGGCGTTACCTCGCTCCGAGGCGTTCCATTTAAGGCTTGAAGTGCAAGTGAGAGCGTGGAACGAGCGAAAAAGAGGCACAATCTGCCTCCGCGTTCGGCAGCGTTCGACATCTGTGTATTTTCTTATGACGTTGTCACGTTTAACTATCGTCAGTAAACCGACCTTACAGACAACCGATTTTTAAGCTAAAAAGTTATCTATCGATCAATCTATCTAGTCCGAAAATTGTTAATTCACTTTGATTCGATTTGCTGGTAAAAATATAAGCCAAATCGGTCAAGTGCTAGGTGCCAGTTCCACGCGGCCAAGCCTAGCTTAGCTCACCTAGCTTTAAGACGTTTTAAAGTGATCCTTGTGATTCTACTGAACAAATATATATTTGACTTTTGATTTAAGTAAAAAACTATTGAAATCTCCACTAGTGAGAATTTTAGCAATTATACCTTTTTATGATATGCAAAGTTTCGGATCGTAAAATATCAAGACTAATATAACTTGACCTCCATTTGTAAGAAACTTCAGAGTTAAAGTAAGTTCGGCACCTCTAGTTAGTTAGTATCTATTTTATAACTCCCTAAAAATCGTCTTTAATAAATAACCCAGCTGTTTGAGTGTAGGCTACAGTTTGTCCGGAGTAGACGTCGATAACTCTATATTTTAGAAGGCTCTATTACGGCTCGTTGGGTTTTGGCAAATAACGGGACGCTAACTATCTACGAGGTATATCCGATCATAATCATGGTACTATTTATATAAAGAAACAATGGACTTTTTATAGCTGTGAGGTGCAGACGGCGTTAGAAATTGATAGCATTTTCTGAACATCGAATTTTTTCTTTCCGTGAAACTGGTACTGCAGGCACGGTAGATATCCGCTCAGATGTCTTATTACACTCAGCATCAGCAGTAAGTTGTCAGTTCCCTTTTCCTCTGGATTTGTCAAATGTATGACAACTTCGGTTTGCAAATAGTGAGCTTAAGAAATATTCGAATATAACAAACTAAAATCCCATCTACTTTTGTCGCTGATTGATACCATGGACTGAAATTCATTTTAGGAGGTTGTCAGAAGTACATCCATGTACGAAATTAGACATAATCCTATATTTTGTAGTAGTTGGTATGAGATTCGTAACATGACAAACATTGTTTGAGGAAGTATTATAATAATAGTGTTGTACTATCGGATTTATTATGTACTATATTTAGGGATGTGAGCAAAACAAACTAAACAATACCTACAAAAACCAACGTTTCGAAAACGGGAACACTAGTCCGTATTATTTTGCAAGTAAAGCAGTCATATTGCAATTTATTCTGCTTTGAAATACGTGTGTTGCTATTTGTTGCTATTCACTATTCAACTATTCCGTTTTGCGTTATGCTCGAAAACGGGGTGAATAGAAAATTTTACACTCGAACACACGGTCATATTGAATTCAATTTTTCGCAAGCATTATCTATACTAATATTATAAAGCTGAAGAGTTTGTTTGGTTGAACGCGTTAATCTTGGGAACTGCTGGTCTATATTGAAAAAAATAATTTTGTGTTGGATAGTCCATTTGGTCCTTTGGTCTAAATACATCACGCTACGACTAATAGGAACAGCATCAATGTAAAATGTTGCAAAAATCTATGTCTATCCTTTTCTATCACCTAGGGGTTTTCCTAAGTCTATCCTTTTCTATCACGTAAGGACTTTTCTAAAAACTCTCTATTTTGATAAGAATATAATGCTCCTAAACGTTCTTGAATGTTCTTTAACATTTTGGAATACCCGGGCAACGCCGGGATTTGCGGCTAGTCAAGTGATTCAATTTTTGAATTCCACACCCCAAGTTCTTAAAAAGGGGTGCCAAAAACCACCCCATTTCAAACCGCTTTACGCAAACGAAGTCACTCGGGAATCCACTGGTAAGATATAAGTAAAAACACTTTGCTTGACTATAACCCGTCAAAATTGTTTAGCTATGCCTTCGTCCTGAAAACGTCACGTCCTTTGCTCGTCATGTTCTTTGACGATCGCACAGTTCACTTACCTTGAAGATCAATAGATCAGTCGGTGCTTGGGACACGGAAGAAAGATCACCACTTACCTGCAAAGGAAACATATAACTTAAATATTTTTGATAGACTGCCCTCATAGCTCATAATCATAATCATATAATCATTTATTTGCCTCAATCACCTCAGGTGGTAGTCGTTTTGCCTTCTGCGCAGGTCGTGGGTTCGATTCCCACCGAGTGCAATACCTATTTGTGTGGTGAATACAGATGTTTGTTCTCTGTCTGGGTTCCTCTAATTACATAATTCTTCTTCCTCAAATTACATAATTATTCAAATTCAGTGTACTTATGAACTGAAACGTATTTTTTTAAGACAATAAGTGTTGGAACAATCTAATGCTGCACGTAGTGTTCAACATTTTTGTAAAGTAATTTCTCATTCGAAATAAAGCAGCAACATGTGATTTAGTAAAAGAAAAAAGATACGGTTTCAGAGTATCGTATAACATTTGATAAAATACCAGCATTAAGATAAATCACCTTATCTTTAAAAGTTTAATTTGTTCGGAACAGTGTTACTACTTGTAACAAAATACCAGTTTTATCTGTCCGCTATCCCCGTCATCTCTTTGTCGTTTGTCGGTTTATAGACTTTTCCTGAGACGTATAATACTAAAGAGCGCGTCTATTTTTCGTGGTGTGACTGAGAGTAAGCAAATTGTAAAACCATCAGCTTAGAACTACACTTCCATTTTTTTTTTATACAACTACACAGTAAAGTAAACAGGCATTTGCATCTATTGTAGATGATTTATATAGCGTCAGGGGCAACTGGTCACTCATGCCCCTACTTACGGGACGCTATAGTGCCTGGGACAGGATTTTAGTTGGAATAGCCTTACCCATTACCTATACCATCCTTACAACTACACAAGGACAACAACAAAAGAATGATGATGACAACTAGTTGATGGAACAAGTATATGGCCCACCTGATGTTAAGTGGTAACCATCGCCTATAACAAAGCAATACCTCGTAGGTCATGCACGTCAGGAACGTGTCCTACGATGCACTTTCCTGCGTCCATCAACTTGAGGCATACAGATGTTCACCCTCACGTGCCAGTATTTTTAAATATTTTTTTCCATTCCAACGGGTTTACACTTTTGATTGTAACTTCAAGTAACTTTGGATAAAATACAATACAAAAATTTATCAAGTTTGCCGTAGGACTTGTAGGACAGGACTATTTTGCTTGCTTTATCAGCAAAAAAAAAGCAGCCAAGTGCGAGTCAGACTCGCCCATGATGGGTTCCGTAGCATCAAGTAACATAAATAAAGGTTCTTGTAGTTTGTCGAAAGGTAAATTGCGGTTTACGATTTATGACGTATAAAAAAAAAACTACTGGCTAGATCTCGTTCAAATCAAATATCGTTGAAAGTTTGCATAGTAATGTACAACATATTTTTTTTTTAGTTTTATCATTCTCTTATTTTAGAAGTTAGAGGGGGGGGGACCAACTTTTTTCCACTTTGGAAGCGTCTCTTGCGCAAACTATTCAGTTTAGAAAAAAACTATTTAAGAAACCTCAACATCATTTTTGAAGACCTATTCATAGATACCCCACACGTATAGGTCCAATGAAAAAAATTTTTTTCAGTTTCAGTTTCAAGTATGGGGACCCCCATAATTTATAGTTTTTTTTCTATTTTTGTGTAAAAATCTTAATGCGGTTCACAGAATACATCTACTCGCCAAGTTTCATCAGTCTAGCTCTTATGGTTTCGGAGAAAAATGGCTGTGACATACGGACGGACGGACAGACAGACAGACAGACAGACAGACAGACATGACGAATCTATAAGGGTTCCGTTTTTGCCATTTGGCTACGGAACCCTAAAAATATAGACCAAAACCAAAGGGTTTCTTACCTGTTCTAATCTTGGTCGCATGAAATAGCTACCTTTTCAACAAAAGTTTCAAAATGATACTTGTTATTAAGGCGATGAACACCGTGAAACATCTCGTTCGCACACTTTAATATTTTGAAAGATATTACTCGTAAATCACTGAACTAATTTATGAAAAATTGTATACTCGTATTACAAAAGGTCAAGGCGTGCGAGGGAGAAGGTCATTGACGGCGGTCTGGCTCTCTAAGTAAGCTTTTACTTTGTATCTAAATTGTAGTCTAATATATTATTGTCCCTCTCACGCTTATCCGCTTTACGAGAGTCGTAAAGTATTTAGTAGGGCGCATGCTCCAGTAATTAGTATGGATTCTTTATTTTATATTCGCCGAGTTTTATTTTACTGGTTTCGTTAATGCTACGGATTTATATATATTCTTATTTCGGATATAAAACTCTTGAACGTGATTATTGAAACAAGACCCAAATATTTCTAGTATTTTTTTTTTTATTTCTTACCGTATCTAAATATGCTCCATTTATTCTTTGTTCTGTCTACTATTTTGTTTTCTTTTTGTGTTAAGTAATCTGTTTGTGCCGTGTTTATGTGTGTTGTGTGTCCAAAATAAATGTATTTTCTTTCTTTCTTTAAAATTGTTATGGTAGGTAACAATAACTATTCACTTAGTCATTATATTTCCCTATAATTAAATACTTATAACAAGGTTAGGAGGGTAATACTTTTCCATCCGAATCTTTTTACAAAGAGCTCCTTTACTACGAAACTAGGTACTGTGTTTAATATTGCACCAGACGAGACAACGTGCTTAATAATATCCCGTCTATGTCTAAATAACCGTGAAGGTAATATCACAGTTTTAATAAAGAGATACAAAAGAAAACACCTAGTACGTGCTCAAAATGGTCAGAGAACATGGCGTAGGGTTGACATTCTACAAAATAGCCAAGTTTTGTACAAAAAGAAACGTATGACGGCGACAATAAAATAAATAAATAAATAATGCGGACAATCCACACAACACTATCTAGCCCCAAACTAAGCAGAGCTTGTATTATGGGAACCAGATAGCTGATTTAAATGCTTTTTTTTTTTTTTTTTGTAAATACATACATAGAATACAATATAACACCCAGACAGAGAACAAACATCTGCGTTCACCACACAAATATTTGTTCTCAGTGGGGATCGAACCCACGCCCGCCAGCGCAGAAGGCAGAGCTACTACCAACTGAGCTGTGAAGGCAGTCAATAATGACTTATTTAAGCCTTGGGAATAAAAGTTCGCATAAAAGCGATGATGGCGAATAAAAGCCTGAAGGGAAGCCTAGGATAACCACCCTGGAAAATCAAAATCAAATGCAGATGAAGACGGCTAAAGACGAGAGCAGGATAAAGAAGCGAAAAGAACAAAAAGAAAAGAATATGGTGGAGCACAATCACCAGGTGAGTTCTTTAGGGCTGATGAACATTCTTACATTCTGCTTATCTCTATCAAGCTACATTTCAGGGCGACTGAGGTGCCATTTTACTTTGCTCAACTTAGTGGTCATTGAAAATAGGTATAAAGGATTTTGGTCTAAACCTAACAGCGTCAGCCCTATATGTGCAAAGTCGGCGCCAGACGATGCGGCGCCGTGAAGATATTGCCGAAGCTAACATTAACGACAAACTGCATAGAACTGGTGCACACATTCAGCTGATAGGTAACTATATTTATCTAGTTCACGCCACATGCAAGATTACATTTGTTGCGTTTTGACGATTATTTTAACTAGCAGTTGGTGCCCGAGCTTCGCTCGGTATTTTTTTTTGGTAAACTGTTGTTGTGAATTATAATTAAATACGAATTACTTACATACTGATTAAATATTAATATTTTTCGATCTTACCGACATAATAATAAACTCCTCTACTACTCGTCAATAGATGGCGTTCTCTGTCCCACTAACTCATGACTTAATCAACACATGGCGCTAGGAGTTATGATTTTATGATAAAGTTGATTATTTACTTTACAATTAAGGGGACATTTTCTAAAAATGAATCCTAGCTAGATCGTTTTATCGTCCCTGAAAACCCCTGTATACTTAATTTCATGAAAATCGTTGGCTCAATTTCCGAGATCCTAAATATATATATACATATATACAAGATTTTCTCGTTTAAAGGTATAAGATATATCAAGCTGATGGAACGAGCATATGGCCCCACATGATGATCAATAGTCATAATAGTCATTTATTGATAATGTTCATTATAATTCTGATTCAGATAAGGGTAACCATTGCCTATAAAAAAACATTGCCTCGTAGGTCACGCACGTCAGGAACGTGTCTTACAATTCACTGCACTGCGTTCATCAACTTGAGGTACCTATACAGATGTTCAGCCTCACACGCCAGTAATTTCACCGACACCTACACCCTTCAATCAATGCTGCTTCATGGCAGAAATAATTATGCATGGTGGTAGAACTTCCCCGGACGAGCCACACACAAAAAGCTCTACTACTACTAAAAAATATCGCATACCTATAGTTAGACATTCTATACACAAACATTTCTAAGGTAACTTAACATAAAATTCATGTCTAAACAAGTGCAATTAGATCGAAGCCAAGCATCTCAGTACAAACAAGCTTTTGGACGGTAACATGAGACAACAGACAAAAGGTATCAAATATCCCTTGATAAAGGTCCGGAACAACATAGCGGCTAGTTGCAACCTGTCCGAACATGACGTGACATGTTGTCAGGTGCTAGGCTTCGAGGGAAACGTGGCAATAGATAGATCTTTTGAAACATTGTGAAATGTTGCTCAAATAAAATGAAGAATGACTAAAGATCAGACATTTTAGACTTGAATAAGTTTAAAACCCGATTTTTATGAAATTTATGAAAATGAAATGAAATGAAATGATGTAATACTTTTCAGTTAAAAAAATACCCATACCCCATACCACCTATAGACCATAGACGCTAACCTCTATGACCAGTACACTCTCTGATCTGATACTAAATTCTAATAATCGAATAGATTTTATATTGTGTTAGGAGTCTACGAGGTCCTAACGTTTGAATTTAAAAAATACTCTTTTGCAATTCTGACGTATGTGACAAATGTAGGTAATGTAACTCACCAACTAGGTTTTTAGAACTAACTCGTTGTCCGATAATCAACAAGTCAATAACCCATGTCCTTAACAAAATAAGTGCCTATCCGGTAGCAACAGTTTTAATTCGACGGGCAAAGGAATTTAATCGACAGGGTCAAAGCATTTGACTTTAATTATGGATTGGCAAACAAAGGTCCCTCATCTCATTGCCAAGGTCCACGGTCAGGAATTTGATCACGACATACCCGTACGCACAGACATTGTAAATTATAATTGCCCTTGAAGTTATCGAGTTTTACGCATGTAAAATTTGATTGATCGAAATTTCTGATTTTATACGCAACAAGTACTTATGGTCACTGCTGGTACAAGTTCAATGTATAACTTAGCCAGTACAGAAGGCCTACCACAATCTCTGTTTAGCTCTGTCTCTGGCTGTTTTGAATCTGTGTGAGTGCTCACCAGTGCATTATACTGTGAGTGTGACGTTTCGACGTAGGATTTATTTAGTCAACACTCACCAGACTCAAAACCAGAACCCGAGACAGAACCAGGCAGAGCTCATGGTAGGCCTACTGATGCTGGACATATCGATTACATACATATATCATCATCATCATCATTTCAGCCCGGTATCACCCACTGCTGGGTATAGGCCATACAAAATCAAACGCCTGCTTTCCTTAGGAGTAGGACCACGGATAAACCAGATACAGGGAAAAGGCTTTTCAGACTAAAAGTGGCATCTGAGAGAGGAAGCTTGCGGTAAAATATGAATAAGCCTACCTGAATAGGCATAAAATAGACCCGACCAAAGTTACTAAGGCACTCAACGGAAGAGCTATCAGTAAAATGAGGATTATACCCCTGATCGATTACAAACGATGGGGGTTTGTGGCCTGTTCTTCTAGGCTTAACCACGTGGAACTAGCACCAATAATCACCAACCTTTAAGACGTTTCAAATACATGTGATACAAGTACAACTGAATAAACGATTGTTGGCTTTAACTTTTATATATAGGCATTTACTAGAAGATAGCTCTAAGAACCGACCACCGTTGGGGAATAAAGGTTGAATGGCAACCACGAACCCGAAGACAAAGCGTAGGACGCCCACCCACCAGATGGACCGAAGAGCGTTTATCCCGAGCGTCGTGACTCAAGTTTGGGTAAATATACTCACCTAGCTATACAGTTACACCTAGCACGCACACAGCCGTCTGTGTTGGAGCGCGTATCATGCGCCGCATTGAATGAATCACCTTGATACTTTACCAGCTCTTAGTAGGGAATGTATTCATTTTTCGTAAGTAGGTACAACATTTTGTTGAATGAGTACCTACTTACGCAAAAACGGGCAGGTATGTTAAAATAAATCAAAATAATTTCGTGTAAAATACAATTTTAATATTTATCGTCTCTAAGTTTCATGGACTTAGCTTTTCGGGGATCAACAACTTCGGGTAATAGAAATTTATTATAAAAACTGACTAGCCGATGCTCCATGTTCTCGCTCCAAAATGTATCGTCCCTAATTATTTTTTCTGTCTTTAATTTAAAATTTTTTCCTGTTCACACAGCAAATAGACAGTAATTTCTATTCGTTACGTGCAGCTGCCCTTGTATTTGATAAAACCAGTCATGGCGTCGATTCACGGATACATCTATTTGCCAGAATAACATTTTTTTGGTTAATAGCGATATCTGCCTCTAATCCGAATGCCTGACTAGGACATTTTATTTCGGTGATACCATCATCTTCAATTAGTCCATCCGGCGAAGCACCTGTAACCATAATAAATTGAAAGAAAACAATGATAAACAAGGAATAGGTCAGAAATCGAAACCATAATGCGAACTCAGAAGAAACTGCATAAAATCATTAAAAAAATAATATAATGCATGCAATAGGTCCCAATAAAATATGCAGTAGGTAGGTACTGATGTACGTATTTCAAACAATAGTACACTATGATATAAGTGCGGTAGGTTGAAAATTACAGCCGAGGCGTTATTGAAGCCCGAGCCGTAGGCGAGGGCTACAAGAAAGCAGAGGCGTTTTATAACACATTTGCGAGGAAATAAATAAAAATTTAACGAATAAATTGTTTATCACTTGTTAAAGCAGTTAGAGAATTTGAAATTAAATGAAATGACATAGCAGATTGTAAATGTCATTTCATTTAATTTCATTCCAATTCATCCCGTTTCATTCAGTTTCATTCGGTTTCATTCATTTTAATTCAGTTTCATTCAGTTTTATTCAGTTTCATTCAGCTTCATTCAGTTTCATTCAGTTTCATTCGGTTTCATGCAGTTTCATTCGGTTTTATTCAGTTTCATTCATTTTCATTCGGTATCATTCGGTATCGTTCAGTTTCATTCGGTTTCATTCGGTTTTATTCGGTTTCATTCGGTTTCATTCGGTTTCATTCGGTTTCATTCGGTTTCATTCAGTTTCATTCGGTTTCATGCAGTTTCATTCGGTTTTATTCAGTTTCATTCAGTATCATTCGGTTTCATTCAGTTTCATTCGGTTTCATGCAGTTTCATACGGTTTCATTCAGTTTCATTCGGTTTCATTCGGTTTTATTCAGTTTCATTCAGTTTCATTCAGTTTCATTCGGTTTCATTCGGTTTCATGCAGCTTCATTCGGTTTTATTCAGTTTCATTCATTTTCATTCAGTTTCATTCGGTATCATTCGGTTTCATTCCGTTTCATTCGGTTTCATGCAGTTTCATTCAGTTTCATTAAGTTCATTCGGTTTCATTCGGTTTCATGCAGTTTCATTCGGTTTTATTCAGTTTCATTCGGTTCCATGCAGTTTCATTCGGTTTCATTCAGTTTCATTTCATACATTTAGCATCTGGATAAACCGTACGTTATACCTTATTAAAAAGCAACCCGTGCGTTTTACATTACATTACCGCACTAGTGCGTAATGACATACATTACGATATTGAAATCGGTGAAATTAGAGACCTTTTACGAGCAAATGTGTTATAAAATTAATTGATTACTTTACAATCATAGATAGCTCATCAACTCGGTGCAAGTGGCTCCGTGCTTCGAACACTAGCTTTGGTATCGTGCGGACTTGCGGGCTGGATGACTATTTGAAAGTACCCGCTAATTTCGACCTTTTTTTCGGCATGTTATGTTTTATGATAAGTTAGCAATAATGATTTTCATAATGCAAATTATTACTACTTCTATCTCCGTGTACGTTTAATAAAAATGGGAATTGACTATAACATGTTACGTTGTAAAAAGTAACCCCTGGGTAACATACCTTTTAGCTTCATTAGCCTTGACCAAATTTTCGCAATTGGAGACGTACTCGTTACTTTTTTTACGTGATGTAGCCTGTAAGCGGCTTTTTTATGCCATATCTGAAATAAAAGTAAAGAATGAAACCTGAATTAAAAAGAAATACAAATTAAAAATAATTAACTATTTTTTGCGTACCAGAAACCGGGGGTAATTAAAGTTAATAAGTTAATGCAACACTTGCATTAACTTATTAACTTTGCAATACTAACTTAACAATGCAATTACTTTAAAATACAAAAAAAAACTCACCAAAGTTTTGTTAAACAATAAAAAGTATCAAAACGTCTCAGTAGCGCTATAAACTCGTGAAGCTACAATACATTTTTTTGAGGCTTGCTGCTTGCTTGCAGCGACCGGGAGCGACGCACGTCCTACCTCTGAAAGGCCTCGGCCGGCACTGAGCGTTGACTTGATTCCGCGCCGATTATATAGTAATACGAAATAATTCATAGTAAAATAAATATTCATGTTATAAAAAAAAAAATCAAACATGTTTTAAAACGAACACTTCTTCATTTACTAGGCAAAAAAAATAACAAAAATACCTCGGATTTCATCATAAACTAACACGTCTAATATCTCCAAAAGTGGCTAAAAATTACTCCTTTGATTATTTTTTTCATGAATGAAAACTTACAGGAATCGTGTTTATTCTGCCACTAAGAACTAATAAAATGTTATTAGCTTTTTTATACGAAAATTTTATAAGTTTGTCGTTTATAGTTTTATCATTGAATCGCATCTGCGTAGACCATCAACCGAAAGTTTAGGAAAAACAGATGAATCTTATGAAAAAACTATACAACCATTTGAAAATGTTTTTCCCATATGATTAAGTTTTGGTCATTCCCAATAATATGAGGTCAAATTATCTTCTGTGCAAGTTACACATATTGTTTTATTGGCCGTCTGAAATCATCAATTTACGGATGAACGTTCTTAAGATCGCGGGAAGTCGATGGATGGAAAGGGCTCAGAATCGTTCTTCCTGGAAATGTGTAGGGGAGGCCTATGTCCAGCTTTAGTCCAGTGGACTTCTTCAGGCTGAGGCATTTACTATTCCAAAGTTTATGTTTGCTGTTCTGCTAAATCGAAACTAGCTCTGAACTAAAGCACGCGCCAGCAGATATATTATCCTCCGAGTGTGTAGGACGGTGCCCGCGTCCGCCACACTCGATACCGGGATTTATATCTTGTGAACAACTATTAAATATATCGAAACGTGCGCGGAAAGTTTACACAGAAAATTCTGCGCTATTTGAAATGGCTACAGTTTTTTTTTTTGTAATTTTTCAGTGTAACACATGCCTGGAGATTTATGAATAAAAGTAGGAAGATTATGATGGCGTACATAAAATTGATTATCTAATCCTGATCGATCTGAAAGATGAATTATGAACATTAAATTATAATATATTATTTTTGTATGACTAATAAAATAAATGGATGTTTAATCTGAAACAAAGTAATGTATTTTATTTACAACAGAATATACATTATTTACAAAAACTATTACTAAACAACATGAAATACCTAATTAAAAAGAAAAAATAAAAATTACATTTTATAAGAAACTAGAAAATTTTATATGAACTCTGTTTTCCACCTGTAGGTATTACAGGTAGAAAACAGAGTTCAGATCACCGACCGCAGGCAATGTGCCCAAAAGGCTGGCAACGTTACCTCTTTGAATAGCTAAGCTAATTCTTTGCCCTAGGTAAGCGCCAGCCCTTTGGTAATAACAAAGTAATTGAATAAAAGATTATTGTTCCGAAAGAAAAGTTTTCTACAATGAATAATACGACGTCCATTACGGCCAAGTGCCAGATCGTGTTGCTCCAATAAAATACAATAAAAGAAACGTCATTAGTATTACTCATTCTAAGAGCGAGGAATTCTATTGTTTTCACGTTATATTTGGATCAGGTCTATTGACCTGATGGAAGGCCTCGCCTATATTATTGTACTACATATATACAGTACATTACAGGGTGGTATTTTGAGAAGGGCGGTAATGAAAAAAAAGTCGTTAAAGAAGTCATGCCCTCGATTTATAAGAAAACAATGGGCATGACTCCTTCACTTTTCCCTAACTCTCGTGGTTTCGGGCTTGGCCATTACCTCAAAAAACCACCCTGTATAACTCACCTACTATGTACATAATTTATAGTTACGATTCTTATTGTTTTTCTATTGTCTTATTATATTGTTGTGAAATAACAACATGTATCTCATCGTTCAGATAGGAGACGTTTTAGAGAAAGGTCAGGTCAAGAGTACCCTAAACTGACGAGCATGTATGAAGAATGTTATGAGAGTGAATGAAGCGAAAGAGGTACGTTATGTCAGGATCGTAGCAAGTGGAAATCCTACCCACCCTCTCTCTGCCTACCCCCGTGGGAATCAGGCGTGATTTGATGAATGTATTGCATATTTTATTTTGTTTCTTTATACAATAAGACTATAAGAAAAGTATTTAAATTTTCTTTTTATCAATCTGCAAACTCTTATACCTGACTAGCTGATACCCGCGACTTCGTCCGCGTGGATATTTGAGTTCGTTTGTTTTAGTTTGATATGACCAACTGCTAGTTACCATTGTTTTGAGCTTGTACCTACTTTAGAATGTATTTGAATTTAAAGGTGAGTGCTGTTGGAGCTGATTTTTTTCAGAAGTGTTTAGTTTAAGTATGATAGATGTTTCCCGCGATTTTGTCTAAGTGGTTATCATCGGTTTTTTTGTAAACATTTGTGTGTATTCAAACCTGGTGACAGATGCTGCGGTAGCTGAAATTTTTTTAATGTTTTTTTTTTCGTATTTTGTAAAGCTATTTTTTGTGATTTTATGGTATATTAGTGGCTAATTTGGGGTTTCGTATGCGTGTTGGTGTATAATCGAATCAGATTTTTTTAATTTGATATGACCAACTGCTAGTTACCATTGTTTTGAGCTTGTACTTTAGAATGTATTTGAATTTGAAGGTGAGTGCTGTTGGAGCTGATTTTTTTCAGCAGTGTTTAGTTTAAGTCTGATAGATGTTTCCTGCGATTTTGTCTAAGTGGTTATCATCGGTTTTTTAGCGTAGCGTAGAGCGCTGGTGGCCTAGTGGTAGCGGCCCCGCCTTCCGATCCTAAGGTCGTGGGTTCGAATCCAGTTGTGTACCAATGAGTTTTTCTGCCCAAAAATTTATGTACACTATGCCAGTGCTCTCAAACGGTGAAGGAAAACATCGTGAGGAAACCGGCATATCGTAGAACCTAAAAAGTTCGAAAATATGTGTCAAGTGCACGAAAGGAGCCTCTTCGAGGCGCACTTATAATCCTTTCACCACACTTGGTTTGAAAGAATCAGTGACACGATAAGAAGAAGATCGGTTTTTTTGTAAACATTTGTGTGTATAAAAACCTGGTGACAAATGCTGCGGTAGCTGAAAATTTTTTAATGTTTTTTTTTTCGTATTTTGTAAAGCTATTTTTTGTGATTTTATGTTATATGTTTCCCGCGATTTTGTCTAAGTGGTTATCATCGGTTTTTTTGTAAACATTTGTGTGTATAAAAACATGGTGACAAATGCTGCGGTAGCCGGAAATTTTTTTATGTTTTTTTTAGTATTTTGTAAAGCTATTTTTTGTGATTTTATGTTATATTAGTGGCTAATTTGGGGTTTCGTATGCGTGTTTGTGTATAATCGAATCAGATTTTTTTAATTTGACATGACCAACTGCTGGTTACTATAGATTTGAGCTTGTACTTTATAGTGTATTTGAATTTGAAGGCGAGTGCTGTTGGAGCCGATTTTTTTCAGCAGTGTTTAGTTTAAGTATGATAGATGTTTCCCGCGATTTTGTCTTAGTGATTATCATCGGTTTTTTGTAAACATTTGTTTGTATAAAAACCTGGTGACAAATGCTGCGGTAGCTGAAAATTTTTTAATGTTTTTTTTTCGTATTTTGTAAAGCTATTTTTTGTAGTTTTATGTTTTATTAGTGGCTAATTTGGGGTTTCGTATGCGTGTTGGTGTTGGTTTGTTTGTGAACCTTTGTGTGTAATCGAACCTGGTGCCAGATGCTGCGGTAGCTGTTTTTTTTAATGTTTTTTTTGCGTATTATGTAAAGCTGTTTTTTGTGATTTTTCTTAAAATCATTTTCCGTTTTTTCTTCTTTTAGGGAAATAATTTTCCTATTTTCTTTTTTAGTACACCTTTGCTCTATTAGAGGAATACACCTTCTAAGTTTCATGCTTCTAGGGCTAACGGTTTAGGCTGTGCGTTGATTTTTCTTTAAACCATTTTTCCCCTTTTTCTCCTCTTCGGAAAATAATTTTCCATTTTCCTTTCTTAGCGGATGCCTACGTCATAACATCTACCTGCATGCCAAATTTTAGCCCGATCTGTCCAGTGGTTTGGGCTGTGCGTTGATAGATCACTATGTCAGTCAGTCAGTCAGTCAGTCAGTCACCTTTGAGTTATATATATATATAGATATATATATAGATAGATTAGTGGCTAATTTGGGGTTTCGTATGCGTGTTGGTGTTGGTTTGTTTGTGAACCTTTGTGTGTAATCGAACCTGGTGCCAGATGCTGCGGTAGCTGTTTTTTTTTAATGTTTTTTTTGCGTATTTTGTAAAGCTATTTTTTGTGATTTATCTTAAAATCATTTTCCGTTTTTTCTTCTTTTAGGGAAATAATTTTCCTATTTTCTTTTTTAGTACACCTTTGCTCTATTAGAGGAATACACCTTCTAAGTTTCATGCTTCTAGGGCTAACGGTTTAGGCTGTGCGTTGATTTTTCTTTAAACCATTTTTCCCCTTTTTCTCCTCTTCGGAAAATAATTTTTCATTTTCCTTTCTTAGCGGATGCCTACGTCATAACATCTACCTGCATGCCAAATTTTAGCCCGATCTGTCCAGTGGTTTGGGCTGTGCGTTGATAGATCACTATGTCAGTCAGTCAGTCAGTCAGTCAGTCACCTTTGAGTTATATATATATAGATACCTACTTATTACAAAACTCTTATTTATATGGATTATCCAAAATATACGCAACGGTAATATAAAAGAAAATAATTTTCTCGTGTACACATACGTCATGTATACTTAATACTTATGTCAACACAACCCTTTATTACACGAACCTTGCCCTTCAGACGATATACGTCAGTGTACAATACAGTACAGATATTCACAGAAGTGAGTATCCTGACAAAAAAAAACATTTTTAAGAACTCTTTTTACGTCGACTGGTTTGTATTGTTTCGGATTCCACAGTACAGAATTTCTTCTTAGGCAGCTAGGCTTTTTGGTTTCGGTATGATAAATTTCATATTAATATTAGTTTTTAGTAATCGTTATTCATTAGTAACACAGTTTCTATACCAACAGTAAGACTAGACAGGTGACTGATAACCAGGATGTTTTTGCAAAAAGCCTTCATATCCGAGACGCGACGCGACGTACCATTTTTTGCCAAATTTTCTTTCATAGCAGATCGGCAACGTCGCGTAGACGTTGCCATTCTGTCATGCAGACACCATACAGACTTAAAGTACTTGATTGGTTTTTATAAACGACTGTACCAAATGCCTCGACATAAGCATTGAAATATAAGGTCAGTGTGAGGGCTCTCGATAAATTGGGGATTTGGCTGGGTTTACGGCTAAGCAGCCTTTCTGTGCGTGTTTGATGGAATTCGCTGTAACATCGCCTTTCTTCGTGCAAATATTGCTTAGGAAAGTTTTCAGACGCGTCTGAATACGACTAAGCCGCGGTCGAACTAATGAAAAAGTAGGAGCATTGACATGAATTTTATAAGCCTGAAGGCGCTTAGACGGGCTTAGCTTGTGGCAGCGTCGTAGCCATCCCGTTTTCTTCTTTTCATCAAGTTTTTATTATTAACTGTGTTGTCTTAGTATTAGGGTTGTTTTTCCATCTATAAAGTAAAAATATCCGGCTCAACTTTCCAATACGCGAGATGAGGGGGGAGGCTGAAATTTTTGTCACACATAGGTCTACACATAAGAAGCCTACAACTGAAATCGGTTTTTCACGGAGACTGCTAGTTTTCGAGAAATTAATTTTTGAAAATCCAAATTTTTCCCTACTTTAGGCAATTACCACGAGCTTTTTGATCATCTGACAGCTGTCTGACAGTGACATTGACATAAAGTTTTCTCAAAATTACGGGATTTTTGGCATCTGACAGTAGGAATGACATTTGTTTTGTGGTTTTGGTAGCCATTGTCCAGGAGCTACTCGCGAGAGTTCTGGGTGAGCCATTCCAGAGTTAAACACGGGACACCCCAACTTTTTTTCAGAAAGGCTAGTAGGTTGTTAGGTTTTTTTTTTATTTTTTTTGAAAAAAAGTTAAATAAAAATCTAGTTGTTTTTAAAAAGGGGGGGGGGGACAAAACCGACACAGAGCGATACCTATACAGCCTCAACGTTTTATTTTTTTTCTTTTTTTCAGAAAGCCTAGTAGGTTGTTAGGTTTTTTTTTTTATTTTTTTTTTTAAAAAAAGTTAAATAACAATCTAGTTGTTTTTAAAAAGGGGGGGGGGACAAAACCGACACAGAGCGATACCTATACAGCCTCAACGTTTTATTTTTTTTCTCCGAAACAATAAGTCTCCGCCCCCCCCCCCCAAAGGGGGGGAGGGTCCCCCCCGGGTCAATCTATTACTGGGAAATCCTTGGATCAATAAGTTCGTTGACTTTTATTTAAAACAAATAACTATACCTTATAATAATACAACATTGCTTAATAAAAGTGTAGTTCTAATCAAACGTATATTAATTCTTAGTTCTTAGTTAATGTATAAATATTTAATTTTTATTTTTGCCTAATAACGTCTTGAAATCGTTGACCTTTGTCTCTTTAATTAGTGCTTTATGAAACTTTCAGAATGTAGGCTTTCAATCTTTTTCATTAAATTTCTGGAATAAATAGAACTTCACAATATTAATTTGAGTGAAAATGTCTAGGAAAATACAGGGTGTACTAAGAATGCTGGCAAAAACCTAAAAACACATGCAGCAGCCGGGTGCAGACATTAACAAGCAAGTGAAGTTTAAAAAACTTGAGAAACCGACTTCATGGAGAAACTGCTACACTAATTTTGATTAAATTTCTATGGGACAAATCTGGAAGTATTACTTTCAGGTAGAAAATAAAAAATCTAATCGGTTCATAAATGTGCATAGTTATGCGATAACGAACATTATTTTTTATTTTATTTTATATATTGAACACCAACATAATATCCACCAATACATTTCGAAAAGATAGTGCTTTGATATTAAAAAACAACCGAATTGTGAACCTCCTCTTTTTTATTTGAAGTCGGTTAAAAATATAGTATGACTGTTTGGTTTTGATTTTGAAATGAATTGGCGTCAATTTATCGTACAAAACACAGATATCGGCTATTTCAGATTTAGCGAATATTTTTTTGCACAGTTTCCATCTTGTAGATGTAAGTACTGTGCCCTCTAGACAACTAGGGGGGTCGTCTGGTCAATCCAGCAATTAATCATATTAATTCATTTATAATACAATATTTAACCTCGCTGCAAGATGTGCTCTCTAGAGACAGTTTAAGCACTCGCCAATCTGTTATTCTTGCATAACTTCAATTATAGAATGAAAGAAAGAATATTTATTTGCGAATCAAAAAACAAACTCGCATGTTAGTGTGTTTTTGATACAGATAACAGATTCTATATTTGTTAGTAGAAATTAAATTAACTTACATGACAAATAGTGTTAAGTTATTTAAATTTTGAATTTACTTATTTTTTTTATTATGAACCAGTCACACAACTCTATTTGGCTCCAAATTAAGCAGAGATTTTACTATGGGAACCAGATATTTTTAAATACATACTTAGAATACAATAGAACACCCAGACAGAGAACAAACATCTGCGTTCACCACACAAATATTTGCTCTCGTTGGGGTTTGAACCCACGACCTAGACTAGAAGGCAACTGAGCTGAGAGGCCAGGGAAAAATTCAGAACTAGATGGCGCCCTTAAATGTGTAACGATCGTAGATCGCGCTATCTTTGCGTTTTGTGTTGTTCTTATATACGCTGCATGCTGCATATGAATACAAAAAGGTTATGTTTCAATTCAATTTTATTACAATTACACTGATGAGTGCAATACGCCTAACAATGTCTCAGTAGTTCAGTAACTGTACACAATAGCCCACCAGACAAAGGTCGTGGTGTGACGTACTATAATATTAACCTATAGCCCTTACGAAATTGCAACGAGAATTCCATATACGAACGACCAGTTTGATGAGACCTGTGTACTGTATACGGGGCTTATAGTCAGAGAGACCTGTCAAAATTTGAAATAGTTGACCGGCTTGAGATGTTGGATTGTTGAATGGCGTTCTGGAGTAGGAAAGTCTTAGGTTAGAATCTTAGAAAATTTGAAATGATAAGAAATTAGCGAAAATTCGAGGCCTTCGAGCAGAGGACTTCTTTAGGTGGATGATGATGATGATTTTCTTCTTATCATGTCACTGGATCTTTAAAACCAGTGTGGTGAAGGGTTCACAGGTGCGCCCCAGATGATCGAACCATGATAGGCCATCGAACTCCTAGACTACACCACAAATTCTAGATCTGTCGACAAGCAAAGGTTGAGAGGTCAGCTTACGCTGGTTTTAACTGTATTTACGTTTGTATGATATCCGTTTTAAGTCCTCAATAATTTAAACTTCCAAAAACGGAATGCTCATGCTGTAAGAGGACCACCTGTATGATGATTTTATTGCGAAGAAAATAACTTTGCATTGAATGGTTTGTATGAAACTTGTGGAAATTTTATTCATACAGTAGTTTATTTATTCCAAAAGCGAATGTTATACAGGGTGTACAAGACAGCTCACGAAAACTGACAAGGCGCATACAAACGACATATACAAACCTTAATTATAAAAATACCCAAATTGTGAAGGTTATTTTTCAAACTCGGTTAAAAATAATATTTTCAAATTATTGTATTGTCATAACATACATAAACGTACTGTCCTCGATAAATTTACAAAGTTTGAATGTAATCTGACCGTTTCAAGTGGGTCAAAATCACGCACAAAGGAGTCTGTTACAAACATACAGGTGGAGCCTAATTAAAAGCGTGTAAAAATCACTTTATTCCAAGGAAGAATTCAAAGTCTTTGAAGAACGCGAGTTAGATTTTTAACCAAGCAAGGAAGCGAATAAAAACATATTTTATTGCACATTAAGTTAGGTAGATGATACAAGACTTAAAATAGATTACGTCAAGAATAAAGAAGGTTGACTTGACTGGCCTCTCAGCTCAGATGGTAGTAGCTCTGCCTTCTGCGCCGTAGGTCGTGGGTTTGATCCCCACTAAGACAAGTAGTATTTGTGTGGCGAACGCAGATGTTTATTTTCTGTCTGGGTGTTATATGGTTACTAAGTATGTATTTACCTAAAAAAATGTATTTAAGTATTGTTTCAGCTATCTAATTCCCATCATACAAGCTCTGCTTAGTTTGGGGCTAGATAGTGTTGTGTGAATTGTCCACATTATTTAATATTACGTTTTCTAGAGCAGTCTTTGAACCCCCTGTACGTAGTTTGTTTATACTACCTATCCAATCTAAACTGCGTAATAACCTATCACCAACAAGCAATTGAAACTAAAATGTCTGGGACAGGATTACACAATTAACTGGTAAAGCTTTGATTTCCTGAAATGCGGCGACCGTCATGTAAATCGACGGTCATAAAAAAGCGGAGTTAGAGTCGACGCTCAGACCTGCTCTCAGATTTATGTTTAGTATCTTATCTAGGTGGTTCAAAGTCAAAAAGACTTTAATTAAAATACCAAGGATCATGCATTTTGTTTTAAAACGCTTATAAAAAAGCGCTTGAAACTAGCCATGCCTCGCTGTTAAAGCCTTCAAATTGCTGCCAAAGCATGTCAGTACCCTAAAAATGGACTTCATAAGATGGATTTAGTCTATTTTTAGACCAAACGAGCTCATTATTGAATAATAAATACTCTTTTTGCTAACATTTTAACTAAACGAAACGAGCGAATGTTCATTCGACCTATCTAAATATACTTTTATTCTAAACATTTTAAGGCAAAGAGAACTTAATAGAGTTTGATAGAGTAGAGAGAAAGAAGACATCCAAAAAGACACTTAAACAATGATAAAAAAATATATATTTAACGATAACCAATTGCTTGTTGTGGTCACTGCTATACAGTCAATACGTTACCGCTTTTTAGCAAACCAACGCCCGATTGACATCAAGTCGGGTTAAGCTTTGAACTGGGCCTACTCATAACGGATTTCAAACAAGGAATCGAACCCCCGCAGTGTTTTACAATAGCATTCGTCCGGCCGTCACTCCAGGGTATACCCACGACCTACCCAAATAAAACCACCAGCAAAAATAAACTGTAAATCTAGGGGTACAGAGGTGGTTATCCTATGGTGCGAAGATCCCATCAATTGCCTTTCAACAACTCGAAGCCAAAACCGAGAAATATCAAGGCGTACCGTACTGTGGAAATACAGTCACGACCGACGTAAATAAAGCCGGAATCTCTGCAATCTAGACCGTTGCAATATCAACTTAATTGCGTAAACGAATAGGTTCAACTTCTGTTTGGTAGTTTCACAGTGCGCGTGAGAGGAGAAACTTACGCTTCACCAATATGATAACTGAAAGAGATGGGTAGATGTAGATTTGTGTAGGAATGACAGGGACGGCGGATAGGTGGATTTGTCGAAGGTATAATTTTGGAGGGGTATCAGATGAATGGACGATACGCAAGGTACACGATTATCGTGACGGTACAAAGAAATGTTAAGATTTACCGTTTTAAAAATGGCGGTCAAGTTCGAAGCGGGTTTGTTTGAAAAGGACAGAAAACGCTCTACTTTCATAGCAAGATTTCATTTCGATAAAATATTGGTTTAGTCAAAAAATCCTTACATTGGTGAATGCAAAGTATTTCTGAATTCTGCGGTTATTACTACTATTGAGGTTTTTCATATTCATTTAATAAAAAGATTAGTGCCTATTCAATTTCAAATGTAGATTTTATGCCGTAGAATTTAAAAATTCGAAAACATTTTCGAGCACGAAAGGAGTTTTTCCGAGGTGTACTTTAAATCCTGTCACGGGGTTTCTATCAAACCCACACGGGTTTGATAGAAACCCTTGACCCCTGACAGGAATCAGTGACAAATTAAAGAAGAAAGAAATTAAAATAACTTTAATCATTACAAACGTCTACAATCAGCGCAAGTACAAAATGAATCATCTTCAACTGGATGATTTGTACTTAGGAAACTAAACTCTACTCGTATTAATTATTTAATGACTTCTCAGATGGGGATCAGTTGACATTGATGATAAACGACTGTCGTGAGCACATAATAATGTTAATGATTGTTGATGATCATTCACTTCATGTCACGAACAGGGGACTTTACTGCCAAATGATGAACGAACAGAGACATGGGAAATTTCTTGCTGCGTAGTATAGACACCTAGTGTTGGGGTTTTGAATTTAAATCTCACTAAAGAGTTTTAGTCAAAAATACCTATAAAAAAACTAAGATTATGGAACAACAATTCAATAATTATTTTCAATAATTCTTCTTCTTCCTGCCCTTATCCCACTTTATGTGAGATTGGCACAAAATGTCTTCCTCCTCCATTCCCCTCTGTCAGCCGTCATCTCTGCATTCACTCCTCTCTTATCCATGTCATCTTTCCCACAGTTCATCCATGTTGTATTTGGTCTACTTCTGCTCACATATTCATCCACATCCACACTCATCACTCTCGTGGTCACATGACTTTCATCCTTCCTCATAACATGCCCGTACCACGCCAGCCTATTATTTTTACCTCATTATTATAGTATTAGCTCCTCAATTTTTCTATGGAACTATATAATTAATAAACGGTGAAGGAAAACATCGTGAGGAAACCTGCAGCTTAATCTCGCACGTATTGACCATGTCTTTCCTGTGGATCAGGCCGACTAAGCTGTCAGGAGGGTATATGTGCTGGGCAAGTCTAGTCCATCTAAAACCCTTTCCCAGGCACTTTAGCGTCCTGCAAGTAGTGCCATGAGTAAAAACACTAGTTAGCCCTGACGCGACGAATCATCTACAATAGATGCAAAGGCCTGTTTACTTTTTTTTGTAAAATTAATTTAAAAAAGAAATTTTCCAGTTTAATCTACAGGTAAAAATCAGTTATTTATAATTGCTCTATCACGTGCATAATGGGCTTGAAAACCTACCATCTACGATTAATAATGATTTATTAATGTGCTTAATGCCTTGGTGAAGTTGGGTCACCATTCGAGTATAGTCACAGAAATAGGCTCATGTCATAATTATCATTATCATCAACAGTTTGAAGAAAGCTCTGATGAAAAGAAAGGAAGAAAGAAAACTTATTTATTTGACAAAACACAAGTACACAGAACGGAACGTTATACTTAGGTACTAAAATAAGCATAAAAATAATAAAATGATGCTGAAAAAAATCGGAAATAAAATGTATACAAGTATTATAACAGCTATCTGGTTCCCATAGTACAAGCTCTGCTTAGTTTGGGGCTAGATAATGTTGTTTGAATTGCCTATAATATTTATTTTATTTATTAAATGCTTTGTTATAGGCGATGTTTACATCAGGTGAGCCATAATTATGCTTATTCCATCAGCAAGTTGCATAAAAAAAACTTTTTATTGATTACCAAGAAGGTAAGTAGGATACAGTTTTTAGCCCAAAAATACACAATCAAGTCACAATCATACAAAGAGCGGCCTAATCACTTCACTAACAGCTATCTCTACCAGGCTTCTTCCCAGAAGGGAAGAAGTCTAACGTCCTGGATATTGACAACCACGATACCGGACAAATAACTCTGGAAATTCTTTCTTCACCCAATTACTGGGTAAAGATTATTTATTTATCATAAAATAATATCTTCAAATTTCCTATGCTGCGATATTTAAAATGTATTTAATTATTCAATCCACCTATTCAATCCTGTTTTATTTTTACAACAGTTATAAAAAATCCAAATTAAACGGCACTTGTTTTGTAATAGGAACAAATTTAAATTAATAAAATATTCCAATCGAAACAACAAAGTAGTTGCATCGATGAGAAAAAAAATTGTTGATATTACCAGTTGGAAAGAGAGGCCACAAATAGGTAAAGAAAACTTTTTGACAGGTAAAAAATAAATTACTTCTAGCATGAATCTCTTTCAGGCCTGCGCACATTTATGCGATGGCGATCAGCTAAAACGCTGTCAAATATCGCTGTCATATTAGACAGCGTTTCAGCTGTGATCGCCATCGCCTTGATGTGTTCAGGCCTTTATTCAATGTTTGTACTTAGCTGTAAGTTTTCTTAATATAAAGAAAAAAAAATATAGACAATCCACACAACACTATCTAGCCCCAAACTAAGCAGAGCTTGTACTATGGGAACCATATTTTATAGTAATTTAATCATGATTAATTTACTATATAAATTACGTTATTTCTTTTATTTTTACCCGACTGTCCAGGAGGGTAATGTATTCAAAGTCCATAGAGAAGTGTCAACCCTATGCGCGCCGCGTGCACTAGTAATTTCTCTGTCCCCTAAGCGGTCTCCGAGGCCCTTATTGTTTGTTAATGGATAAATTATCGCACCGCTATGTGCATTACCTACGATTACACTTTAGCTCATTTCCTGTAGATGACGGCACACAATTATTTATTGCTGTTGATGATTGTGAATTGACTTGACTTCGAATCTAGAAGGTGAGGCTGAACATTTGCACGCCTCAAGTTGATGAACGCAGGGTAGTGCACGGCAGGGCACATTTCCACGTGCGTGACCTACGAGTCAACGCTGGTTACCAATTGAAGTGGTTACCACTCGAACTTCACTGCAAATATTTTTATTTTTGATTTCTAAACGGTAGGAATCAAGCCGTTGTTTGTTGCTTGTTCTTCTAGGCTTGGTCGCATGGAACTGGCACCTAGACTCACCTAGCTTTAAGACGTTTCAAAGTTATCCTTACGATTCTACTAAATAAATACATATTTTTTTTTAATTAACATTATGCGGGTTCCGTCAGCTAAACAAGAAACTAAATCTTTGTGTAATTAAGAGTGTAAATGAGAATAGAAAATACCTTTTGCTTAATTTATAGTAACGGAAGCACATACCGCATAGGGTACGTCCTCAATAGACATGTTAATTGAAAATATTGAAACGGTGCCTACTGTCTACCACAGGTAAGTAGGTTACAAGTAGGTGCAAAGAGTTATGAGAAGGAGTTTTTTTTTGGTTGAGAGTGGTTGCTAATTGAAAAGGCAGATCCGGCCCACCTGATGTAATGTAATAACCATACGAACAAAGGAGATTACAGTTACCTTTTTAATTTTTATTTTATTCTTTAGCAAAATTGCTGCAGCATCTTTACAATAAACGTACAAAACCTTCGAATTTTTACTATTCCTCAAAATTAGTTAAGGAGTAACCGAAACCATCAGCATCCATTTATCGATTTTAAAAATCAAAATATGTAATCTTTGTTCAATAAATCACAACAAACATTAACTTAGTCTAAGAACGTTATGTTAAACCGAACAAAATCCGTAGATGTTATTCAATAACTAACAAAATAAACAAAAGGAATCCATCTTTAAGCCGCATTCTAGAATAGAGTATTAGAAAAAAAAACTCACCCCTCTATTAAGTCCGAAAAGCCGATTTGAGTTGGAGCTTTAGTGAGAGCGTCTAACTCTAAACCTGTGGTCTAAACATACTCTCAATAAGCGGCGATATTATAATGGTTGCTCGCGTAGCCCGACACGACGTAAGTATTTATAGTACAAATAAAACGTAATTACTAGTCAGTGTTTTTCCATTAATTTAGCTTTAGGTACACTTTGGGACTAAATAAGACTAGGATATACCCACCAACACTAATTGTCATTTTTTTTTATGAAATCAAAATCACGGCAAATGGCAAAGAAGTGTTGAAAGAGTCATCGAACGACCACCAGCTTAGATAGATAGATAAATAACTCTTTATTGATTGACGCAGTTTTTAGCTTAAAAATAAACAGTTACAGTAAAACAATGGGCGGCCTTATCGCCAACAGCGATCTCTACCAGGCAACCTTGTGATGGACAGAACTGAACATAATAAATTATAGTTTAAAAAACTAAAAAAAAACGCTTTTATAACTAATTGAACTAAAAAGTTAAAAATAAAACTGTAATAATCATTTGAAAATTTATATTATTGGACAAAAAGCGTGGGGTGCTTTTTAGAATAACTTCAGATATAATAAACTATTGATAAAATATTTACAACAATCAAAATCAAGCCCCCCACGCTTTTTGTACAATAATATAAATTTTCAAATGATTATTACAGTTTTATTTTTAACTTTTTAGTTCAATTAGTTATAAAAGCGTTTTTTTTTAGTTTTTTAAACTATAATTTATTTTTTACTTTTTAGTTTTTTTTTCATATTTTTTTTTCATATTTTTGCATTGTCATCGACCTTTGACAGGTGTGCAAAGTTTGAATCAAATCTGATCGTTCAAAGTAGGTTTTTTTTTTTTTTTTTTTATTTCTTTTCATTTTTTTTTTTTTTTTTTTCATATTATTGCATTGTCATCGACCTTTGACAGGTGTGCAAAGTTTGAATCAAATCTGATCGTTCAAAGTAGGACAAAATCGAGCTCAAAGGGGTCGGTTACATACATACATACATACATACATACATACATACATACAGGAACACCAAACCACCACATCTTGAGCTTCCCTTAAATCCGCTATTTCACCCGCTCTCACTAAGTCCACGCCCGTAAATCGCGTGCAACCGTGAGAACGAAACGCCGATCACCATTTGGTTCAAAGGCGCCGCGCGCTCCCTAATCGCTATTATTTGTACTGCACCCTAGCAGGCCCTCGGTAAATACATAAAAATAGCCTTTAATAAAGAAACCGGCGTGATTTAATCTCATGAATTTAAGTTTGGATTTAGACAACATCTAATGTAATAGTTAATGTTTGTAACATGATAATAGCTCTATCAAGCTAAGCCTCAAACGGTGAAGGAAAACATCGTGAGGAAACCATATAGAAAAAGAGAGAAGGCATTTATTTTTCAAACACATCACCAGACAAAGCACAACAAACAATAATAAATTATAGTTTAAAACACTAAAAAAAACGCTTTTATAACTAATTGAACTAAAAAGATAAAAATAAAACTGTAATAATCAATTGAAAATTTATATTATTGTACAAAAAGCGTGAGGTGCTTTTTATAATAACTTCAGATATAATAAACTATTGATAAAATATTTACAACAATCAAAATCAAGCCCCCCGCTTCACGCTTTTTGTACAATAATATAAATTTTCAATTGATTATTACAGTTTTATTTTTAACTTTTTAGTTCAATTAGTTATAAAAGCGTTTTTTTTTAGTTTTTTAAACTATAATTTTTTTTTTACTTTTTAGTTTTTTTTTTTTTCATAATTATATATTTTTTTTCATATTATTGCATTGTCATTGACCGTTGACAGGTGTGCAAAGTTTAAATCAAATCTGATCGTTCAAAGTAGGTCTTTTTTTTTTTTTATTTCTTTTCATTTTTTTTTTTTTTTTCATATTATTGCATTGTCATCGACCTTTGACAGGTGTGCAAAGTTTGAATCAAATCTGATCGTTCAAAGTAGGACAAAATCGAGCTCAAAGGGGTCGGTTACATACATACATACAGGTGAAGCTAATAAAAGCGTTATAATAAATTATAGTTTAAAAAACTAAAAAAAAAACGCTTTTATAAGTAAGTAATTGAACTAAAAAGTTAAAAATAAAACTGTAATAATCATTTGAAAATTTATATTATTATACAAAAGCGTGGGGTGCTTTTTATAATAACTTCAGATATAATAAACTATTGAAAAAATATTTACAACAATCAAAATCAAGCCCCCCACGCTTTTTGTACAATAATATAAATTTTCAATTGATTATTACAGTTTTATTTTTAACTTTTTAGTTCAATTACTTACTTATAAAAGCGTTTTTTTTTTAGTTTTTTAAACTATAATTTATTTTTTACTTTTTAGTTTTTTTTTTTTCATATATATTTTTTTTCACATTATTGCATTGTCATCGACCTTTGACAGGTGTGCAAAGTTTGAATCAAATCTGATCGTTAAAAGTAGGTTTTTTTTTTTATTTCTTTTCATTTTTTTTTTTTTTTTTTCATATTATTGCATTGTCATCGACCTTTGACAGGTGTGCAAAGTTTGAATCAAATCTGATCGTTCAAAGTAGGTTTTTATTTTATTTTTTTTATTTCTTTTCATTTTTTTTAATTTTTTTTTTCATATTATTGCATTGTCATCGACCTTTGACAGGTGTGCAAAGTTTGAATCAAATCTGATCATTCAAAGTAGGACAAAATCGAGCTCAAAGGGGTCGGTTACATACATACATACATACATACATACAGGTGAAACTAATAAAAGCGTTATAAAAACCGTATTGTGCTTCCTGGAAACGTTTAGGAGAGGCCCTATGTCCGGCAATGGACTTTCCAGGATGATGATGATGATGATGATGATGAACAATAAAACAGTAGTAACAAAAGCAGCTTAGTAGTAGTAGAAAAACGAAAACGAAATATAGTGACTGCCTTCACAGCTCTGTTGGTAGTAGCTCTGCCTTCTGAGCTGGGGGGCGTGGGTTCGATCCCCACCGAGAACAAATATTTGTGTGGTGAACATAAGTAGATGTTTGTTCTCTGTCTGGGTGTTATTATTGTATGCTATGTATGTATTTACAAAAAAAAAGTATTTAAGTATCATATCAGCTATCTGGTTCCCATGGTACAAGCTTTGCTTAATTTGGGGCTAGGTAGGGTTGTGTGAATTGTCCACAATATTTATTTATTTATTTTTATTTATAGTACTCTAAAAACGGCATGTAACCTGTCACGAATAGTAATACTAACTTCCTCAAAATTGTGGCCAAATTAATAACCTCTGTCCTTGCTTTGGCCCTCGCTCTGACTATCTCCTTTCAAACACCCTCCCTCCTCCAGGATCTTGAGTAGATTGGCTAAGCAAGTACTAATAGATTGTGCCTATATCTACCGTGAAGCAGCATTGCTGTGTTCAGGTTTGAAGGGTGTGGGTGCCGTTGAAATTACTGGCACGCGAGGCTGAACATTTGTATGCTTCAAGTTGATGGACGCAGGGCAGTGCATCGTTGGGCACATTCCTGACGTGCGTGACCAACGAGGCAATGCTTTGTTATAGGCGACGGTTTCAACTTAACATATTTTGATTGATTCAAACATTTTAGAGGTTACATTATTTTTGTTTTTATTTATCCTGTTTAGGGTGTAAAAATTCAGGGTGGTACAAACCATTTTTTTGCGAATATCGAAATTTTAAATATACAGTTCGATAGATGATGTTTAATTTAGTAAGAAAGTGATAAAAAATCATTTTGGCCAAAATGGTTATTACTATTAACATTCATATTAAGCTTGTTCCGTCAGCTAGTTGCAGAAAAACTGTTACTATGTTTAGGTAACTACAATCCTCTATTTCTATTCGTATTTTTTTCTATTTATCTATCTATTTCATCTTCATTTCATGCTACAATAAAATTGCAGTAGCATTTTAACAAGAATGTGACCGCATAGCATTTCAACTGTTTGACCAAGTTCTCGGAACGTCTGGGCATTGGGCCTTGCCGATGACTCATGCGTATGTACACGCTATAACGTAGTAGGTAGGTATAGGTTACGTATAGCAAAGACCGGTATACTCGTACACTCATTTCACAGAGGTTAGGTAGTACGAGCAATGTTTGTTTGTGTTTACTTGGCTTAGATCACCGATAAAATTATGTTCTGGGAATGTTATGTGAATCATGTTGACAAAATATTTGTATTTTTAATTTCGGGTGATATAACGTTTCCTGCACCAAAGGGTATCTTTTGGCGTACCCCAAGGATACCAACGCAGCATTATATATAATTATTACGATGTCCACTCGTCCCCAATACATTTATTGAATTAATTGTTATTACAAAATCTAGATACACTCCGTTTTGTCTCTTTACTAGCTTTTTGGGATGTGAAAAGTGCACGAATGGAGCAACCATACTCACAACATTTCACTGCAGTTTGAAAGAATTTTTGACACGATAGGAAGAAGCTTTTTTCGGGATGCTATTTCATGGGATGGACATTTGCAAGTCACACTGAGAGTTTTACCGTCAAAGAGCTTTGGAGCTAATCAAGAATTCGGGCGATGACTGTATGTTTCCCAATTGGGAATGTGTGATAGCGATTGGGTACACGTCGCGCTAATTGCAATCTATCACAGAGCATTTGATCCTTTCCGTCAGCCGTCAGCGCCGTCAGCTATTGACCGTCAAATATACAGAATTGCTGTAGCGCTGGGGACCAACGCATTCAAGTAGCGGCGTAGCAGAATGCAGGTACGCTTTGGTTTGAGTATAGTTTCACTGAAGGATGTGACTGCAAACTGATGGCGGGGCTTGATGACATCGTTTGTCTCTAAATCTCATGTTAGCTATCCGAGAAAGTAAAATATTTTCGTAGTTGTTTGTGACAAATCAGAAGTAGAGACAGATATAGCGTTACTCTGATAGCCCCTTCCCACCGGTGCGTGATATCGCGCACCAGCTCGCACGACACACCATGGGAACGGTCTCGTGCGCCGAGGTGCGCGGTAGCACAGGAGCCTTTTCTGTGTGCGTTGCCGTGCGTCGTCGTGCGCGGTGCGTGATGATCTGCAGAACCACGCACCGTAGGAAGGCAGCATGAGATATTAAAACCGTTGGGCTTAACGTACTGCAACTTTTAATGACTTTAATATTAAGAGTAAGTGCATCGATGAAGAAGGATATTTGGGTAGAGGGAGTACAAAAGAAAGATGGATGAACAGTATGACAGATGACATGGATAAGAAAGAAGTGAATACAAAGATGACGGCTGATAGAGGAGAATTGAAGAGAGACATGTTGTGCCAACCCCACATAAAGTAGGATAAGGGTTGGAAGAAGAAAAGAAGTGCCACGAGGGAAAAGTGTTGATGTTGAACAAATGACAGCATCTCAGAAGTTTTTAGCCTTCAGCTACATAGATTGCCTGAAAGCAGAAGTCAGAAACTAAACTACAATAAAATAATAATAATAATAATAAATATTGTGGACAATTCACACAGCACTACCCAGCCCCAAACTAAGCAGAGCTTGTAATATGGGAACCAGATAGCTGATATAATACATGACTACATTTTTTTTTGTAAATACATACTTAGAATACAATATAACACCCAGACAGAGAACAAACACTACACTTTATGTTCACCACACAAATATTTGTTCTCGGTGGGGATCAAACCCACGACCTACGGCGCAAAAGGCAGAGCTACTACCAACTGAGCTAGAGGCCAGCTCTAAGTAGGTATATCAGTGAAAGTAAATTCGGCTAGCTCCAGATATCCATTGCAAAAATAAATAAGTCTCCATGCTCAGTACGGTAGTTTAAAAACCGCAGTATTTTGTGAAAAGGAATAAACTACAATATGCCGCTATTGTGTCATTTAGAAACTGTACCATTACACAAAGAGATGGTAACCAGTGTGCGTGCATAAAGGGTGACACTTTTGTTTAGTTTCAAAAGACAACACACGACACCGACATAATAATAAACTCCACTACTCGTCAATAGATGGCGTTCTCTGTCCCACTAACTCATGACTTAATCAACAGATGGCGCTAGGAGTTATGATTTTATGATAAAATTGATTATTTACTTTACGATTAAGGGGACATTTTCTAAAAATGAATCCTAGCTAGATTAATCGATCGTCCCCGAAAACCCCTGTATACTTAATTTCATGAAAATCGTTGGCTCAGTTTCCGAGATCCTAAATATATATATATACATATATATATATATATATACAAGATTCCCTCGTTTAAAGGTATAAGATAATAGTATAGTATTACCTACCTAGGCAATATTTCTCATCGGCTAATTTCGGCTTTATAGAGCGTAGTGTGCGTCAGAAAGAGATAGCACTCTAAGAAAGCTGAAAAGCCGATGCGCAATATTTATTGCCTACAATCGTATAGTTGACTGTACCTAAACCTGCTACAGCAATTTGAACTCTATTCACAATCAATATTTGCAAATTGCTTGTTGAGTTTAGATGGATGAACGCTAATTAGCAATGTCATGTCTCAAGAGCCAATGCCAGTGGGCGTTGCTTTGTCTAGAGCAGGGATTCCCAAAGTGGTCGATATCGACCCCTTGGGGTCGATATTGGTTTCCTAGGGGTCGACATAAACAAAAACTGATTTTGGGGGTCGACGAGGTCAAAAAATCGACCCCTATTAAATTAACACAAGTTCTTATTTCAAAGTTTCAAGATAGGTAGGTAGGTACTGTATTGTTTATGTTGTGTTACGTGTACTAAGAATAATTAATATTTTTGTAGGAAATAGCATTGTTGTAGTAATGTAAAGTCTCAAATTCGTATAACGTATCTACGTTTATTTTGTTACAATTTGATGAGAAAATGAAGTCAACTTTACTCACTTAACGTAAAGTGCAAACTTTTCCAATTGGTACCTTAGTACCTAGCTATTTTGTATCAATAGGAAAAAACTAAAGATAAGCCCCCTTATTCATATTAGTCTGCTAAATTAAAGCATTGCTAATTTTCACTCTGTCTTCTTCTATTGACCAAAGTCGAGAGAGACCTATGCAAAAATAACACACTGTAGCAGCTGTTTTAAGTAAGCGGACCATTGTGAATAAGGGGGTTGATCTTAAAAGTAGGTAATTTGGCCATGGGGGTCTGAGGTAACCGTTCATTTTGGAAAAGGGGTCACTTGTCCAAAATTGTTTGGGAATCCCTGGTCTAGAGTCTAGACGACTCCGAACCAAAGGTATTGCTTACAATATCTGTCAAAGTTAAACAATGCTAAACTATGTATTGTTAACTCTTAAGCAATAGCACACAATAAAAATAAGTTATTCACAAATAATAATTTGTTTATTTATTTTCCCGACGCTATAATGAAATTACCGTGGTCGCAGGCGGACTATACAGACAGACTAGGAAATATACGCTCAAAATACCCGTGTAATAGTTTTCAAACCGAATTTTAAAGTTATTTCGATTTGACTGGCCTCTCAGATCAGTTGGTAGTAGTTCTACTTTCTGCGCTGTAGGTCGTGGGTTCTATCCCCACCGAGGACAAATATTTGTGTGGTGAACGCAGATGTTTGTTCTCTATCTGCATGGGTGTCACAAGGTATTATCCGTGGAACTGGCACCTAGACTCATCTAGCTTTAAGACGTTTCAAAATGATTCTTGTATCGTATTGAATAAAATTTTATTGAGTTTTTTTTGAGTTTTATTCTAAGTATGTATTTACAAAAAAAAACAGTTATTTGATTTCCATTGTACAAGCTCTGCTTAATTTGGGTTCAGATAGTGTTATGTGGATTGTTTTATTTATTTTATGCCACATAATAAAAGTTATTATCACATATTATATTATTCATCATACGGCTCTTAGACTGGTCAAAAACAAGGACTAACATATTTTTTTATTTTTATTTATTTATTTATTTATTTGTAAACAAATTACATACAAGTAAAATTAAGACTAAATACATAATACTTGTAACATAAACTAAGGTACATTGAAGGCAGAGACTAGAATACATTGGACACAAAATCTGATAACAAATAATAACTGGCACCCATATACATAGTTTTGACCCCACACTAGGATTCCCTGTGTCGTGGGTATCAAAACTACATAGTACAGGTACCAGTCACATTTGTATGCACTACAGACTATTGAATACAATAAGTATACATACTAATAACTACACTTCAGAATAAACAAGTCTTAATTTAGAAAAAGGTACACTATACTCCACGCTAGGTTTACCTGTGTCGTGGAGTTTAGATGCCTATATTTACAGCTAGGAATGTTTTGCATAAGGCCAACTAGGAAGGTAAAAGTACATGTTATTATCCAGTAGTAAAAAACTACTGAGTACGTACTTAATGTATAAATACTAACTACCTACAAGCGAAAAATTATTTTACTCCTTGTAAAAAAATTACAGAAGCATTACAAATCATCACCCAACACCCAAAATGACGTGAGAAGTATTCATCGAACAATAGCCTCAAGACTAGCATGTTCCATCCTTAAAACTTTTTCAAACATCCCACAAATCACTTGTTCTGTCAGACCGACGCGTGGGGTCCACACGTGGGACAATTCACCCCTACACACAGAATAAAGAATAGTCCACCCTCTGTGTTGCTAGCCAGTTTACATTGAGCTGGCTGACAATATTTTGGGGATGATTTGGTGACTGTAAACTTAAGGCCTGCGCACACCTAGGCCACTGGCGTCGGCGATCAGTGAAACGCTGTCAAATTTGACAGCGTTTCACTGATCGCTGACGCCAGCAACCTAGGTGTGCGCAGACCATTTCTAGAGAATGTTGGTATGGTATGAACAAATAGTTTATTCGTAAAGGAGTTATAATCCATGTTTTTTTTAGTTAGGTAGGTAAACGTAATAGGTATTTGTTTGGTTTATATTTCACTGTATTGTTTTTCTTTTTATCCTGTGTGTATAAAATAAACATATTAACAAATAAAAAATAAATTTATGTATAAAATAAACATATTGTTTTATTTTAATTAACTTTCATGGATCGTTGTTTTCGAAGATCAGTCAAGAGAAACAAAACAAAGGGTATTGAAATGGAGAACAGGGCTTATTATAAGTAGTATTGTTTATAATAAGTACCTAATTATGCGAAGTAAATTTTTAATGTCAAAAGAACAAAAGCTGTGAGATTTGTACAAAATATAGGTAATATAAAACGGTGAATTATATGCGGATCTCTCTCTCTCTCTCTCTTACGCTCATATATATCACCTGCAATGACGATCAGGGTATCGCTGTCAAATATTGCACTGTCCAAGTTTGCGGCAGTGCTGATGTGCAACACCCTATGCTGAAACTGATTGCCATTGCCAATCGCCTGGATCTCCGCAAGACTTTCTCTTTCGCTTCATCAAAAACTGTTGTCCCTTTTATAAGTACTGAACAAGTAAGAAAGAAGCTAAAGTAGCCAGCTCAAGCAATACTGGCATGTACAACTTCAACATGTGTGTCGTAAGAGCATGTTTGAAGTTTCTATCTGCTAGGTGCGTGACGGCTCATAACATTGTTCTAACTAAATGTTTCACACTGCTACATAACATCTTACGTGATATTGAAGGTTAGTTACGAATTAAAGGGTCTGTTTATTATTAAACCGCACTCAGTCCAAGTTTTTAAAACCATTAAAAACAACAATATTTTTTTATACAAATAACTTATCGCCATAGCCATCGCGCTAGATGTGAACAGGCCTTTACTCCTCTCAGCATGATGTGAACAGTAAAATATTGTTCATTATTCTATTAAACCATTCAAATACCATATTTTACAACATGAAATTACTTACAATAAACTCAACCCCATACCGTAAATTTAAATCATGGTATCACACAGGATTAAAATTAAAATTCACCTCAACACGATTTATAATAATGCAAATTCAAATTAATCATGCAAGCAAATAAACTCCGAGATTATTTCCACAAACAAACAATATATCCCCTTCATTATACATTCAAAAAGCATTATTTACAGCGAATAAAAAGCAAAAATCACAGCACGCTCAAAAATATACCAACACCTCATGTATTAAATTCCTACATATCTACCACTCGGGCAAAGACCACTCGATTCAGCATTACTGCTATTCAGATGATGCCAAACCATTTATTCAGAACCTCCCTCTCCCCTCTTCTCTCATATATTACTCGGCTACTCAGGGGGGAAGGAGAGAAAGCGCCAAGGTCTGCCGAAACCGGTCGCTGAACAATAGAGGTGTGAAAGGGGTTTAAGTAAACACTCTTTTGTGAAACGTGGTATTGTAGGATCGCTTTGTGCAAATAGATTACGTAGGTATGTCTGTCTGTCACTTAACAACCAACAATGGTAAGCCATGCTCTCGAAAGGTTTTTATGGGAGGTTTTTAAAGCTTTTGTTTTGTGAAGCCTTGTTTTGGGCGGGTTTTGCTAAACCGCGGAACGCGAAGAAAGTGGTATCTTTTATTTTACTTACCACTAAAGTAAGATAGGATACTTCAGATCTTATGGCGATGCTTAGAAACGACAGCTTAAATTAATAGCTTATTAAAAGTTTCTTTACTGTAAATTTTGCAATCCGATTTTTGATTATAGCAATCTAAGAACCCTTTGTTTTAATTGGATACTAAACGCAACCATCTCCAAATAAGAAACGAACAAGTGCCGACACCGATTTTAATCCAAAATGATCCCTAATGATTTTAGTGAATTATAATGACTGCTAAATTGTTAAAAATTGCACATTTTTCCTGTTTACGTAGTAGAGAAACGTTGCAAATTTCAGTTACTGATGATGGAACAAAGCTCGTAATTGTGCTGATACGAGCACAATACTACTTTGGGAGAGCCGAATGCAACTTGATTATATGCAATTTGCAACAACTGTTATTTGAAATTGAAACTTTGCAGTTACTCTCGTGGGAATAGACTTCAATAGGGTCCAATATTTTCACGTTTCAAAAAACATTGAACATAACAAACGGAAAAAATTGCTGATAATTGCGCCAACCCTTACTGTGGAACTGTGGACCCCAAACGAATGGAATAGTACCTTGTCTTTGAAATGTATTATTATTATACAACATTGCGTTCGGGGGTTGGAATCGCATAGTGCATTTGCCAGCAGCTGCTGCCTCGCTGTCCATCTTAGGGTTGACGTCGTCATGACACCCCAAGCGATTACTCACTCTCCTACGTTTAAATACCGGTTATTTTTCTTTGGAGCAGCTTAAATCCCTGTGGACCATATGGGCTGCCAACCCTCAAAATTAGATTTAGGTAGAAAAAATTACTTAATGGGGTGTTCTGTGCGAGACCGATGTGATCCGGGGTTTTTTCGTAACCATCTTTATCCATGCTCAGTCGTCGGTGAAATGATATACGGGCTGGCAACGCTAAACATGTTTTTAAACCGATACATTTCTCATTTAAACTTACGAAAAGAGTTGAGCTCGGCTTATCTTTTGAAACCATTTTGGGGATCAGAACGTTTTATAAGACCGTTGTGTTTTTTGCAAACCTAGGTCAATCGAGCAATAAAGAAAAGATATTGAACAAAATAAATGAATAAGAGCGAGACAGCTTTACAACTTTAGCAGGCATTGTTATCTGTCTCGTTTTTATTGCGTCTGGTAAGTTATTTTATAGTGTGATAGGGCCAAGTGTGCACTGTAGACTATTACCGATATACGTATTTGGTTCGCACGCCTGGTTAGATGAAATCTTAGCACTCTGGGATGAGACCTAGATCCTATACATTTACTATATAACAAGCAGTCGTGAGCTTATTATATTTGCTTTGTTTTAACAAGCAATACGCAAGAACCAATCCACAAGTTTCTTGCCTTCCTGGTACATCTCTCATCATAACTAAACTTAGTCGCGTGGAACTGGCTCCTACATACACCTGATTTATCAGAAGCGATTCTTATGATTAAATTGAACAAACTCTTTTAGTATATTGGGGTGTAGGTACTCAGAAGATGAGAGATATTCTTACTTGGTAAGTTGACTTAGTGGCCTCTTACAAGCTCCACGGGAGGTGATGAAGGGTATTCCACGCCAAGAACGCCATGGCCAAGGTTGAGTTTTTGTTAGGTTGTAATTTGTCCGACATTCTACCCCAAAAGTATGCATAATGCAAGGAAGCTGCAAAAGTTTCTTAGTAACGTCCAAAGAATGTTCAGCATTTTCAGCAACACTAATTTGCTCTCACTAAGCTCCCAGACCAGCTAACCAAGGATTGTAAATCCCAGGGAGTACGAAAGGTTAAGACCCTCATTGCCATTCATTTAAGCGTTCCGTTGGATTTACTAAACAGGGAACAAACAGGCACTTGCTGGGAAAAGCACCAAATTGCATTGCAAAGAAAGGTATAAAACCACTTAAGGAATGTTTTACGGCAGCAGGTTTACAAGAATTAAACATCTTTGGGGACCTTAGAGAAACTGCTGTTCTTGTTTAAAAGAGGTTAAAAGAGATTGCCTTTGTTTTTAAATTTCATTGATGCATTATGACACTTACTATAGTTATAGAAGAAGAGTTAGACCAAAGAAAAGATGGATGGACTGCGTCAAAGATAGCATGAGCCAGAAAAGAGTGAGCACTGAGACGGCGAATAATAGAGGTAGAGGTGAGTAGAATAAGAAAACCTGTTGTGCTGAACCCACTTAGCGTGGGATAAGGGATAAGGAAGATGATGATTATGATTCATTATGTCACTAATAGTTTTCAGTGAATTTACTTGAAATTGAAGACACTACGTGATATATCATTCATGGACATTATACTAATACTTACCTTTTTGACTATTACTTATACTTTTTGAATAAAAAATGAATGGAGAGAGATTCCATTCCTGACATTACCTCAAAGGGAGCCCTCAAAGGGCGCCTGGATTCGATTCAGTCGTAAACTTCGTGTGTAAATGATACCTCCTTAATTAGTAACTCTAATTGCTCTGTAACAAAGTATCGTATTGATTATATCAGGTTTACCTTCTTCATTATCTCAAAGCATTCAATTAAACATAGAACAGAGCTCAAAAGCTGCTTTACTTAATCGATAAGAATTACCAACGCAATGAGCACTTTTAAAAACTAGATTACAATGTGGTACTTTTAGACTTACTCGATATGTTCAGAACTGACTATTGACCATGTCTTTCCTGTGGATTAGGCCGACCAAGCTATGAAGGTGGTGCTGCTGGGCAAGCCTATCCTACCTGAAGGCCTATCTCAGGCACTACAGCGTCCCGTTAATAGGAGCACGAGGAAACAGTTGGCCCTGACGCTGTATAAATCATCTAAAACAGATGCAAAGGTTTTACTTTTTTAAACTTATTAACTATGATTACGTAATTAATTAATATTATTGCTACTTTCGATGAAGCTTTAAGAACAAAGTTAGCAAGAATGCGCCGGGTCGATAAGCATAAGTCATAACGCCTAGAATTACGCAACGTCTAGGTCGAATGACTTATGATAATGAATAGACAGTCAATGACATTGAATGCTCGTCATAAAACAGTTCCCACTGCGCCTATAATTCACAATTTAAGCTTTATGACTTCTAAATTAAGATTCCATTTCGATTGGACGTTGAAATTGCGTTTGGATGCTCACATTTGCAAGAATCGATTGTTTTTTATTAGCTACACGGTATTCTTTGTCCTTTTTCTCAAATGCCAGGCAATCAGCATTTACAGCCATGACCTCAAACCATGGCGCTAATGACTATGCCCTGCCCATAAATTCTCCTAGCTTATATGATTTCAAAATGATGACATTTTAATAAGTAAATAAATTGCAGTGCAGAAATGCAGCGGTGTTGATTCTGCTTTGCGTTTTTCTAAACTAGCACTAAAATTAAAAGCGAATCCAATAGCTAGAGATAAAATATTAAATTCCACGACCACTTCGACGTTTTTTTTAAGTTGTGTTATTGGAATTTGGAACACTATCTTCTGTGATAAAAACACTGTCTAACATTTTACTGAATCAGTAAAATACACTCATTTTTGGCTTATCCACATTCAGGGCAAACTTCCCAACAGAAGTTCGTCATTCAAAGCTTGAACTTCTACATTCTCCGAAGCACCCGTCGTAATTATTTCTTTTCGCATTGTTACGCTTCGTGTCGGCTCTTTATCTTATTTCGCTAACTATTGAAGTGTTATTTAGATGGAAGTTACAAGAGTTGGAGTTGAGTCGGCAATGTAACTTGTTCTGAGTTTTATTGTTTTAATGGCTTTGAGATAAGGGCCGCGATACGAGTATGTTTGTCTTTGAATGAGAGAGCAAGTTTATTATCGAGTGTTTCTTGTGTTATACTAATTGGATCTGTGCTTTTAGGGTTCGGTACCTTTCGTTATAATAGGATTACCTTTCTTTCTGTTATTTCATTTTAGACATTTTTATCTAAATATATAAAACTCTTTCGTTACTGACTGACTGACTCACTGACTGACTGACAATCAACGCACAGCCTAAACCGTTAGTCCTAGAAGCATGAAACTTGGAGGGTATGTTCCTCTTATAACGTAGAGGTGTACTAAGAAAGGAAATTGGAAAACTATTTCCCGAAGAGGAGAAAAAGGGGAAAAATGGTTTAAAGAAAAATCAACGCACAGCCTAAACCATTAGTCCTAGAAGCATGAAACTTGGAAGATGTGTTGCACTTATAGAGCAAAGGTGCATTAAGAAAGAAAATCGGAAAATTATTTTCCTGACAGAAGAAAAAAAAGGAAAAAAGTTTCATGAAAATTCACAAAAAATTGCTTTACAAAATACGCAAAAAAACAGTAAAAAAAAATCTGCTACCGCAGCATCTGTCACCAAATTTGAATACACACAAAAGCTTACATTAACCCCACCGTAACCACTAAGACAAAATCGCGGAAAACACCTATCATACCGAAACTAAACACCGCACAGCTTCAAAAAACGGCTAAAGTACATGCTCAAAACTATGGTAACCAGCTGGTCATGTCAAATTAAAAAAATCTGATTCGATTATACACCAACACGCAGACGAAACCCTAAATTAGCCACTAATCTTCTTCTTCTATCTATATATATATAACTCAAAGGTGACTGACTGACTGACTGACTGACTGACTGACATAGTGATCTATCAACGCACAGCCCAAACCACTGGACGGATTGGGCTAAAATTTGGCATGCAGGTAGATGTTAAGACGTAGGCATCCGCTAAGAAAGGAAAATGGAAAATTATTTACCGAAGAGGAGAAAAAGGGGAAAAATGGTATAAAGAAAAATCAACGCACAGCCTAAACCGTTAGCCCTAGAATCATGAAACTTAGAAGGTGTGTTCCTCTAATAGAGCAGAGGTGCGCCAAGAAAGAAGATAGGAAAATTATTTTCCTGAAAGAAGAAAAAACGGAAAATGATTTTAAGAAAAATCACAAAAAATAGCTTTACAAAATACGTAAAAAAACATTTAAAAAAATTTATATGTAAAAAAAAAAAAAAAAAAAAAAAACTGTTGAAAAAAGTCGGCTCCAACAGCACTCACCTTAAAATTCAAATACACTAAAGTGGAGGCTCAAATCTATGGTAACTAGCAGTTGGTCATGTCAAATAAAAAAAACAGATTCGATTATACACCAACGACGAATACGATAGCCTAAATTAGCCACTTCAACAAATTCACGAAAGTTCTTTACAAAATACGCAAAAAAAACATTAAAAAATTTCCAGCTACCGCAGCATCTGTCACCTGGTTTGAATACACAAAAATTTTCAAAAAAACTATGATAACCACTAAGACAAAATTGCGGGAATCATCTATCATACTTAAACTAAACACCGCTGAAAAAAATCGGCTACAACAGCACTCGCCTTCAAATTCAAATACACTCTAAAGTACAAGCTCGAAACTATGGTAACTAGCATTTGTTCATATCAAACTAAAATAACCAGATTCGATTATACACCAACGAATACGATAGCCCAAATTACCCCATAAAAGAAAATCACGAAAAAGAGCTTTACAAAATATGATAAAAAAAACATTATACAAAATACGCAAAAAAAAACATTAAAAAATTTCCAGCTACCGCAGCATCTGTCACCAGGTTTGAATACATAAAAAAAATTCAAAAAAACCGATGATTACCACTAAGACAAAATTGCGGGAATCATCTATTGTACTTAAACTAAACACCGCTGAAAAAAATCGGCTACAACAGCACTCGCCTTCAAATTCAAATACACTCTAAAGTACAAGCTCGAAACTATGAAAAACCAGATTCGTTTATACACCAACGAATACGATAGCCCAAATTACCCACTAAAAGAAAATCACGAAATAAAGCTTAACAAAATATGCAAAAAAAACATTAAAAAAATTCCGCTACCGCAGCATCTGTCACCAGGTTTGAATACACATAAAGGTTAACAAAAAAACCGATGATAACCACTTAGACAAAATCGCGGGAACCATCTTTCATACTTAAACTAAACACCGCTGAAATACACTTTTCATTACTCATACTCTGAAAGTAGGTCTGAAGTTGCCTGAGGGGCCTAATTGAAAGTAGAACTTTCAGCCCTAGGGAGAATCGCTTTCTACTGACAGCTGTCAAATTATAAAAAAAAACAAGTTCTATTTTATTCAACCATTTTCCAACTTTCTAAAGTCTTTCTAACTGCAAGGAGGTCGTTGAACCAAATTGCAACTTTTTATTCAGCAAGTAGGTTGGAAACCCATTACAACAGTAAGAAGTTTAAAAAGTCTAATAAGATAGCGCAATGTAAAATTTAAATTTAAAGAACATAAAGATAGTATTAAGAAATAATAATTATATCTTCTAAATTACTTGATTAATAATATAGCTTCAACTATTTATTTAAAATAACATAGATTTGACATTTACCATTTTTAAAATTATGAGAATGAAAATAATAGCTGAATAATGCTGGTGAGCCGAAGCCGAAGGCCCGCCAGAGAAAAAGAAAAAAAAAACCGGGAAGGCGGCAATTCAATCTTCATTTTCACAAATTTTTAAAACCCAAGATTATCACTAAGACAAAATCGCAGAAAACACCTATCATAGCGAAGCTAAGCACCGCTGAAAAAATTCAGCTACAATATAACTAACTAATATAATAGCACATGCCTTTAAATTCAAATACACTCTAAAGTACAAGCTCAAAACTATGGTAAATAGCAGTTGGTCATGTCATTTAAAAAAATCAGTTTCGATTATACACCAACAAATACGATAGCCCAAATTAGCCACTTAAACAAAATCACGAAAAAGAGCTTTACAAAATACGCAAAAAAACATTAAAAAAAATTCAGCTACCGCAGCATCTGTCACCAGGTTCGAATACACACAAAGGTTTACAAAAAAACCGATGATAACCACTAAGACAAAATTGCGGGAAACATCTATCATACTTAAATTAGACACTGCTGAAAAATAAAACAACAGCACTTGCCTTCAAATTCAAATACACTCTAACGTACAAGCTCAAAACTATGGTAACTACAGTTGGTCATATCAAAATAAAAAAAAAGAACTCAAATATCCACGCGGACGAAGTCGCGGGCATCAGCTAGACGCAGACGAAACCCTAAATTAGCCACTAATATAACATAAAATCACAAGAAATTGCTTTACAAAATACGCAAAAAAAAACCATTAAAAAAATTTCTGCTACCGCAGCATCTGTCACCAGGTTTGAATACACACAAAGGTTTACAAAAAAACCAACGATAACCACTTAGACAAAATTGCGGGAATCATCTATCATACTTAAACTAAACACCGCTGAAAAAAATCGGCTACAACAGCACCTGCCTTCAAATTCAAATACACTCTAAAGTACATGCTCAAAACTATGGTAACCAGCAGTTGGTCATGTCAAATTAAAAATCTGGTTCGATTATACACCAACATGCCTACGAAACCCCAAATTAGCCACTAATCTAAATATATAAACCTCTTTCGTTACTGACTGACTGACTGACTCACTGACTGACTGACAATCAACGCACAGCCTAAACCGTTAGTCCTAGAAGCATGAAACTTGGAGGGTATGTTCCTCTTATAGCGTAGAAGTGTATTGAGAAAGGAAATTGGAAAATTCTTTCCCGAAGAGGAGAAAAAGGGGAAAAAAGGTTTAAAGAAAAATCAACACACAGCCTAAACCTAGAAGCATGAAACTTGGAAGATGTGTTCCTCTTATAGAGCAAAAGTGCACTAAGAAAGAAAATAGGAAAATTATTTCCCTAAAAGAAGAAAAAAGGGAAAAATAGTTTAAAGAAAAATCACAAAAAATTGCTTTACAAAATACGCAAAAAAACAGTAAAAAAAAATCTACTACCGCAGCTTCTGTCACCAAATTTGAATACACACAAATGTTTACAAAAAAACCGATGATAACCACCAAGACAAAATTGCGGGAATCATCTATCATACTTAAACTAAACACCGCTGAAAAAAAACAGCTACAACAGAACTCGCCTTCAAATTCAAATACACTCAAAAGTACAAGCTCAAAACTATGGTAACTTGCATTTGATCATGTCAAACTAAAAAAAACAGATTCGATCATACACCAACGAATACGATAGCCCAAATTAGCCACTAAAACAAATCACGAAAACGAGCTTTACAAAATACGCAAAAAAAAACATTAAAAAAATTTCAGCTACCGCAGCATCTGTCACCAGGTTTGAATACACACAAAGGTTTAAAATAAAACCAAAGATAATCACTTAGACAAAATTGCGGGAACTTTCTATCATACGTAAACTAAACACCTCTGAAAGAAATCGGCTACATCAGCACTCGCCTTCAAATTCAAAGACACTCTAAAGTACATGCTCAAAACTATGGTAACCAGCAGTTGGTCATGTCAAATTAAAAATTCAGATTCGATTATACACCAAAATGCATACGAAACCCCAAATTGGCCACTAATATAAAATAAAATCACAAAAATAGCTTTACAAAATACGCAAAAAAAAACATTAAAAAAATTTCAGCTACCGCAGCATTTGTCACCAGGTTTTAATACACACAAATGTTTACAAAAAACCGATGATAACCACCAAGACAAAATTGCGGGAATCATCTATCATACTTAAACTAAACACCGCTAAAAAAAACAGCTACAACAGAACTCGCCTTCAAATTCAAATACACTCTAAAGTACAAGCTCAAAACTATGGTAACTTGCATTTGATCATGTCAAACTAAAAAAACCAGATTCGATCATACACCAACGAATACGATAGCCCAAATTAGCCACTAAAACAAATCACGAAAACGAGCTTTACAAAATACGCAAAAAAAACATTAAAAAAATTTCAGCTACCGCAGCATCTGTCACCAGGTTTGAATACACACAAAGGTTTACAATAAAACCAAAGATAACCACTTTGACAAAATTGCGGGAATTATCTATCATACTTAAACTAAACACCTCTGAAAGAAATCGGCTACAACAGCACTCGCCTTCAAATTCAAAAACACTCTAAAGTACATGCTCAAAACTATGGTGACCAGCAGTTGGTCATGTCAAATTAAAAATTCAGATTCGATTATACACCAACATGCATACGAAACCCCAAATTAGCCACTAATATAAAATAAAATCACAAAAAATAGCTTTACAATATACGCAAAAAAAAACATTAAAAAAATTTCAGCTACCGCAGCATTTGTCACCAGGTTTTAATACACACAAATGTTTACAAAAAAACCGATGATAACCACCAAGACAAAATCGCGGGAATCATCTATCATACTTAAACTAAACACCGCTGAAAAAAAACGGCTACAACAGCACTCACCTTCAAATTCAAATACACTCTAAAGTACAAGCTCAAAACGATGGTAACTTGCATTTGATCATGTCAAACTAAAAAAACAAGATTCAATTATACACCAACAAATACGATAGCACAAATTAGCCACTAAAACAAAATCACGAAAAAGAGCTTTACAAAATACGCAAAAAAACATTTTAAAAAAATCTGCTACCGCAGCATCTGTCACCAGGTTTGAATACACACAAAGGTTTACAAAAAAACCCATGATAACACCTAAGACAAAATCGCGGGAAGCACCTATCATACCAAAACTAAACACAGCTGAAAAAAATCGGCTACAACAGCATTTACCATCTTTCGAACACACTTTATATATTTTTGAATGCAAACTCAAAACTAAGGTAACCAGCACTTGGTCATGTAAAACCAACGCATACATAACCCAACTTAGCCACTAAGGCAAATTCACGAAAAATAACTCTCAAAAAATAAGCAAAAAACAGTGAAAACATATCAATAGCTGTCCGCTTTCCACCATAAAATAGTTTCTTTTAAACGAACTCAAACTATATCTTTATACTAACCACGCGGACGAAGTCGCGGGTGACAGCTAGTTATGATCATAAAAGGGCAAGCCATCTTATATATTGATTTATTCGGGTCCGTCTGTATATTAACGTTTAGATTGATAAAGACGATCAAGCTCGAATATATAATGCTATATTCTTGTATAATGTGGACCAGAAGAAATTTTCTATTAACACAAAATTGATTGAAATATATTTAGATGTGAAATAAACACTTCAAATTAATTGTGAGTTTGATGATAAAACTACTTACAGAACCCGAAGTCGGAGTTTTGCTACCACATTTCGTTACCAAATGTTGTTTTCGTTTCGCCTTTTTGTCTCTCTCTATTGCATGGAGAAAATATGAGACGGCAAAAATACGTTACGTAGTTAGAGTTGGTGTCTCATCTTTTCTCCATACAATAGACTGAAACAAAAAGGCGAAACGAAAACAACATTTGGTAACGAAATGTTGTAAATGCACTGGGACTTCGGGTACTGATGTCGTTAATTGTACATTATGCAAAGTCAAAAACACGAGTGTTTATTTTATTTATCTCAAATCCCCATCAATTTCAATAAGAATTATATTTATGTTCCTACAACTAAATGAAATCACCTACATTTCTTCCTTCCGTAATCCGGCCATGAACTTCATATTCCACCTTTACCCCCCATAAACTTGTCAACCCTCGACACCCCATAAGAGTTAAAATTACTTGCGTATGAGGGTAGGTGAAGAACAATGGGCGGGGCGCGCTTTAAGCGCTTTTGTCTGCAAGTGCGCTGTTTTGTAAATATCCTGGCGTTAAACACTCGAGATGAACCTATGGTAATGAGGTACTTAACCTTCCTCCCTGGGATTTATGCTCACTGGCTTTATTAGGTTGGAATGATGTTTGGAGTTGTTTATGCTGACTCTTAATGTTAGGTTAAATATACCTTGTTCTAAATTCATCACTCGCACTTAAAACCTACCCATGTAGTTTATCAATGGTTTATGTGTGCAAGAACATTGCAACAGTTGATATTTTAAGAACAAAGAAATTTGCTTACAAAGCTCCTGCTTTAATTCTGGAGACTGGCATACATGCTTTTATTGTCGATTCTGTATCTACATTACTCTTATTATTTGTAAGAGATAACAAAAAGAGTTTACAGTATCCATGTTTTGGATAAGTTTAAACCATTTTACAGCAATTAGCAAACGATAGTTTTATTGAGGGGTTTGCGGTCGAAATGATACACTAGAGCCTTATAATAAGCAGACAAAATACATGCAAGCTTTTTATCTAAAAACATGCAGTAGGTAAATAGTGATAGCAGTAGCATTTATTTAATTCCTCTACAAAAATCTAGAATAGAATAATAATAATTGTTGCACTTACTAATTTGTAAAAACCTAAAAAAATCCCGATACTAGGTATATTTCTATGTGAAACGTTTGTGTCCTTGTCTACTTGCTATGTACTACACAATACCTACACGTACCTACATTAGTACCTACTATCTATATAAGTATGTATTGAAACTCTCGTAAACAAGCTAACTTTTCAAACAAGCATAACTTCCATTCGAGCAGAACCCGACTAACGACGCCAATTCACGTCTAACTCAGAGCGAAAATACTTCGATATTTCTGTACAAAAATAAAAAGAAAATGCCTAAGCCAAATACAATTAATAATTAAGGAGCTATGTTACCTTCGTCTACGTGGCCACAGAAGGTTGTAATAGAACATGCAAGTCAGAATTTCACTCATTTTCCTTGCGATTACTTGCTGGCCGATTGTGTACTTCTGTTGCATTGCAATCAAAAGTTTGATACCAACAAATAAAAGATGCATGATACTAACAAAGAGCAGCGATAACATATCTTGATGCCATAATATTTCAAACACTATGTGTTTCCATTCTAGTTTTACAAAACGAAATTTCTATTCTCTATCTAATGTTTTTACGTCAACATTCAGATCTTGTTGTAATCGTAACTTGTTAAATTTTGTTTCAATTCGTTGTTTATTGCAATCGAAGCTCAAAATAATGCCAAATCTAACATAATCTAGGTTTTGATTGCAACAAAACATCTGCAATCAACCCACTGATCACTTTCCGGGCGAATGTATAAGCTACTGCCAAATCGATTGGACGTTGATTTTACAGCCCCAAACTAGGCAAAGCTTGTACTATGAGAACCAGAAAGTCGATCGAATATTTATTTATTTTGTTTTGTTGTAAAGAATCATTTGTTATTTTTATAGTGTATGAGATGACGACTGACAGAGGGGAATGGAGGAGGAAGACATGTTGTGCCGACTCCAGTTTAAAGTGTGACAAGGAAGGAAGAAGATTTAGAATAATTTCAATTTTTTGTTTATTAGCGGGAATTGAATCTGACGTCACGTCATCCCGTCGTGTTGAGGCAAGTGTTGAGGTAATCAAAAAACTGATACCTAAATCCATTATAATAAGGCTGGTTTTCCTTCGACAGCCAATCAGATGTGTTAAAGCCTGTTACCTACGTTTACGTACCGTTGGTCACGATCGGTTCTCGTTGAATATTCAGTGTTTTCTCACGTCAAGCCTTGCGCGCATCTAAGCGACCTGCAATGGCTATCAGGGAAATGCTGTCAAATATGACAGCGATATTTGACAGCGTTTCACTGATCGCCATCGCCATCGCCTGGATGTGCGGCGGCTTTAAATCAATATTTGAGTGGCGCCGCGTGATGCGGAAACAGGGCCCGCAGAGAGCACTGGTGGTTTAGTGGTAGCCGCCTCAGCCTAAGATCGTGGGTTCAAATTCAGTTTTGCACCACACAGTCAGTAGGTATAGTTTTTATGTATAAATTCAAATTGAAATACGTATACATAGTCAATGGTATCACAAGGATCACTTTAAAACGTCTGAGTTTAAGTGCCAGTTCCAAGCCTAGGAGAACAGGCAACAAACTACGGCTTGGTTCCTACCGTTTTTTGTATGATCCTCCCAATTGTAAGTCCAAAAATGTATATACACTAACGTTGGTACTCTCAAACGGTGAAGTAAAACTTAAAACGTCTGAGTTTAAGTGCCAGTTCCACGCGACCAAGCCTAGAAGAACAAACAACAAACTACGGCTTGGTTCCTACCGTTTTTTGTATGATCCTCCCAATTATCCGTCCAAAAATGTATATAGGTACACTATGTCGGTAGCGGTACTCTCAAACGGTGAAGTAAAACATCGTGAGGTAACCGGCATGTTGTAGAACCTAAAAGTTCGAAAACATGTGTCAAGTGCACGAAAGGAGCCTGTTTGAGGCGCACTTAAAATCCTTTCAACACACTTGGTTCGAAAGAATCAGTGACACGATAAGAAGAAGCAGGGCCCGCTGAAGTTGCGGTCTTATCGCTGAAAGCTACTGTCGCACGTATTCAGAAGTGGGCCTGAAGTAGAAGAAATCAGAAATACGTTCTGATTTCGTGCCTGGATGTATTTCTGATTTCTTCTACTTAATATTTAGACTCTCCTGATGGGCTTGAAGGCTTTGATCGCGGGAAATTGGTGGATGGAGAGCTCAGAATTGTTCTTCCACGAAATGTGGACTTCTTTAAGCTATGATGCTGATGAATGTTTGGACTTGTCTCTGACTACGTCTTTAAGAAACCGATGATATAAGTTGAAGACATTACATCATTGAAATGATAACCAGAAGATTACAAACGAACATTACAGCAAACTCAACCTCTGGTGGGACATATTGTCCTACCATCTTTTTACATTAACCGACTTTAAAAAAGGAAATAATTTTCTTATCACCTTCGAAATTTCATCAAAATCGGTTCAGCAGTTTTGTTGTAAAGTATAGATTCAAGTTTTTTAAGATTAATGATTTAAATAAAAAATGGCGACAGGCGTGACACGGTTCCTGGAGTTTCTCTATTCTGAGGGAGCCTCGTATAGGTACTTACAGTGATAAGGGTGAGGTCACACGCCCGCCCCACTATCTTGTAATAGAGATTTACGCAGGTACGAGATAAGACAGGGTAATATCATGTCGGATAAGACATATAACTTGGATATGATATAGGTAATATCAAATGGGAATTGGGATTACGGCTGGGCTGAATTACAAGGCGCGCTTAAAATCCTTTCACCACACTTGGTTCGAAAGAACCAGTGACACGATAAGAAGAAGAAGACGTAGCGTCCACACACCGGAAGGCGAATCACTATGGACCGATGACATTGTGATGTTGAAAAGGAGGGCTCATCAATCATCGTAAAAATTGTATTATCAAAAATTGTTTTTTTTTTGGATCAGTTGAGCTATCTCTAGATCATTTGTAACGGTCTGTAGATAGCTCAACTGTTTCTTGTGTATTTTATACATTTTGTATGCATTTGCATTTTGTATTTTATACATAGTGTAAAATTTTAAATAAAAACTTTCCCGTGTGGTACAATATTCCTTTAACTAAAATATTATCAGAAAAGGCCAAAGCACACTCGAAATGGAAAAAGTTCAAAAACTATTTAGATTACCGTGAGTTTTCCATGCTCAGAGCAAGAGCCAAACAGCTCGAAAATGATTTATACAATAGCTTTATTGAACATATACAGGCGGAAACCAAAGTTTATCCAAAAAAAATCTGGCAGTATGTTAAACTGATGAGGGGTAAATCAAGTTATCCCAAATCACTTTCACTAGGCGATATTACGTACACCAATGGTCCAGACATTTGCAATGGATTCAATAGATACTTTGAAAGCGTTTTCGTTAATCCCGATAAAGATTATAATTTGTCAAACTTGGACCTCCCCGCTTGCAGTGATACACATGCCATTGCTAGTGTTTGTATATCAGACAATCAATTATTGAAACTTTTAAAAAATATTGATGTTAATAAATCGCCTGGTACAGATAATATACCTCCCATCTTCATTCGCAACTGTGCTAAAGCACTAGTTACACCGCTTAAACTATTATTCACGAGGTCATTATCTGATGGTGTATTCCCACTGAAATGGAAGGAAGCGAATGTTGTTCCTATTCACAAAAAGTCATCCAAGGCAAAAATTGATAATTATCGACCCATTTCTATTTTGAATGTATTTGCCAAGATTTTTGAAAAGACCGTATACGATCAGATTTATAATACAATTGTAAACGGTGTTAGCCCAACGCAGCACGGTTTTTTGAAACAGCGATCTACAACCTCAAATCTGGCGGAATTCATACAGTTTGTTCTTAAGAATATGGAGGGTGGTGGCCAGGTGGATGTGGTCTACACGGACTTCGAAAAAGCTTTTGACCGTGTAGACCACATTATTCTACTGGCAAAGTTGGAAGCCTTGGGTATTCACGGGGATCTCCTGCGCTGGGTAAAATCCTACCTTTCAAACAGATCTCAGGCTGTAGTTGTTGGTGGCTTTAAATCTGACTTCATAAATATTCCATCTGGCATTCCCCAGGGATCCCATTTAGGGCCTTTATTTTATAATGCATATATTTTCGATCTAAATAAATGCTTTCAATCCTGTGGTCACCTTTTATACGCTGATGACAAAAAAATATTTTACAGGATTACCAATCAACAAGACTGTGAATCTCTTCAAGAAACACTAGGTAGACTTGCTGACTATTATAATGTTAATAAAATCACAGTCAATGTGCCTAAATGTCAGCAAATCTCATTTAGCCGTAAAAAAACTCCGCGCCAATTTGCATATACCATGAACGGGATTGCCATTGAGAAAGTTAATGTAATTCGGGACCTTGGTGTGACTCTTGACAATAAACTAACCATGGCGGAACACGTCGACGTTATCACTAATAAAGCCTACAGAAGTCTTGGTTTTGTGATTCGCACATGCAAACCCTTTTGTGATGTAGCATGCATAAAATCTATTTACTATGCGTATGTACGCAGTGTGCTGGAATATGCTAGTAGCATATGGTTTCCGAATTACGTTATATACAAAGAAAAAATAGAAAGGATCCAACGAATTTTCATAAAGCATTTAAACTATCGAAGCAAAATATTCCTCGACTACAGATCAAGCTGCAAGCACTATAACCTGTTATCACTAGAAGATCGGCGTACACTTTTAGATATGATGCTGTTATACAACATTATAAATGGAGGTATAGACTCCCCGACCCTCCTTGCATCTATCAATATTAATGCACCCACTAAGCGAACACGACATACTTCTCTCTTCTGTCCGGACTTTCAGAGCACAAACTATGCAAAAAACTCACCCATTAACCGAATTTGTTCCACATATAATAAACGTTTCTCGAGCGTAGACATCCTCAATACTAGTAAAATTTCTTTCCGTAAGAAGATCATTGGCCTTCTTGCTAACGTATAAATAAACTTTAAATTAATTACAGTGACACGTAATGTACCTTTCTTTGTGAATGAATAAAGATATTATAAATAAACACTCCCCCCCCCTTCACCATACACACACACACACACACACCCTCACACACGCACACACCCTCACACACGCACACACCTACCCACACACCCACACTTGCGCAGAAACACTTAAATCACTAGTGAAGTTGTTATTTTTTTTCTTTAACACTACCTTTTTTTAGTTTTCGTTAAAATTAGTATTGTAATAGTTTACCTAGGAAAACCTGTAATTGGCTAGTTATTTTCTCCTATTTAAGTTTAATTTGTTTTATTTTAACTGCTGTTGGTTTTCTAATAAAATAAAATAAAATAAAATAAATAAAATTTTGTAAATATTTGTTTAATTATAAGTTTCTCACAATAGGTATTTTAAAAGTCAAGCAGATAATAATCCCTTACAAATTCTATAATAATATAAAATGCATCGTTAAAATAGCCAACTACCCACATTATCTTGACTATAAATATTCGAGATAGCTTTAGAGGAAGCAGAGGCGAATTTATAGTCTCATTTCTGATTCTTTCGGGCGCTTTCAAAATTAAACGTGAGTTATTGTATCGGGGTGAAATTTATGGAAAGATTTTTTGGAGGTTACCGTTTTAATGTTTTCAACGCTAGGAATATAATACTTTCTACGAGAGTTTCAACGTCTTTTATGTTGCTTATACAATCTATATATACAGGGTGTCCCATAAGTCAACGTCCAACCGAAAACGGGTGATGCGCCAAGTCATGACAGTTATCAGAAAAATATAAAAAAAAATATTTGCTAAGTACCTTTCGAGTTATGAGTATTTAAAAAAAACAGGAAAAACTGACACCCTCTGATGATCTTTTAAGTCCTGTGACTACAAATATTAACTTTTCATGAATTTTTTTTCTGCAACGTAAGCATGAATAACCCTTCTGTAAATTACAATTCAAAATTAAGCCATAACTGCCTCAGTTTTCAATGAAATCGTGGAGGTTTGGCCAACGTTTCATTTCAGATAATTACATCACCCAACTTTAACCGTCTGTACCGCAAAAAAAATGTACTACACTATCATGGCATGTAACTTTAAAAATTGGCGCATTTATCCAGGATTCCAAAATGGTATAATACTTGCTAGAGTACTCCTTAGTTTTGGAAATAAAAAATGTTTTTTAAACTAAACCGGATTTCCAATCAATTTTATTTCATGAGATAAAATGTTTGTACCCTTTAAATGATGAACTTAAAATGCCTACGCTGTGTTTTTAAGTGACTCACAATTCACAGGTACAAGTAATACCATTTCGACAATGCAAGTAAACAGATAGATCCACCATCTTGTCGAAAGAGTAATAACCATGGGTTTTCAAGTAATTTGATAGTTTTAGGTACCTAAAAGTTTGAAATAAAATTCAATCATAGGATTACTTCAATCATGGTTTTTATCTAAAGTTTGCCTTCGCCCGTCGCCGGTCTTATTACATGGTTTTTGACGTGATAACGTCTTATAATTCGATGGAGCCGGCTGCTCGTACGAAAAAACATGACCCATGCGGCGTTACCTCGCTCTGAGGCTATTTAATACTTGAAGTGCAAGTGAGAGCGCGGAACGAGCGACAAAGAGGCACAATCGGCCTCCGCGTTCGGCAGCGTTCGACATCGGTCTCTCTCCTACTTGAGTGAGCGATGCGTCCCCGTGGACAGCTGTATGACGTTGTCACGTTCAACTGTCGTCAGTTAACTGACTTTACAGGCAGCTGTTTTTTTTTAAGGAAATTTAGAGCTTGCATTACTGCTGAAGGCTAACAGTTTGAACATTTGCTGTAAATCCTTGATGTAGTTAAATTAAAATCACGATTGAAGAAATTCTATGATTGAATTTTATTTCAAACTTTCACCTAAAACTAACAAATTACTTGAACACCCATGGTTATTACTCTTTCGACAAGATGGTGGCTCTATCTGTTTACTTGCATTGTCGAAATGGTATTTACTTGTACCTGTAAATTGTGAGTCACTTAAAAACACAGCGTAGGCATTTTAAGTTCATCATTTAAAGGGTACAAACATTTCATCTCATGAAATAAAATTGATTGGAAATCCGGTTTAGTTTAAAAAACATTTTTTATTTCCAAAACTAAGGAGTACTCTAGCAAGTATTATTCCATTTTGGAATCCTGGATAAATGCGCCAATTTTTAAAGTTACATGCCATGATAGCGTAGTACATTTTTTTGCGGTACAGACGGTTAAAGTTGGGTGATGTAATTATCTGAAATGAAACGTTGGCCAAACCTCCACGATTTCATTGAAAACTGAGGCAGTTATGGCTTAATTTTGAATTGTAATTTACAGAAGGGTTATTCATGCTTACGTTGCAGAAAAAAATTTCATGAAAAGTTAATATTTGTAGTCACAGGACTTAAAAGATCATCAGAGGGTGTCAGTTTTTCCTGTTTTTTTTAAATACTCATAACTCGAAAGGTACTTAGCAAATATTTTTTTTTATATTTTTCTGATAACTGTCATGACTTGGCGCATCACCCGTTTTCGGTTGGACGTTGACTTATGGGACACCCTGTGTATATATATATACAACGTGTATCAAAATATGTGTACTATCCTGAAGGGGGGTGAATTTCCACCCCCCGGGGAACAACTTTTGTTCAACGACTTTTCGAACTTCGATTGGTATCTCTGAAAAAAACTGCAACGAAGTTTCAACATGAACAGCTGACTTTATACAAAGTGACAACCCTAAACTCAGCTACAGAGGTAGTAGGTAGTAGTAGTAGACCTACAGAGGTAGTAGGTCAAGGGGTCAAGGGGTTACAAGGATAGGGTTGTCAATTTATTTAGGCATTATGAAATTAAATATTTTTAAATGGGAAACTGAAAATAGGAATTTTTAATTATCTCCCCCCCACAACTGATCACCATTGTGGTCTGAAACCCCCCACCTTCGTATAGTACACATATTTAGATACACCTTGTATATATATATATATATATATATATATATGTATATATATCATCATCATCATCATCTCAGCCCGATATCACCCACTGCTGGGTATAGGCCTCCTTCATATTTTGCCAGCCTCCTCTGTCCTGCGCGTCTCTTGTCCAGGCGTTTCCTGCGACTTTTACGATATGTCGACCCATCGCGTTTACGGACGCCCAAGATTTCTTCGGCCCGACTTCGGCCACCATTCGGTCAAGGCCTTACTCCACCGACCATCATTTAAATATATATAATATAATTATATATATTTTATTCCCTATTTCTCGTGATCACGCCATCATGCGTTAACGGCGATTTGGCTAAAAATTTGGTAGGCCGCTACTTTAGAACCAAGAAACGGACATAGGATACTTTTTATCCCACAAAGGTAACAGAGTAAGACAAACCGCGGGCGGCCGCTGGTAAAGTAATAAAAATCAAACCAACAGTCAAGTGGAAGCAGACTTGCTCGCTCGCCGATAAATGTATTTATTTAGCACTAAAATGTATCGTAAATATTGAGTGCTATAGAAATATTAAACGAAATTGAATCCTGTTGTCATTTGAGGAGGCTCAATTTATTAAAATTGTACTAACCCTGCCCATAGTAGGTCTTTAAGGTCTTAGTTCACTAACTGTTGGATGTTAGTTTACTAACAGTTGGATGTTTAAGGATGTTTAAGAATATAGGAATAATATTCTCCAGTTAGGCACTGGAGAATATTATTCCTATATTCTAGTAGGGAATTGAGGTTCACAGCAACTCTTTATTGCACAACACAAAGACATTCAACAAAATAAATACAAACAAGTTAAATTGCTAAAGTAAGGTATATATCACTGAGAGCAATCTCTTCCAGGCAATTTAGCAACTAGTAATAATGCTATTTTTATGAAACAACGGGATACATACCATGATTAAATTTTTGTTAGGAGTTCGGGAAATATCGGGAGTCAAAACTCACAAAATTTTAATCATGGTAAATTAAATAGCCCGTTGTTTCATAAAAATAGTGTTAAAAACTATGATAGTTTCAAAATGTATATAGGTAGTAATAATGCTAACTTACAAAATTGTTACGTAAGTTCTTATCTATTTACTTTTCATCTCATTACAGACTTGATCCAAGGATTTACCGACCTTTGCTCGTTTGAACAAGGTCGCGGTTTGTAGGTAGTAGGTACACTGATTATTCGTGAGTGTGTTTGTTCAACCAATCGATTTAGAGATGTGTTAGTGTGCGAGGCGTTTCAATGGCGCCACTAAGTGCGTCTACGCATAATGCATAGTTTTTCTAAAGGTAAGTAGGTAGGTAGGTAGGTTTGTAAGAGGTAGAAATTATACATAATACTAGCTGTGCCCGCGACTTCGTCCGCGTGGTATAGTGTCTATGGGTAGCATTTTTAATTTGCAGCGGAAGGAAACAGTAATTAAATAACAACGTCATATTCGCGTGCACGTGACACAGTCGTCTGCCCTCTTACTAAACTTAGACATATGACTCCCCACTAAACTCCTCCCGCACTTTTCTCCACACTCCCCTCCACACCCCCCCCCCCCGCATCACCCCTCGCACCTCCCCTCCACACTCCCCCCGCATCCCCCTTCGCACCTCCCCTCCACACTCCCCCCTGTACTCCTCTCCACACTCCCCCCGCACCTCCCCTCCACACTCCCCCCTGTACTCCCCTCCACACTCCCCCCGCACCTCCCCTTCATACTCCCCCTGTACTTCCCCCGCATCCCCCCCTCGCACCTCCCCTCCACACTCTCCGTGTACTCCCCTCCACACTCCCCCCGCACCTCCCCTCCACACTCCCCCTGTATTCCACTCCACACTCCCCCCGCACCTCCCCTCCACACTCCCCCCTGTACTCCCCTCCACACTCCCCCCTGTACTCCCCTCCACACTCCCCCCTGTACTTCCCTCCACACTCCCTCCTGTACTCCCCTCCACACTCCCCCCGCACCTCCCCTCCACACTCCCCCTGTACTCCCCTCAACACTCCCCCCGCACCTCCCCTCCACACTCCCCCTGTACTCCCCTCCACACTCCCCCCGCACCTCCCCTCCACACTCCCCCCTGTACTCCCCTCCCTCTACCCCCCCAGCACAAACTTTGAATGTCATATTTTTTTATATCAAATCAACAGACTAAAAAATAAGTTTTATGTTTCTAGCTCTAAAAATGACGATACTTCCATACAACTTTCAACCCCTATTTTCAACCCCTTACAACCTTAAACTTTTTTCGCGATAAAAAGTAGCCTATGTCCTTCCTCAGGCCCTCAACTATCTGTGTACCAAATTTCATTTCAATCGGTTCAGTAGTTTTGGCGTGAAAGCCACACAGACAGACAGAGTTACGAACGCATTTATAATATTATAATAAGGATTACATAATTATATAGAAGTTATACTTATTTGGTAAAAAAATATAAAATTATGTTTAATTTGAGCAGCAATGAGCTTGCCAACTAATCAGTTTAGAATATAGACTCTTTAAAATGGGGGTAAGGGCCAAATGTAGGTAATATTTGGACCTACCTCTGACAACTCCTATCATCCATGCCACTCGAGAGGGCAAAAAAAAAAACTCCTACATCTTTAAAATACCTTTGAACTAAAACCGGATGTAAGCCATGCCTGGTGATGAGAGATATTTTTGTTTAGTTTAATTTTGTTTTATAATTTGAGAACCAAACGATTAAGATTTATTTTTACGTCCTCGTGATTTATAACGCTAATGTTAATGTCAGTAGTAAGATTTTAATGTTTGAATTTAAAGATTTCTTGATTACAACATTGGTATGTTTGAACAAGAATTTTAAATTAAATTTAAGATCGTTAAATATTTTTTTATCAACAAAACTTGCTGATGGAAATAGCAAAACTCGTTTATTCAGTTGTATCACTTTGAAACGCCTTTAAGCTAGGGAGTCATCAATATATAATAGGGAGTCATCAGTCATACAATAAGAACATGCTCTACGATGTCCTGCCTTGAGTCCATAAACTTGGGGCATACAGCGGGAACCAATCGTACACCAGCTGACGTGGACACGTCACCGTCTCGTAATCGCTATTCATGCTTCTTGAAGAATCTGCTAGGGGCACTTTTGGTTTCTCCATACGAAATGGTGGCAGAGGTGGGCGATACGATCGGCGATAGGCATCAGGCACCGCACACGGCGTCAGGCACCGCACACCGATTTCATACGATTGGTTCCCGGTCGACCTACAGGTGTTAGTAAAGCCTCTTGTACCTGTATCACCGGCACCCACACCCTTTCCTACAACACAATTCTCAGGCAATCGCTGAATACGCTGAGTTTTTAATTTCTGATTGACAATTTTGATGATGAACGCAGATTTAGCGATCATCAACAAAAGAGGAATAGCATGGCTATTCTTCAAAACTTACTTTGCTTTACGTAAGTGATCCTTGTGGTATATGTAAATAAATAAAATCATCTTTGACGTCTTCTTCTTCTTCTTAATGAATGGCATCTGTCCTTTTCGGATCAATTTTGCCAGTGTCGAGTAGTTCAATGAGAATGATGATAATATATTACATAGATAAAATACTTTTCCGTCAAATCGTCAGTCGTCTGTCAGGTCGGCCCTATCTAATTGTCTTTGGAAGAAAGATGGCAGTTTCTTCCAAATCCATCTGAAACATTTTCGATCAAATCAGAATATCACATATTACACTTTAATTCCAACTGCTAGCACTTTGAGCTAAGACCTCAAGTAATGTTGGTTAAAATACCACCGAAATTAGACAACAGAACTCAAAATAACACCAGAAAAACAATTAAAATCAAAAAGCTATGTGAATTCCCGAAATGACAAAAAACTAATCCTCATCTTTGACGTCAAAAGTTCGCGCTATAGAGAGTTTGACATTAAAACCGAAGCTAATATTGAGTAGGTAAAATAAAATCATAACCGTACTAGGTGGAACTGAGTTTATCTTGCCCAGAAACTTTGAATGAGAAACGTGATTCAATTAACTCGAACCTATTGCAATTTGAGCGTTCTCATTCATATGAAAATAAGTACAAAATAATATGTTTACAGAACAAAGTATCTCCTCAACAAGCGTAGATAATTACAAATATTTCATTCCGTGCATGAAAGGAGCAATTTTGAGAAACCAACTTGTTATTTTCTTTTACGGTTGTTTTTAGAGATCATACATCAAAAACTGGTCAATGACCTAGATCTGCTGGTGCTTATCACAGGCATTTTCATCCCACCTGATGTTGAGGCTACTTAACATTAGATACCTCACAGAGAAGAAGTTTTTTTAGTATTGCAGCAGATGCTGTGACCTCACCTAGAAGTACCGACCGTTACACTCGCCTGTCTTCTCTAGCTACACATATAGTATTTTGTTTACTCCTAGAACCCTATTCCACCAAGCTGAAAACCCCGACGATAACACCCAATCCCAGTCAAAATTGAAGCACAAAGAAACCAAAACCCTTGCAAACTAAAACTAGTTAAACCGCGGCTCCGTCCCACTGACACTACGGAGGGTCGAATTACGAAACGAGTTATCTACGAGGTCTCTGAACCGAAGAAGACATCACAACTCCTGAACCCTACAGCAAAGGAAATAAGGTCTAAGGTGCCGCAGCAACAAGTGAAGGTTTAATTAATATTGGACAAAGAGACCCGTTGGGAATAAAGGAAGATATTACAGCGGCCACAATAGCCTTGGACTGAGCAGTCTGAGGGTTTTCAGTAACTCAGAATTGATGATCAGAGCTTTTTTGTTGGTAGTTCACTAGTTTTAGCTTTGTCAGGGTAGGTGGATGATTGGTCGGCTCAACTTTGCATAATATTCAATTTTCCGGTTTCAATTTACAGTAATTTGTTTAAAAGGAAGCAGGAAAGTTGATAACCAAAAGGTATGGCAATATCTCTATAACATTTTTGTCCAAACAAATACCATGATTTTTTATGCATTCAGTTAATTAATTGAACGACAAATCTAATACAATGAGGATAACTTATTCATGATATTAAATATTAATAACAACTAATAAGGAAAAATAAATAGGTAATAGATAAAAGTAAAAAAAGTAAACAGGCCTTTGCATCTATTGTAGATGATTTATATAGCGTCAGGGGCAACTGGTGATTACTCATGCCCCTACTTACGGGACGCTATAGTGCCTGGGACAGGATTTTAGATGGGATAGGCTTGCCCAGCACCTATACCATCCTGACAGCTTAGTCGGCCTAATCCACAGGAAAGACATGGTCAATACGTGCGGAGCTGACTAAGCCACGGGTTTCCTCACGATGTTTTCCTTCACCGTTTGAGAGCACTAGCAATAATAGATAAGGTATAGGGATAAGGACTTAAGAATGATGGGGCATGTTTTTGATGGACGTATTATGCTCTATCTTTCTATAGAGCAAATAACTATACCTAGTCTATGTTCATAGGTATATGGTTATTATACAAAGGCAGAGGCAGAAGAGGTAACCTTTAAAAAAATCAGAGTCGTACGCTGGTTCTAAAACTCCTTCACCTAAGATATACTAATACTTAACAAGATTTTTGTCGTCAGGATGGCATGATTTACAACCAGTTTAATATTTCCAAAAATGTGTGAATTTACTAATCAAGCAGAATAAATTCTGATTCTGACTAATTTAACCGAAATAAACTTAAATATTTGCATTGTGATGTCATCAGATTGTGTCATCAACGCTTCCAAAGTCGAAATAGATTCAACCTTGAATTTCAATGCATCATACATGCACACGAGATTAGTAATTTCGTTATTTCCTACTTTGTTTTGTGTATTTAAGTACCTACTACCTGTGTAAGATTAAATCAATGGTGATTAAAGCCAAAAGCTTATTCAACTGAATCCTCTAAAGATTGTTTTACCACCTCTACAATGGAGAATGCTCTGATAAGCTTGAAAACATCCCCGCGTTGAGATTCTACTAACCGCTCAGCCACACATTTTGGATCCATAGGTTTCTGGCACATACAGCTCGCTTCTCAAGATTGTTTCATCATACCCATAGATTGTGGAATGAGTTACCACCAGAGGTTTTTCCCATTAGGTACAACATGAATTATAAGAAAAACGTTAAAAAACTCTTCCAGAGTAGGCAACGCAACGCAACCCTTGATGTTGTTTGTGTCTATGGGCGACGGTGACGATATTGTACATTAAAAAAATTGTTTCATATGGTTAAGTATTAATATTTTCCATCGACTTCCCGCGATCTTAACAATGTCGTCGGTCTATCTGGTGGGTGGGCGCCCTACGCTTTGTCTTCCGATTCGTGGTCGCCATTCGAGAACCTTTATTCCCCAACGGTTGTCGGTTCTTCGAGCAAAAGAAAAAAAAGGAAGGCAGGTAAGGAGGGTTGGAAAGGGCACAGAATCGTTCTTCCTGGAAATGTGTAGGGGAGGCCTATGTCCAGCAGTGGACTTCTTCAGGCTGAGAGTGATGATGATTAATATTTATTAGGCCTCTGTTTCCACGCAACTAAGCATACAAAACAAACCAGAAACTTACGGTAACCCTTTGTTATAATATTATGTAGGTGCTGGACAAGCCTACTCCATCTAAAATCTTGCTCAGACCGGCGTCAGTATTTCCGGAACGCTATAATTTGGTAATTTTCAAGAGAAGAGTGAACAGGTGGATTATGGCTAAACATGGCTCCATCTTAGGCTGCATCCTCACTTTCCATCAGGTGTGATGGCAGCCAAATGCTTAGCTATCAGTTATAAAAAAAAAAAGCAGCCAAGTGCGAGTCGGACTCGCCCATGAAGGGTTCCGTAGCATCAATTAACATAATATGTATAAAGGTTTTTGTAGTTCGTCGAAAGGTAAATTGCGGTTGACGATTTATGACGTATAAAAAAAAAACTACTGACTAGATCTCGTTCAAACCAAATATCGTTGGAAGTTTGCATAGTAATGTACAACATATATTTTTTTTGGATTTATCATTCTCTTATTTTAGAAGTTAGAGGGGGGGGACCAACTTTTTTCCACTTTGGAAGTGTCTCTCGCGCAAACTATTCAGTTTAGAAAAAAACGATATTAGAAACCTCAATATCATTTTTGAAGACCTATCCATAGATACCCCACACGTATGGGTTCGATGAAAAAAAGAATTATGAGTTTCAGTTTCATGTATTAAAAAAAAAACTACTGACTAGATCTCGTTCAAACCAAATATCGTTGGAAGTTTGCATAGTAATGTACAACATATATTTTTTTTGGATTTATCATTCTCTTATTTTAGAAGTTAGAGGGGGGGGGACCAACTTTTTCCAATTTGGAAGTGTCTCTCGCAAACTATTCAGTTTAGAAAAAAACAATATTAGAAACCTCAACATCATTTTTGAAGACCTATTCATAGATACCCCACACGTATGGGTTCGATGAAAAAAAAATTTTTGAGTTTCATTTTCAAGTATGGGGACCCCCAAAATTTATAGTTTTTTTTCTATTTTTGTGTAAAAACCTTAATGCGGTTCACAAAATACATCTACTCACCAAGTTTCGTCAGACTAGCTCTTATGGTTTCGGAGAAAAATGGCTGTGACACGGCCGGACAGACAGACAGACAGACAGACAGACAGACATGACGAATCTATAAGGGTTCCGTTTTTGCCATTTGGCTACGGAACCCTAAAAACGATTAGCGTCCCGTCAACAAGAGTAATGAGTGAAAAGTTGTCCCTGGCGTTGTATAAATCTACAAAAGCTGCAAAGGCTTTATGTGTATGAGAGGGGTCTAGTGGTAGGTCTGTATTCGCTGATACCATTCAACAGTCACTCAATGGACATGAATAGACCATTTTGTCCGTCATGTCACGTCAGTACGAAGCATGCTTTAATTGCTGTCTAAAGGTCAATATGTCATTGTTTAAACATTTTTAAAGCGATAACTAACGCGTCTATTTAGTTATGGCCTTATTTAAAAAAAATCTGTCATGGAATAATTTGGTTTTGAACAATTTTTTGAACATTGAGTTCGGTCACGATTTTTTTAACAAAAGTTTGTTTAATATCTCAAAAGGTCTTATTCGAATCCCACTCGATAAAAACGCAATTTTAAAGCGAGCAAAACCTACGATTTCCAAATGACGAGTTTGTTGGTATGGAGTAGTAAATGTAGGTAGTGATAGAGTAGTTGGAACTGGCGCATGGCGCCTAGAAAACAAGTTGTGATTACTGATTAAAGAAATATTGAATTTAAATTTGACAGAAAATATCGAAAACCCACAACCACGGTCGTTGGTCGAGGTTATTAACACCACACCACTCCTCTACCTCCCAGTTACTGATGCCGTGTTCAGTTTGCAGCCTACTAATTTATGCAAAGCCAACCGCAATGAAAGAATAGCTGGCTTCATAAAATATTGACGCATAATTGCGCATTTACAATACGTGCACTCCGCGACAAATTATAGAGTTATTTAACTTATTTTTTAAACTAGTTGACGTTCGTGGCTTCGTTACTTAGCGTTAGTAGAGCAGTGAGCTTATTCTGAGTTTTCATCATCATTTGTCGTTAGCTTAACGTAAATAACTTATCGTTAGCGTAACCGTTAGTCCCGATTTTGTATGGAGCCACGATGAGCACACCAGAGCCAAGCCCTGTCGTTCTCTCATCACTTACAAGCAACTGAACACAATCGTGTAAAATTTCCATGAAAAAAAATCATTTTTCGTGCACGCACCGTGGAGGAAGGATGATGCGTTCGCTTGGGATTACTTGTCATGTCACTTCTTTCGTTTGAATCCAAGCTACGCGTGCTTAGACTCGTCTGCGCAGTTTAAAATATTATTTTCCTCATCTGTCAGTCTAATAGCCTTGCACCTTTTACATTGTTTTTATTCGCATTCCCAGCGGACTCCTAGGTTCACTGTTTACCTGATTGTTCTAATAACAGTCAGTCAGTTATTAATGCAATAGTTTTATCATTCCAATAATTCGAAATTATTTCTACAGAATTGTAAACGTACTACAACGAGTAGACGGTCAAAGTTCGTGACGATAAAAATTGCGATAATTCTGGAATGGCTCATTTGTTTATGTTTACAAAGTTAGGTACATGCTGAGCTTGGTACCTACCTACCCACCTTACCCCTTGCCTATTTAATACAGTCACCCGAAGTAATAAGTTGGTTTCAATTAATCATCATAATCATCAGTCTGAAGAAGTCCACTTCTTCTTCTTATCGTGTCACTGATTCTTTCGAACCAAGTGTGGTGAAAGGATTTTAAGTGCGCCTCGAAGAGGCTCCTTTCGTGCTCTTGACACATATTTTCGAACTTTTTAGGTTCTACGATATGCCGGTTTCTTCACGATGTTTTCCTTCACCGTTTGAGAGCACTGGCATAGTGTACATAAATTTTTGGGCAGAAAAACTCATTGGTACACGACTGGATTCGAACCCACGACCTTAGGATCGGAAGGCGGGGCCGCTACCACTAGGCCACCAGCGCTCTCAGAAGTCCACTGCTGGACATAGGCGTCCCTACACATTTCCAGGGCGAACAACCCCCCCTTCCATCCACAGACTTCCCGCGAACTTAACAATGTCGTCGGTTGTTAAGACCACGCCCTACGCTTCATCTTCCGGTTCATAGTCGCCATTCATGCACTTTTATTCCCCAACGATTAGGTTTTTGGATTTTAAGAATTATATAAATTTAGCGTTAACGTTCGGAAGAAAATTCAGTTAAAGAATGGTTTACACACATAGTTAGGATCAAGCTGCCGCCGATGACTAAAAGAAATGACAAATAATTTCCGTGATAAAACAAAATATTTACCTATAGTTTAGTAAGAATAAATGAACCTAACCACATTTCTCTAATTTTCTTAATTAAATTTGAATCTATTGGCAGTTAACAGAACATTGTATCCAAGATTCCTTTGTGTACCTAAATAATTAATTAAAATTAATCACAACCCGAACTAGTGGAAGACCAATCAATTACAAATCGTTCTACACAGAGCGCCATTTTGTTAACACTCGCCATCTTGTTTTGCGTAGGGTTGAATATTTTTCATTTCGTGTTCCATATTTTTTTTCTTGGTTGCTAAATATGTGATTATAAATGGCCGGCCGGCCCAGTCCGACTCTGGAGCTATCTCTAGATTATTTGTAACGGTCTGCAGATAGCTCAACTGATTCTTGGGTATTTCAAACATTTTGTATTTTGCAAATATTTGTTTAATTGTAAGTTTCTTTGTGTAATTTTAATTTTAATATTAAATTATCATTCTTATCGAAATACAAGGTAGAAACTTAGGTATACCTAGTAAATAAGCTTATCATAAAGAAATTAAGCATTTGGGAATTTTATTTTTATTTTATTTTATTAACGCACAAAACACATTACAACCACAAAATAACTAAAAACTAAAATAGTACATTTTTGACCTTGATTATAACGTAACACATGCGCGTACAGAAAAGTTATAACTTATACGAGTAAAGAGAACAACTTATACATAGCAAGCTAATATTATTCATAAGAAGTATGGAAGTATTTAAATTTAAATGTAAATGTAAATGTAAATTTGAATTTGAATTTGCAAGTACTTAGTTATTAGATGCTTATGCATCTAATGATGGGAATATGATTTAAGAGATTTTTTTATATTCGACAGCCCTAACAAAAGACAACAAAAAGATCAAACGTATCGCCGAAATATCGGTCATGATTCGCCTTTAACGGTTGCGTTGTAAAACCTTACCGTTAACTTGTAATAATTTACGTTGGTTTTATTTGGAAATAAGTTATAACTGGGCTATGTTGAATAAGTTAGGTATGTGATCAAACTCGTATACTTTAAAATTAATTAAAATTAAATACTCCTACTTGTCTTATTACATATCTGGACGCCTTTGAACGGGGATGGTGGGAGGAAGCTCAGAATATAGGGAACTAGAAGTCTATGGGAGAGGCCTTTGGCCAGCCGTGAGACGACTAGCAAAAAAATTACATACCAATGTACCATACTTATAACGAAGGACAAACGACATTGTTAGGTCACGACTCACGGTAAGTTAGATGGAAAAGTAAGCCTTCTCCATCAGAAAAAAACAGATTATTCGCTCTAAAAACCTAAAGAGGCAGTTCAACGGTTGTCTTAAACTGCTTATGACGAAGTTTACTGACCTAGCACAATGCCAAGGAAAGACCCAGTGAGGCGCAGAAGTAGACTGCAATTAGAGAGGTCGTTAGCGACGGTGAGGTTTAATTGCCGTTTTAATTTAACCGGGAACATTACAGTGCGATTTGAACCGAGAATAATCTTAGTTCTGCTTGTTCTATCAAGTCTACTACGTACCTTAATTAGTTGTAGACAAAGTCAAAAGGATTCTATTGAATAGAATCAAAAGGATCACTTTGAAGTTTGGTGAATCCGGTGCCAGGTTCAAAGGTACCTATGTATTGTGCTTGTTTCTTTGACCATGTCTTTAGGTAATTATGTATTGTAACTTGTGTATTTTGAGAATGTTATAGATACTTAGAAATAGAAAATATTTATTTTAAATCAAAAAATTACAGACAGAAAAAATATAAGAACAAGCAAGGCGTCCACTTCCATTTGTACAGGTAATATACGCTGGTTATGGGTATGGACTAAGAACACGAAATTTATACCCTGCTGCAGCCCTTTAGGGTCCTTTAGGGTCTGATCTGAACTTAATAGGTAGGTACACCATTTATTTATCGCATATTATTTAATTTTTTCCCCGTGTTTCGGGTACGTTGCAATAGCCGTGGTCGTGGGCCGTCAAAGACGCTTTATCGTAGAAAAGTGTATGATTTTAAGATTTATTCCAGTCATGAGCCAAATTTTTTAACATCCGTAAAGGTATTCATAAACACATTCACACAAATCACAGCAGCTAATTGAATCACGTTTCTCATCCGAAATTCCTGGACGTAGACAGAAACCAGTCTTGAAAATTGTCCGAAGCTAATTTGACCAATTTTCAAAGGTAAGTAAATCGTTCATTTCGATGGGCTGATCGATGGCATTTTAAAAGGATCTTGTGGACAGAGGTCTTTAAGTGTCCACAGAATAAGAAGGCTTTTCCCATCTATCTCCTGGACGAAAAATGGCCTCCTGATCAGAAGGTCTAAGTAGCTAAATGTCCAACAGAGCGAAAGATCGAAAGGGTAATTAGCAAAATATCCATATAGCAAAACGTCCAACTATCAGATGGTCGTTGGTCTTATATAGAGGTAAGTGGAGGAAGAAAACCTGTTTTGACGACCCCTTAGTGTGGGATAAGGGCAGGAAGATGATGAAAAATCTTAGTCTAATATCCATCCAGTTTCAGTGGTCATCGAGAACCTTATACCCCATCGGTAACACTATACGAACATGTTCTTATACACAGTCATAGCTTATGAAGGCACAACAGGGTTCTGCAAAAGGGCATGGATACAAAGTTGCTCGTGGCTCTTTATAAATCATCTACATTAGATGCGAAGGCATGTTTACTTTACGGTTCCTCTTTCTTCATCCTCCTCTCTCTTCTTCCTAACCGATATGGTTTACTGTATGAAGGTCATTCATCCTCAAATTGGGTTTAGGTCAATGAAGTTTCTCTCTAAGGATTGTTGCTACGAATTTATAACTGTTTCAAAACTAGGGATGAAATGGACTGTCCAATTTCGTACCATAAAGTTTAGGGCTATTTTCTAATCTGAGGTTAAAGTGTGAAATCGCTAAGGAATTCAGATGTTCCGACTAAGTGCCGAGTGCTGGCCGATGCTATCTGATGCGGCACGCTTCTTTGTAAACGTAATTCACTTCGTGCTTCAAAATTTTAAATTGGAAATATGGTATTTCTTTGGCAGGTAGCTGTAGTAGGTATCTATAGGTAAGCAGGCACCGAAAGATCTAAGATAATATCAGAAGCGTTTATATTTTTTTTATTCTTGGGTCTATTTGACAAATTTCACCACCACACGACAAAAGAACAATGTCTAATAAACAGGAATCCGTATCATAATTAGGGTACAGAATCCAAAGGGTCAAAAATACATGTGCTTTTATTCATTTAATTATAATCATTGAATACAAGCTCTTTATTCACTCCGGTAATAACGCCCAGGCCTTATTACGCGAAATTTTGGGAATGCGCACGGAAAACCGTGAGCCAGTTGTAAAATTGAAAATAATTTATCATACGAGTGAATTTCAACCAAATATGTTTATGGTCGCCGCACAAAGGTCGGGCCAAACGAACCGTGGACAGGACGCGAATTTTACGAGCGAATTACAAAAGCATTGTGCTCTGTACAACACTTTCACGAAATCTCGGTGTAAATAAATAATAGCACCTACGTTTGTTACTCTTTCGGGGTAATGGGGTAAAATGGAAGATGATACATGAACCACTACCTTTTAACATTATGTTTGTATTATATTATCATGTACTTACTTGTTTGTCTAACCTACTTGGCTTATAAACTCAGAAATAATTCTCAGAATTCAGAGGACGACATTAGTCAGCCGGGCAAATAAATAATGAGAAATCCAGACAGAATGTATCGCAACTAAGAGGAGAAATGTTTTTTTTAAGTAACATTATCTTCGAAAACACTTTTAAATCTATCTACTAGTTAAAAAACTACGAAAATTTTCGTATTTCGTAGTTTTTTTACTAGTAATAAAAAAATAATTAGTTTACCTTATTGAAGCATTTTTGTAATACACTTTAATTAAATTAGCGGAGATTACGTTGCTTCCCTAATAAATACAATTTTATACTACGCAGGAAAAGCCACGTTCATGCCAGTAATAAAATGAATCTACATTCAGTACTTACTAAGTTATATGGCCACATCGAAAGACAAAGAAAGCAATACCCCCAGCAGTAGGTAATAAAACAGTTCGCTTTTACAACTACATCACAGCGTGCACAGGACGTGAGCCATTATGAAGCAAAAAGGCTTAGGTCTTATTAGCAAGACCGTTGTAGCCCTAAATAGACCAAGCAGGTGCCAACCCTGTGGGGCAGCATTTTTGCTTGAAGGCTGTCTTTTTTCCGTAGAGCAGAGAACTTGTCTGATTGTGAGTAGAGAAGCGCTAATTAACAGAATGTACCTAGCTTCAACCGGCTTGCTGTAAGATTTGTTATACCTACATGTCGTAATTTTTAAATGCATAATTATTGAAGGTTCTCATTATTAACTTTACTATAACTTTGAAGAGTAACGTGTGCTGTCTTTGAAACTTTTGCTTGCTAGAGTGGCACCACACTGGGACTTTACTGCTAATTTGCTTTTTGTTTTGTTAAAGGACCATACAAAATAACGGTAGGAACCTAGCTGTAGTTTGTTGCCATTTCTTCTATAGAAGGTCCCCCAAGATAGAAGGCTTGGTCACGTCACGCGTCACGCGAGCCTAGACTAGACTCACCTAGACTCACCTAGCTTTAAGACGTTTCAAAGTGGTCCTTGCGATAGAACTTTAATAAATCTTTGATTTTGATTTATAAAGTTCGGCTTTTGCAAAAACCTAGAAAATATGACTATTCAACCATCAACTAGAAATATCGAAAGCCACAAAAACCTGCTAATATTATCCGGTAATCAAGAATCCAAACTATAATAACGGTAAAGAATCCTTACGATTTGATTACCATTTCTGTTTATTTTATTATTCTCTAAAAAATTCGTAGCGTGTCCGAAACATGAAAACCTTTTATAACGGCAGTTTCCATAAACCAAGTCTATCCATATTCATATGTTTTTTTACTAACTTTCCAATAACTTTTCATAGTTTCCAAAGTTAACCCTTTCATGGACAGTACACTCAATTAGGCCTACAAAGGCTATTATGTCTTGCCGATGTGACGATAAAAGAGATATCGTTGGCAATAAATTTTGATACTTTTATACAGATACGTGGACAAAATGACACAGTATCGCAGTTTATAGGCGGTTTTCCCGACACACCTGTGTAATTTTCAACCCGTTTGTTTAATGGCGTACTGACAAATGGATAGGATAGTTCAATGTCCTTATATACATTACGAGCATATTTTTTTAGCCGCCTTCGAAAAACAAAGGATGTTATCAATTCGCTTGAATTTTTTGTTTGTTAACTCATAACTTTTTCATTAATGAGCTTTGAAAAAAACGTTTTTAACCTGAAAGTGAATACCTACCTACATCCAGATTGGTCCCATAGAAATTTCATCAAAATCAGCAGTTTGACCATTAAGTTTTTTAAACCTATATTTTTTTAGCTATCACTTTTTTAAGTATTTCCTTTTTATACTTGTATCAAGAATATGGCTGCTCCTCATTCATTTATTTCTCAACAAATAGCTTAGGTCAAATACTAAGTAAATATTTGTGTGGTGAACACAGATGTTTGTTCTCTGTCTGGGTGTTATATTGTATTCTATGTATGCATGTACAAAAAAAAGTATTTAAGTATTATATCAGCTATGTGGTTCCCATAGTACAAGCTCTGCTTAGTTTGGGGCTAGATAGTGTTGTGTGGATTGTCCGCATTATTTATTATTTTATTTACATGCACCATACATTAAAATTACCATAACAAGCTAGATTCTAGTAAAAGTATGTTCATAGCACATGTAATTTATAGCAGATGTCCATAACCCACTTCCCACGCTAATTTGTCATTCAACCATAAAACTAGCAGCTTCAGCTGTGCTTGTTTAAAAAATATTTTCTTTCCGTATCATTACTATCACCTAGGTACCTGTTAGTATACATACATAAAATCACGCCTTATTCCCATGGGGGTAGGCAGAGATCACGGATTTCCACTTGCTATGATCCTGATACACCTCTTTCGCTTCATTCATTCTCATAACATTCTTCATACATGCTCGTCGGTTTAGGGTACCTACTCTTAACTTGGCTTTTTCTAAAACGTCTGCGATCTGATCGAGATACCTGTAAGTATAATAATACTACTAAATAAATATTTTGACAATCCACACTATCTAGCCCCAAATTAAGCAGAGCTTGTACAATGGGAACCAGATAGCTAATGAATACTTATATAACTTTTATTTGCAAACACATTCTAAGAATTATATATCACCTAGGCAGAGAACAAACATCCATGTTCAGCACACAAATATTTTGTTCTCGGTGGGGATCGAACCCACGCCCTTCGACGCAGACGGCAGAGCTACTACCTACTGAGCTACGGGAGCTGTCAAAATGCATTTTTTCTAAAACTAAACTCATTGTCATATTTTTTGAACACATTTAGAGAACTCTTTGATTTTATTGAATAGAACTTACTTGACTTCATCTATATTGACAATCTTATTGGTTTCTGGTTACTGACATTCCAGTTTTCAGTTGCTCCAGAGCTATTGGCCATTTCCGGTGGAGTTTTATGACGCCCAGTAAAAGTTCTTCGTGAAGTCTTTACGACTGATAATAGCCGGGATCTACTACTAAACTCGTACAATCCCAGACACAAGACACAATAGATTTGCCATTATGCCAAAGGCCAAAAAAAATAAAAAGATATTCATGATGACCACGACCACTCTGACAAGAGTGAAGCGACTGAGAAGAAGGAGAAAAAACAGCAGTGAAGTTCCAGTGTGTTGAACTTAAAATCCTTTCACCACACAAAGTGTGAACCAGTGACACGATAGGAAGAAGTCTTTATTGAGTCCACAGTTGGCCAAATATAGAGAGGTTTAGTCCACATAGCCCAAAACTAAGCAAAGGTTGTACTATAGCCAGATAGTTGATATAGCACCTCCTACCTACCTCTACCTACTATACAGTTTATTATCGGCGTTGTTATAAATTAAGCATCAATTACCTAATTGACTATGCACATACAAACATTTGCTAATATTTTTATAATTAGTAGCTTATCATATTAGTATGAAACCCGTAAATTTTAGTTTTGCGTATAAATTACTCGCTAATGATTTAATTATGCTAATAGGTTTAGACCAAAGTACGCAGATAGGCAGAGGTATTGAGTATTGACGAACTTTGTGGCTCGGGAAGTGATAAATAGCATGTTTATGTATACCTACTGTTAACTGGTTTTGGGAATAGGACAACCCTGCTCGAGCCGAGCGACGAGTCACGTCACTTGAGAAAAGAAGAAGAGGAAAGAGATGGCGTCGTCATGCTTAGTTATAATCAATGAAGGAGTTTCATCCTATTACTACCTATAGGTATTTTTAATAAATTCTGCTCTGAAAACATATCAGTAATGGGTAGATTACGATTTTATTATTACCTTACAAGCAAACCTACTTCAAGACCTGATGTGTTCGCAGAGTGGGGCCTGGTGACCTGTAATACAGGTTCTTACGAACCTACATCAGGCACCAGTCCTTCACAATGTTAGCACTTAAGAACTTGTTTTCTAGACCTAAGTCATAACATACTTACATTGTGAAGGAAAATAAACAACTTTTTACTTTTTTTTTTTACTACTTGTATACTAATTTTTAACATATTAATGATTGAATTATCAAATAAAAATATAAACTCATCATCATCATCATCCACAGCCCGAATTCACCGACTGCTAGGCATAGGCCTCCCTTAGTTTGTGCCATCTACGTCGATCCTGTGCCAGTCTAACCGATTTCTGCCCCGTGACTTTGACTATGTCATCCATCCATCTTTCTGCAGGACGTCCTACGTTTCTGTGCATTCGGTTGTGTCCTACTCCACCTGTCATCACCGCGTAAATTAAATAACATTATTAGCTAGTTCACTGAATAACTATAATTTAATTTTGTGAATTAAATTATTTACTAGTTCATTGAATTACGATTTTTTAATTGTATTTCTATTTTAATCTCTTTTGAATAAATAATTATGAACTAAATAGTAAAGTATAGTCAGGGCCCTGTTTAATAAAGCTGACAATTCGACCTAAATGTCACAAAGCGACAAAATTGTGGAATTGTCGCGCTTAGGCTATTAATAAGAGTGACAAATATGTCACAAAAGTGCGACATTTCCACAATTTTGTCGCTTTTTCACATATATGTCGAATTGTCAGCTTTATTAAACAGGGGCCTGATGGGCAGATCGCAAGACACGAACAATAAAAAAAAAAGTTGCAAAGTATGAACTTGAGGGTACTTCAAATTCTTCAGCCTTGCTAAGGCTTCAAATTTCCGTCACCGTAATTGACTATTCACTCACATGAACGGTAAACAAAAGTAAAGTAAAAAAATTGGTTGTCTGTAAAGCCGGTTTACTGACGATAGTTGAACGTGACAACGTCATAAGAAAATACTTTTATCGACGATATTAAATTGTACGGACTCGGACTCGGACTCGGACTCGGAACCCGACCGAACCCTTACCCTTACCCTCATTTACCCTTACCCATTACCCGACCCGGGCTCGGGCTTAGGTAAATGGAACGACGAAACGACGTAACGACGCATGAGTCATGTTTTTTCGTGCGTGCAGCCGGCTCCATCGATTTATAAGACGTTATCACGTCAAAAAAAGTAAACAGGCCTTTGCATCTATTGTAGATGATTTATATAGCGTCAGGGGCAACTGGTGATTACTCATGCCCCTACTTACGGGACGCTATAGTGCCTGGGACAGGATTTTAGATGGGATAGGCTTGCCCAGCACCTATACCATCCTGACAGCTTAGTCGGCCTAATCCACAGGAAAGACATGGTCAATACGTGCGGAGCTGACTAAGCCACGGGTTTCCTCACGATGTTTTCCTTCACCGTTTTGAGAGCACTAGCATTGTAAACAAAAGTACATACATAGATACCTACCCCGATTAATCTAGGTTTCTAGGTCAATGAATAGAGTAATAATTTCCTGTCGACTGGAAGTGCCACAGATTGTGCATACTTGCTACGGAACTACGGAACAGATATAAAACGGATGCAGCAGTTTGCGCAGCGTTCGTAAATCATTAGAAATGGAGGGCGCCACTTCCACAACGGCATGCTTGTGCATAAAGTATTTACTTCTGCTGTATCGTGAGTTCTTTACTTCACCAGCTAATCAACTAATCTGTTAGAGCACAATAGAAAAAATACTTGGTTAAAGAACACCCAAGCGACGCGCATTTTCCATTTCACTTGCATCTCAGTTTTTTTATAACTTGCTGATGCAATAAGCATATGGCCCTAACCATGGCCTATAACAAAGCATTGTCTTGTAAGTCACAAACGTCAGGAACGTGCCCTACGATGCACTGCCTTGCTTCTATCAACTTGAGTCATACTGATGTTTAGCATCACGTGCCAGTAATTTCACCGGCACCCACACCGAAACTTAACATCAGCAAGGCTGTTTCACATTTTGCAGTTCATTCTAATCTACAACCGTTTAATTGAAAGTAGAAGTTTACATCTTACTGGACTTCTTCTTCTTTTCTTGTCTCTGGTCCACAAACCAGTGTAGTGGAGTCAGAGAGGCTTTTTTTGTGCACTAACTTACTTACACTTTCTGGCCTACCTACCCTGGATATATACCTACCTACCTATAGTTAAGTTGAAACCACGTATAAAAGCCATACTTACAAAATCGTATCGATAAGCACTGTAACAATAAATTAAATTTCGCAACAGACACCGCCCCGGCGGAAATGTGGAAAGTATGCAAATTGAATGAATGAATATCTACTGAACGTTCAGTAATATGACGGATTTATTTACCAATGTTAATATACAGAGAAAAGTTCTACTATACATTGGTTTACTTTTGAAACTAAGTAATGGATTGGTTTTGGTTCGTTTGATATCTATTAAAATCACAAACTCAAACTCAAAAATGTTTTATTCAGTAGGTACCTACGATGCAAGAATCACTTTGAAACGTCTTAAAGCTAGGTGAGTCTAGGTGCCAGTTCCACGCGACTAAGCGTAGAAGAACAAGAACACAAAACAGCCTGATCGCAGTAATGACGGTATTCTGACGCTACAACCAAATACCTTGGCCTAGTTTTAAGGGGTGTTTCCTAACACGATTATTTCGTGCCGTGCGTTGCGTTGTTCGTACAAATTATAAAATTAGTGATGGTAGATGCATGATGACCATTCTGTTACTTATTCTTATCTTTAAGATTGGGAAGAACTTCTTCATGAACAACATTTATTAGAAACTGAAATCCTTTGAAAGCATAACTTTTGTACTTCCACCCACAAACAACATACCCGAGTAAAGAACAAGAAAATTGACCCATAAAGTCGAAAGTACAGAGTACGTGCGCCACACGCTCGCAATAAAATTAATCCACCATACCATTAACGACTCTTTCCCGTTTGAAATAAAGATCGTTTTAATGTGCAATTTACACGGTGGATGTTTTAGAGGTATTTTTATCATCGTTTTAATCGTCATTTTGACTGGTCAAGCGTGTCTGAGTCATCCAGTCGGGTTTACGTTACCTCATGTTTCAGAAGCCTTTTATGCGAAAACAGCCTTTATCACCGTTGCATAAGGCTCAATGGTTCTGATACACATGAACCGGTATTGCCCATAGCGAACAACTTTTATTTGAAAACAGCCTTTATGCCCATGCTATAAGGTTCACAGACGTAAGTTTATGCATCACGTGGGCAAGATTCATCTTTATCGATAAAGATTTGAGTTTTTGGCGACAGTTATGGAATAAATTCCTCAACGCGGTTTTATTTTAATTCTTTGGTCTGAATTCTTAAGGCAATACGCGTCCGCGTCCGCGGCTGCGACCAGTTGTATACGAACTTGTAGCGACATGTTCACACCGATGCGCCCCCTTGGATTGGCCGCGTCCGGCGCAGCGTCTGCATCTGCACGTTGCGGTGGCGATCAGCGCTGCACACAGCAGCTATTATTTGTTGAGTTCAGCTATTGTTTGTGACGTGACTCCAACCTGGTGATCGCTTGAACGAACACGACGGTGTGCACGACTTTTACACGGCAGTAATTTCCACCGCGAACGCAAGCGCGCGTTGGTTTGGCCTTGCTTTAAGTTCATAGAGTTATCGCCCTCTAGATTTTTATTTTGTCGATTTAAATTGCTCACCAAGTTATAGTTAAATGATACTAATGGAAGCCAGATGTCTGCATCACCTACTTTGTATTGAACTGCTGACCTTCTTTATAATAGGTACCTAGTCATTGTTTTGATTCGGTTTTCTCGCATTTTTATAGCACGTAATTTTTTTTTTGAATGAACTTTGTTGTTAATTGTGATTTAAGGCCTAGGTATTATTGGCGGCTGGGATTAGATAGTTTACTTTGTTGTTGATATCTCTATGTCAATGACTATCAAAAACGATGTCCTAACAATGTGAAAGAAAATGTATTACGATTAGATATTTTATGTTATTTAAATAAATAAATAAATAAATAATGCTGGACAATTCACTCAACATTATCTAGCCCCAAGCTAAGCAGAGCTTGTGTTATGGGTGCTAGCTAGATAACTGATATACATAATACAATACATTACATGTATAGATATTTTTTATTTTATATAGATAACGACCAGAACACCCGGAACAAATACCTGCAGATCGTACAAACATTTGTTCTAAGGCGGGAATCGAACGCGCAACCTCTTGCGTCGCAGGTGGACATTCGCCCACCGCACCACAGAGGTCGTCAGTGAGAGAGATTTGAGAGAAAATAATTGAAATAGAAAACAATGTGAGTGTGCCTCTTCAGATAGCTATGTAAATAGCTATGCCCGATAGTATGTATATGAGTATGTGGTCTCTGGTTTGCCACCGGACGCTGTTATCGACGCGGCGATAACCCTCGGACCGACTCTCTATCTACATGTAATGTAGGCGAGAGGAATAACACTTGCCAGACTATTACCTACTATAGAATTCCAGTGAAGTCCCGTGCAACTTAAGCTTTCCTGCAAACTACGACTGGCCTCTCAGCTCAGTTGGTAGTAGCTTTGCCTTCTGCACCGTAGGTCGTGGGTTCGATCCCCACCGAGAACAAATGTTTGTGTGGTGAACGCAGATGTTTGTTATCAGTCTGGGTGTTATATTGTATTCTAAGTACCTATGTAATTACAAGCACGTCTCAGTGACGTTCGTAGACATGTGGCCTAAGATTGTGAAATGTTGCGGTTTTATTCGAAGTTATAGCTGATACCATTTCTGATAAAAAATCAACACGACAATCATAATTTTAGCTTTACAGTTTCACACATATCCCATCTATGCAATATGAGTGAAGTACTAAACTGACGTAAGTGTGTTACATTGAGCTGACCATTTGCCAAAAGATCCGCATCAGCACTCAACACAGCAGACGTAAAGGTCAAGATATGCTGGCTGGGTGAGCTGGCAATAATTCAGTGGCACTAGGTAGATAACATACATTATGGGGCTATTAAGCAAGGTCATAGGCTCTAATGGACAGCTAAATCATAGCAATAGTTAGTGTTTATTTTTTTTACCTACTACTGTATAATTACAATCGTGAGAATATTTTTTATGGTTAATAATCAAAGTCAAAATGACAAGGTGGGTAGTCAAAAAAACACAGTGAACATTTTTAACGACAAACAAGATGATTTAGCCATCGATCTAGTTCTATTAGATCAATGGATTTAGCTTATAGATGTACGCAAGACACCACACGCGTAAAAAATGTGTTATAAAAACAAGATGATTTAGCCATCGATCTAGTTCTATTAGATCAATGGATTTAGCTTATAGATGTACGCAAGACACCACACGCGTAAAATGTGTTACAAAAACTCGGAGTAGGCTCTCACCTCCAAGGTAAAAAGAGTGAACTAGCCGTTACCTCTATAGCCTGTGAGGTCCAGGTTAATGAAAGGTGGCAAGATAGTTAAGCAACCGTTCTATATGATGAATAGTGGCGTTGGCATTTCTAGAGAAATGTATTTCTCTGGTTATCAAGAACTGCCTCTGAGACGTCTTAATTGAGTAATTTTCTGGTTAGCAGTAGTTATAGAAATGACTTATTAGGAATTTTTGTGGTTGAATGAGTAGGTCCTACGACTATTTTTTATTTACCAAATACCTCAACTTCACTTTTAAATCAAAAAATTAATAGTGTTTTAGCTATTGAAACCTTTACCAATATATGAATAACAAACAGTGACAAGGCTTAGAAGTACTAGTAATCGCTCGAAAACCAGTTCCAACCATGTGAACCGCATTTCGCAAAAAATTTGAATACGATTATATTGACGTTTTTTCTATATCTCTCAGCTACCTCGCTAGCTACTTAACTTACGACTTCGAAGACACTCACTCCGTATAATCTTACCTGAATTTTATTTTCAGGTAAATAAAAAACCGCTTTATATTCCGTTAAATCGCTTCTTTAACTACCCTATAGAGAGCAATCTAATAATTGTCTCCCACCAAGTCGGTAGATTTATTCGCAATTCCTCCACTTCTTATCCCGGCAGTGCCTAAACCCACACTCCAAATCTCCATAATGGGCCAAGAATTTACGTAAAGCTCTTTTAAAATGGCCGTGGCTTTCGACCGGTCTTTTCATCATTTTGCTTCCATTGTAGTAGCTATGCTTTTACCGTCTATAAGAGGGATGCATTCAGAATAAGATTTGAACTTGATGCTTTTATCAGCTAAAATTGCCTCTAATAAATTGACTTGGTTAATAATTGCCTCCAAGTCCGGTTAAAGCTACAGATGAACTCATACTGCTGTAATCTGCATACGTTTAAGAACAACCTTCAAGATCCAAGTGTCATAAACACGTTAGTTCAATGTTCCAGTCCGTCCGCGACCACAGCTATTACAAAATAGTCGAAAATTAGGCAAAATAACCAAGCTGACACGCGATAAAAACACTTGCGAGATATCGGACGGCGTTCAAAGACACATCGGATTGACAAAAGATCGGAGTGCATCTTTAAAGATGTTCCTCATACTGGATCAACAAACCCCTTTGAAAGAGATTTTTTGTGGTGTTTTTTTAAACGTGTTTACACATTCATGCCACATCCTCAGTCTCCCGTGACGAGAGATGCATCCAGGGTAGGGTTGTCACTAATTAAGAGCCGAGGTTTTAATGAGGCTTAGTAAAGCCACAATTTATTCATGAATGGAGACTTACTGCGATGGCTAGGCTGCCGCGTTGTGGAAATTTGCTTAGCATGAAAGAGACGTGCGAAATAGGGATTGATTATATTCTGCTGAACACTCAAGGATAAAATGAGAGAACACGGAGTGACCGTTCTGTAAGCTCTTTGATCGATTTATAGGAAGATTGCACTAACATTTAGATAAGTAAAACACACAAGAGTTGATGCATCTGAAAGTAGGTTAATATGCCACCAGACAGCCTTAGTACATTTATACAAGTAATTAAAAGAATGCGTGCGACGTGGAAAGTAAAGGGCGGATTCCTGCGCACACGCATGCAGGTTGACGATGTTGCATCCGGGAGGTAAAGGGGGGAGGAGAGAGGGTAAGAGACGCTGTTTCGCTGCTCTGAGGCAAGGAATTCGAGATGGTAAAAAATCTTGATGATTTCTTGGAATACTTATAGGCAGTAAGTAGGTAATGAATTGGCAAATAAGAAGGAAACGGATAAAGGGTCTGCAGCGGCAGACATCAAAAATACACTTGAGTTATGAAAAGCGACATAATAACAAATATTGCTATATTCTAAAACCTATAAAATACAAGCCCAGATCACCATGAAACAAAGAAGGAGGTCAAATATCACAATATCAGTAATACATTTCATTAAATTTGAGAGCAACTAGCAAATTTAATAATTGAAAGACATTTCAACCGATAAAGTGTTCACCAAATAAGATATTTGATTTAATTTACACCCATATTGTGTGTAACACTAGACATGCGAAAAAACTGTGTCAACTTGGATAGAGACGCAACATTTGATATGAAATATTGATATACTGATAATGACAACGATAAGCAGACAAATAACACCTTATTGATAAAGAGTAAATGGCCAAATATTTAAGAGAAAAGATTCTATAAACATGAATCGTTCTCATAAAAATATAGAAAGAAGAAAAACTATACATTAAAACCCCCAACGAAAATAACAATGTTAGAAGGTAGGGTGAAATATCAAGCAATACTTTTCCTTGCCAATTCTTATAGGCCTAGCCTCTGGCAATCAAGAATTACACCCTCGAATATCCTTTATCCCAAAGTTATCCTCGTAGCCCTAAAGTTAAAGAAAATTCACGGGTGTATTTTGGCAATACCAGCTATTGGAAGAGCCAAAACTCGAAATGTACAAACAACACAGGGTATTCAAATAAGTTAGTCCGTTTTCCTTTTAAAGCAGTGAGAAAACTCCTGGCCAATAGCCCACTATGGAAATCGGGTGCCACTGCCAACAATAGACCACCTAGGTCACGTTTAAAATGCTTGAAAAGTCCCTCAACGTAAAGGTTCTCAAAAGTTGGTTCTTTTACATGATCAGTGACTAAGTTTTAAGTATATTCACGTTGTTATCATTTTGATAGTGTCTGTCTACCGACTTACTATCAAATGAACTGGCAACATATTCCCTATCGGTCCACTATCTCTATTCTATCCGGTAGAGCAGATAACAAAGTTTACAGAAAATATAGCTAAATTAGTGTAGAATGCCGGAGAATATTGGAATTTCAAAATATGATTACACCCTAGATCACCCTCCCGCCATCGTACCTATGCCTACTTATTTGATTATCCAGGTAAGCAGAGATCATAAGTAATATTTCCTAGTTCATAATAGTGGAGTGCTGCTCAAGTAGTGTAACTCCTCAGTAGTTTTCCTAGAAATTATCGTTGTCCTTCCAATATTCTAAAATGATAACTAGTAAAATAGAAGCAATCTTTTAGTCAGTGTTGTGATGAATTTAGGGTGTTTTTTTAGTAGTTATCATGCGGGTTCGGTTACATTGTATGGCAAATTTGTCAGACATTTGACCCGTATGCGTGATACCTTTCTTTAAAAAGCAGCCAAGTGCGAGTCGGACTCGCCCATGAAGGGTTCCGTAGCATCAATTAACATAATATAAAGGTTTTTGTAGTTCGTCGAAAGGTTAATTGCGGTTTACGATTTATGACGTATAAAAAAAAAACTACTGACTAGATCTCAATCAAACCAAATATCGTTGGAAGTTTGCATAGTAATGTACAACATATATTTTTTTTGGATTTAACATTCTCTTATTTTAGAAGTTAGAGGGGGGGGGGACCAACTTTTTTCCACTTTGGAAGTGTCTCTCGCGCAAACTATTCAGTTTAGAAAAAAACGATATTAGAAACCTCAACATCATTTTTAAAGACCTATCCATAGATACCCCACACGTATGGGTTCGATGAAAAAAAAAATTTTGAGTTTCAGTTTCAAGTATGGGGACCCCCAAAATTTATAGTTTTTTTTCTATTTTTGTGTAAAAACCTTAATGCGGTTTACAGAATACATCTACTCACCAAGTTTCATCAGTCTAGCTCTTATGGTTTCGGAGAAAAATGGCTGTGACACGGCCGGACAGACAGACAGACAGACAGACATGACGAATCTATAAGGGTTCCGTTTTTGCCATTTGGCTACGGAACCCTAAAAACCACGTGCGTGACCGAACTTGCATGATACAAAAAACATCCCTACTGTTTCCAGTAGGTATAAGTCACTTAATGGAGTACGATTATTTAAAAGGACAATAAAGCAAAGATAGAGCATAGGCTTCAAACAGAATAGTTTAAATAGAATTTGCCACATTAAACAGGTTACAATTTTAGTTACTTATATTTGTATTCGCTCACAATCTTATCGCAGTCTGGGCTGATGCGATAATAGACTTGAGTGGTAGGTCACTACGAAACTAAATTTCAGCAATATAAAATCTTGTATTTTAAGGTATGGCTAACTTCGGAGGTGAATGGGACGAATCGGTTGGGATAGGAAAAACAATAATGTGTGAGCTCAACAACATTACGACGTGTACCTAATCGTCAATGTGAGCAAGTGTTGTACACAACCTACGTCGCGAGCATCAATGCTGCTTCGAAATAATGGTAATTTGACGAGACCAATCACCATTCATGGTTATTCTGTTCATTATTGAGAAGGTTAAGCTTGCTTCGTGAAACAATCGTGTTTAAGGACATTTTTTTATACTTCATTGCATCCGAGTTACCTTGTTAGAGCGTAGTGCTCTCTGCTCTATCAGGCATCTCCAATATTTCGTTTGTACTCACAAATATGTCAACAATATTCTCTAAAACTTAGGTCAGAGACATTCTTTTTACCTTAGCTGAAGTATTTCCAAGTTCAAAAAGTCAACAAAGGCAGCATTCCAATGGGATGGGAGTGGGTCTTCCAAAATCTTTTACCTCACTCAAATACCTGTTTTAGGTATCTAATATTGACTACGTGGGAGTAACCGACAGGTTGGAGACATGAGAGAAAGGTTACGGCTTTTGTCTATGGAATTCAGACAAAGGGTGTGTAGGTAGAAGGGATTCGGTTATCTTTATAGTGGTCTGTGTGGGTGGATGTGAATGGACGTCATTAGTTTATATCGCTTTAATATCATAACGCTTTCGAAACAGCTGGATACTACTAATTTTATTAGAATAGCTCATCCATAATATAAGATTAAGGATCGATAGAAAAGAATACATGTAAGTGTAGGTATTATTGTTTTGAAATCAAATGTGCTTAATATGTATATTCAAACACCTACAGTTTTTTATCATAGAAATGCGTTGAAGATGAGTCAGTCGCCCTACAATCACATCTTACAATACAGTGAATTGATTAAACGTGGAACATCGAGACGGTCCAGAATTAATGTACCTATACAAATATATGTATAAGGAATAGCGTAGGTATATTTAGTTCCCTGTATTTAATGAAATTTCTTAGAGCAACCCAGCTAAACCGACCCTTACGCATCCCTGCAGGCGACGTTTGTCCGTATATCACAAGTATCACAACTGTATTAGTTTTACGCAAGATCAGAGTATTTGATTAAAGATTATGCGCAAATCAAGTGTGACATTCATATAAAACTAGTATTAAGGCCATAAACAAGTTAATACCGCTAAACAAGCACGTGAGAGGCTCCGCATAACCTCTTTATTGCAAGTTAAATTCAATCTGATTATTTTATAGAATTACGACGACAGAATCTGAATTAGGATCTTATCTTACAACATCTTAGAAGATAAGCTTCAACTTACCTAACTACTCCATAATATACATTCGAATGTGTGCTTGCATTGAAGTAAAAATGTAAGATCTACACTTATGCTAGTATAGATTTGATATTTTTGAAAAATAAAAGGAGAACGAAATCAAGGATTGCATTTGCATTTTCGGTGCCATTTTAGAAGTTATTCTCTGTGTTCTGCTTCCAGCAAAGCAATCAGCCCGAAGCCTCTACGCTCCAATAAGACCAGCTAACTAGAACCTGGTTCTCCGAACACCATGGCTGGCTTAGTCAACCCGCATTTCCAGAAATATCCCCTGACCGCTTCCCATCCAGGCAGGATGCCTGTCCGGTTTTCTGTCTGCATATTTGCCTACATTACATAAGCAACATGGCTGTCTTGTCGACGGTAGAGTTTTACCAGCGGCGTTTTATAATTGAATTAAACTCGGTAGCGGGTTTTGGTTTTCTCTTTCGATTATTCTCGTTAGCCGATTGAGCAATTCATTTTTATTTATTCGAGAGCCTTGGTAGTAAACAGTTTACGGCTAATAGCTTTGTTTCTAGAGTTCGGTTAGTTTTCAATTATATGTTGCTCAACTATCATAGGCAATTAAATGTTGGCGCCATTGGTTTAAATTTTTAATCAACACAATGAACCGCACCAGACGTTTTATTAAAAAGATAAACCCAGTAGGTAGTGGTTCTTTTTTACTTTACTTACAATGGGGTAGGTTCAAAAATATTTTCCACCTCTAAGAGTTGCCAATCGTTTTTAATTCAATATTGGTGTAGGTAATAATTCTTATCTCTCATCCTACTTAAAAATTGCAGGGCATTACATACACTATAAAATCACCATTATCTGACTGTAGCTCCGTATACATTCTATCACTATTGGTCTTGAGTGACCCTGACTATATCGATTGTTCTATCGTCTGCCGGTCGTCCATACAAAATTTCGGGCCTACCAAATCGTAACATGTTTTATCGTCGTAATTAACCTTTGGATAGCCAGAGCCAAGATAAGACTGATTAAAAGCACCCATTAACATAGGTCAAAGTCCTTTTTTATCTTGACTTTTCGAGGGGTAGGTCGTTGAGTCTCGGCGATGTAAAATATTTAAGAACGAATAATAAAGTATAATGTTCTTTGTTTTATAGTTTTTTTTTATTGAAAGAAGCAGAGTCTACCTAGAGGCAGTTGCGTAATTCATAAACCTTGTGATGAGGATTGACTTTGATGATTATGTTAAGAACAATCCCGCTTCATAATTTTCAAAATGATCTGAATTCACATTTGGTATTTCTGGAATTTCTTCTGCATCATATCTGGTCGATCACCGGACGTGAATACAAAAGTAACTTGTAGTAATCTACCAGACGAGAATCCATAGTTTTGAAAATAGTGAAGTCCTAGTCAGTGCAGACACAAGACACGTGTAACTGCAGTTTTGGTTAAACCATGGTTCCTCCTGGTTTTAAAAAATAATTTGAACATTTCATACATACCTTTATCAACTTACCATAATAGGAACATCAACAGCTCACACCTTTTCTTAACATCATCCAAGAACTCGAAGATTGGTTGCATCCTATGCTTCGTTTTTCGGTTCTTGCTCACATTGATTTCTTACAGTAACACCATTATTTTCACATATGCCGAAAACATCACAACTTCAGAGCTAAGTTCTTTAGTAAACAGGCGCATTTCAGCTGTGCTTTATGAAACTACTTAGATCGTACAATGCCCTCAGGCTCACTACAACCTATTATGTGCCTGTGAACAAACTATTTATCCCTCTATACCCAGGTCATGAACCGGCTTCCGTCTGGACAATATCGCAGGTAATGTAAACAATCGGGATCGGGATAAACATGTTTATGGCTTGAAAGGCGAGCGAGTTCTATGCTCTCGAAGTCTTGAGCTTCAATACGACCATAATTTACTTGGAGACATTCAATATTCCGTTCTGGATAATACATTATTGCTTGGTACACGTTAAGTAAACCAATTTCTGTGTTTGGAACTTTCCGAACCTAATACAAACTTTTTAAACTTTCACGATCATACATAACACATATTAAGTCTATTACACGGGTATTTATCGTGCAAATTACCGTATTTTATTTATTTTCCGAACTGTATTAGGTTAAGAAAGTTCTAGGTTCATAGGCCACAAGATGAGATTGCGATCGATAGGCGATACCCTATTACATAAAATATAGATACTGCCTAACTGTTTGACTTTCAAAAACTTAAGACAACTCTACCAATCTGATCGTTTCACTGATCACTGGTTCTTTTTGGACACCTAAAATTGAGTCATCCTTATCCGTCACCACAAACCAGTGTTTTTTTAGTCTTGCTGCTTGAAATATACAAACATCCATTCCCCACAACGAACTCACTGTTCACAAAGTAATTAAGACTTTCCAGAAACTAAACAACGATCCCTTTCAAGGTCCACGTTTGGAGACAATCCATCATCCCCGTCTGGCATCATGGCTCGGCTCCGTCGCCACATAGTGTCGTAAAAAAAAACAAAAAAGCATTTTCAAGGATCGAATTCCAGAAGAAACCGGTTGTCTCTCACACTTGCCTCTTCTCGAGTCGTGAATGAATTTTTGTGAACAGTTTACGTAGGTGTAATTTTTTAAAGGCCAGCGGGCAAGTTCGTGGAGAAATTCGTGATAATTCATGGATGCAGCTTTCTTTCTGATTGAGAATGCGGATTTAATACAGCTCGGCTGTTCAAACTTGTTCATTAAAATGAGGGCTTTAGACGTTCGTAAGGGTAGAATTTAAACCGATTTTCAACACAATGTAAAAAAATAAAAATAAGTATTGTTATCAGCTAAGTATCGGGTTCTAATAGTACAAGCTCTGTTTAATGTGGTGCTAGATAGTTTTGTGTGGATTGTCCATAATATTTATTTATTTAATTAAAGTAGGTTTCAACAACGATTTACCAAGCTACTCGTATAAGACGTTTGAAAGTGTTATTTGTGCTTTGAATAAATGCACTTTGATTCATCTTACTCACAAACGGCATGTTAGTGTTTTTCAGATATTTTGAAACGAAACACATGTCTTTTGAATATGAGCAACTCAGCACTATTTTTAGCGCAGGGGGCCAATTCTAGACTTTTAGAGATTTACGCTCGAAATAGAGATTTGAAATGTCGCGAAAGCAGTGTCATATCACCAAATTTGTCGAAGATAATATCGAACCGCGCTAAAATGCGTATTCTAGCCACCGTTAGACTTTTACGTTAGACTTTTACTTTAGAGATGTCAGAAAGAAGGTTCATTCTTAGAACTTCCACAGACTATCCCGTTGTTGTTCATGTTTATCTACGTTCCGTTTCTATCGATAGAATAGTTCGATAGCACTAACTTTATTATTGTCTTCAAATAAACACATTTCCTATTAAACGGCGTTTATAATGCGTTCTTGTTGTTGTTTATAATAGATTCATTTTCATTAGATAGTAATCAATGGACTTTTCGCACAAAATGTTAGTTACAATAATTAATTCCGGAAACACACGGAACGTTATGTACCATAAAACTGTAAACTTTGTTGTTTGTAATCTATGGTCAGTTGTCTATGAAGTGTAGATATGTCATTGTCAGGATCATTATTAGGATATGTTATTGTCAGGATCATTACACTCAAGAGAAGGACTCCGATGACTTGAATTTTTAATTCAAAGGTTAACAACTAGATGGCCATTCAAAGCAAAAAGAATATTTCTCTCGAAGCTTGAACCCCGGATACAAGTCGGACTGCCTGATTGACTGCTCTTCTAACTGCGCCATTGAATAATTACTATGTACGAGCTAAATTGAATCACTCCTCACTTATTGTAGGTTTATGAGAAAGCATTATTCGCGTTCTCGCTCCCAACTTGTATCTCCTACAAAAAAGTAAACATCATTGACTTTTTACCAAAAAGTAAGACTAGGTGGTATGGTCTTGATACTCTAGTCTGCTCCAAGGACCTAAAGAAAAAAAAAGCCCAAAGTCACCCAAAGTATATTAGAGATGTCAATGTCGACTACTAATCACCACTCGACACATATCTAACGGCCTTCGCTCGATAAATGTCTATAGTGATATTGCTGGAATACGATATCTATTGAAAATTTCATGTCTATTTAAATTTGACAGTTCTTGTGATATATATCTACCGTGACAAAAAAGTCACTGGTCTAGAATTGCCCCCCAGCAGTTACTACAAGCTCGGAGACATGCACCAGACTCTGGCTCAAACAACAAACTAACAGACACTAATTATATTTAATGTATGGACTGCACGCTCAATAGCCGCGATGAAATGTCGATGTTTGTTTGGAGGAACTCGGATCTCGAGATATGAGGAATTCGGAGGTGCTATTTTGAGATACGGAGCCAGAAGGCCACCTCGAATGTTCCAGGATTGAGATCAAACAAACATTACTCACAAAAAACAACATGACTGACTAAGAGTATCTGTATTATCCATAAGGTTTATTTGCCATGGAAGAGATAACTAGTGCATGACGAAGACGATAGAAGACCAGAATAGTAGGAGAACTATGGAGCACTAGGAATATATAATATATATTATTTTGCCAAATTCTCAGGAATCATGTTCCAAGTAATATTATCAAAATTATAAAGGTTCATTCAGAAGCTTCCAACCTGTAGGTGTAGGTAATTCGTAAGCGGGAGGATCGCCCACCTATTGAGGAATGCTGCTTTACTATGTAGAGTCTTCACAGTTTGTATTGTAGAGTGTTTCATAACAAATCTTTCATCACCCAGTTTCCCAAACCTACGAAGTACGAAGGCCTCGCAAAGCAAATAACAAATCCAATGTAATTTCGAACTTGTGTCGAAAGCGCATGTAAACTGTGTGCCGAACATATTGGTGTGTAAAACACTTTATGAGCACGTGTATTGTAACAAGTTTATAAAAGTTGAAATGCACGAACCGACTTAATTTACTTTATAATCAGATTACTGAAAAACATTACGCATCAGAATGTTTTACCTTTGGAAACTGCCATGGTGCTTGAACCTTGAATTCATTGAATGTATCACGGCGATATTTAGAAACGGAGTAGGAAAGAGAGTTTATAGAAGAAATACTGCATTACCAGCACATGTACCCGTGTTGTAAAAACTGATATAAATAGGTATTCAAAAATAACTTACCTATCCATCATACAATAGTCTTCATACTAGTACATATGCGCCTTGCATTGATGTCCTCGATTTCTCCATGCGTCGTTGATAATAGTACATTGTTACCTGAGTGTTGAAAGTCACGTTTTTTGAGTCTCGAGACGGGTTTGGCGCCAGAGCGTAAGCGAGGGCGCCAATGGAGCTTGAGGGACTTAAAAGACTTTCAACCGAGGTAAACACTGTGCTTTTCATTACGAATACAAAGAAAGTAAAAATAAAAACATGAAAGAAAAATTAGTGAAAATGAAGATTGAATTGCCGCCTTCCCGGTTTTTTTTTTCTTTTTCTCTGGCGGGCCTTCGGCTACGGCTCGCCAGCATTATTCAGCCATTGTTTTCATTCTCATAATTTAAAAAATGGTAAATTGTTTGCTCAAATCTATGTTATTTTAAATAAATAGTTGAAGTTATATATTAATCAAGTAATTTAGAAGATATATTATTTATTTAATACTATCTTTATGTTATTTAAATTTAAATATTACATTGCGCTCTAATTAGACTTTTTAAACTTCTTACCGTTGTAATGGGTTTCCAACCTACTTGCTGAATAAAAAGTTGGAATTTGGTTGAATAACCTCCTTGCAGTTAGAAAATCTTTAGAAAGTTGGAACAAGGTTGAATAAAATAGAACTTGTTTTTTTTTATAATTTGACAGCTGTCAGTAGAAAGCGATTCTCCCTAGGGCTGAAAGTTTTACTTTCAATTAGGCCCCTCAGGCAACTTCAGACCTACTTTCAGAGTATGAGTAATGAAAAGTTATTTAAATTTTCTCCCGTTACAATGGTTGCCAATGCTCTAACAACCATATTTCCTAAGGCACTACGTTCACTAATATATCATCAGCCGATGTCAAGGGCTGTGCAGCGAAGCACAAATCACTGACAGCGCAGGAAAGCGTTGTTTTGGTTTCGCAATAAATTGTAGCAATGATTCAGCCAGAACAATTCGTGAAGAGAAACAGTTAATTAATGGAGCTGAGTAATAATGCGACTATTTTAAGACTGAATAGGATAATGGATGTCAAAGCAATAAAAAGATAAGGATCAATCAGGACAAGTGCAACCTACGCATGAAAGAAGTATCTTGATAGGATAGGTAGGTATAGGTACCTAAACTAGGTTTGCTCCCTACGCCATACTCGACGCCAGTGCCGTAATCTACGTTCAGAGGCCAGGCCATACCTAAGATGGAGTATAATTTCACTAGAAATCCAGTTCTTCAATCAAACCGTAACAGTGATTCGTTATGCAAACATTACCTAGAATTGTAGCGGTTAGCGTTGATGATAATCACGGCCACTATACAAATTTAAGCATTTAGCTCTGGTTTCATCAAAGTGTATAATTTCCCAACACTTACTTTTACTACATGCAGTCGCTAACACATGCACATCCCAACACGTGTCCTGAGATTGAGCGTGGAATCAAACATATATTTAGCATTTGTCGCGCAGTGCGCTCAAAAAAATATGATCCGACATACCATACCACACATTGACGCCGCAAGCCGGTTGCAAACAATGGACATAAAGCGAGCATGCTCGACTCACACATGTAACGCCGTCGTCCAATTGGTGGGAAAGTCGGACAGGCCACAACCACAAATACATTGGCAATGTGGTTTTATTGCAAGATCTCGCTTTGCTCTAGTGCTTTTGTGGTGAACTAATATACGCTTATGCGTGTTGGCGTCCGTTTGCTGTGTCTGGATGTTTGTATCCAAATTTTTCAATCAAGTTATGCTATCATAGTTAGGGGAGTTTGAAGTGGACGCCCGGGCTTACGTAATGCTTTCATCGTCGGTACACAAGTAGTCAAGTATAAGTAGGTTGTGTTTCAACACGGATACGCTTCGTTGTTCTCATTGTTTCAGTTTCAATGCTGGTGTTTATGGAATACGATAGTTCGTATTCATCCGCGTTGAGTTAAACATAATATTATTTTGTATCTCTCAAAGCACCTAGATGAATTATATAACCCTAGAGCACAGCCATCTTTTCACTGGCATGTCATATAAAACCACAGCACAACCAGTTCTTTGTTACAAGTGTATTTGTAAGCATGGTACGTGAGTCGCTAGTCAGCTCACGATTTCGTCTCTACCATGAGAACGCAACTTACCAACATTAAACCTGTACATTGCTATGGAGAGCCGAGCAACTTTAGTCACGCGTCCAAGATAACGAGCAATATGCTGAAGGTACTAGACAAAGTCGCTTGTAAACAATGTTGGGGATCTCGGTACTGAGTCGACCGTCCTTGCTAAGATTACTGTTTTAGAACGAGGACACGTATGAGTGTCCCGAGATTTCATCAGCATTTCTAAAACGGATACAGGATCCCGAAAGTACCTACTTTAATTGCAAATGTAATGGTAGAAGATAAAATAGAACATGCTGCTGCTCTATCTGTACAAAGCCGCGAAGGCCGTTGAAACGATCGTGGCTATGTTCTCAATAATTCATAAAGCAAGTTGTACCCGTAATAAAATACTTGGCACGCTGCCTTGTACAGCGGAATAGAACTTTGGATTGAATGTGATTATTTTTTAGTGTAAAAGTTAAGATGGCAAGGGGCTCCCTGTCATTCACATTCTAGAATGCGGAGGCCTTTGTACTGTGCAATAAAATCCGAACCGAAGCCTGCTGTGTCTAACATGGGGGATACGAACATCCGTAAATAAAAGAACAAATACCGCCGGAAACTTGACTCATAAAATGGTAGTAAACTTATATACATTTACAAAACCAATCAATGATCCTATTCATACACACGACAGGACGTATGAATCATTACGAAAGAAATTGTATTTGAAAACAAACGTGTCACCAAGAATTCTAATAAAACTTACGTGAGAGTAGTTAAGCTATATGTACTTCATTGCCTGCAATATCTGAGAGCCCGAAGCGTTCAGAAACTTGCAAGCACCAATGTACAATTTACCCAGTAATTGTGATTCGTGACTCTACCTGGAATTTATACTCAATACTTTTCCAGAAAAACCATTCTGACTAGCAGATGGTGCGTAACATATTAATTAAACCTGAGTCGCAGACATCTGGCGACACGACCTTAATAAGCGTCTATATTCGCTTTATAACTTCTACAGGTAATAAAGAAAATATGAATATAACATTGTACATGAACTGAAACAGGAAACCGGCCAAAAAATATAAATTGTTCGTACAAATGACTAATGAAAATAAGAAGACACATGAAAGAAAAGACAAGACACAGAAAGAAACAACTTCTTGGTTGGCTTACGAATTCACTAAATTAAATATTAAGTTCACGAATGACCTTAAAACTCTTTTAGGACATTATGATACCTGCCCTGAATGATGCACCGGAAGACGACAATTCTGGACAATCAAAGGATGTAAATGTAACCTAAAGGAATAGTATAACTCCTTGAAAGGATCATACAGCGCGACGCGATAAGTAATAATCGAGTACATTGCTTGAATATTTGCCTCACTTGTCCCTTTCAATGTTAATTTTATCTATAGGGTTTCTGTGTGATTTGAATTTTGATTACTCTAATGCTACAATCTATCATACATCGTTGAAATTTGAACGTGGTCTGGTGTGGATACTTTTATGTGGATAAAGTATGAACTCGTTCTTTACCCTTTTGAATATTTCAATCCAAAAATGGTGGTCTATCGACCAATTCTCGCGGCTCAAGTGGTAGTCAAATGTGGCATGAGCGCCACCGGCTATTTAATATTCGCTAAGCGAGTCCATTTTTTTAGCTCTTTTATTATATTGCTTTTAAAATGTGCAAATGAGAAACAGATATTTGCATAACATTTGAAGGTCTGGTTATTTATAACCATGATCTTCCTTCAATAACACCGGCTTCGCAATGTGTTCAGAATGTTCAGATAGATATTTAATGGACCAATTTTACCCTTATCGATTCTAATAGTTTACCTACCTAGTACCTAGTGAGTCTGAGTAGTGACAGACCATGTGTTAGTTATTGTAAAACACTTTATCAAGTAACGTTTTAGATAACATTTTGAGATCTTGTCTCGTCTCTCGCTAGTCTCGACCCACTGAGATTGTGATTGATTAGCTATCTAAAATAAAATTGATGTCGATGTATACTTCAACAGTAATCAACAAGATGTCATCCAAATACGCGAAGAGTGTTGAATGTTATATCCGTTACAAAATCATCAATCACCTCAAAAAGTAGAGCGACCACATGATCCAAATCTACCCACCGCGACGACTAAACGAAAAATAATCCTACAATGGGACTTTCACGTGCTTTCACCACGTGCCGGTCCATTCGTCGGGGAATTATTTCGAAATGCGATCGAAACCCGGCGACATGCAAATTCGCCAATCGAAATGCAACATGACATGACGAGTGGGAGTTGAGGCCGGCATTCCTAGCGCGGCAGCGTGGGGAGGGGGGAGACGGTCATCGACCGTCCTCCGCCGGCCGCACATAAACTACGCAGCCGCATAAGGTCAATACAGGCACACAGCTCGCGCCACAGACAGACCGGTCTCAAGTCTCAACAGGCACCGCGGCAGCGAAACCATTTCGAAACCCGTCATTGTTCGAATCCGAAAATCAATTACGTTACCCACACACGCACGAATTATAATTCGAGTTGCGCAATGTAGGATTATTATCTAAAAATATTGAAAGTTAATATGTTTTGCTGTCGCCACTCGGCAGGCTAGCGCAAGAGGTATCTGGTCTGATAGAGTATTTGACGGCCTTATTTTTACAGAATGGTTATTCAGCGCGGTCGAATAGGCATAATCCTGCTTTTGTTTTAAAATCAACGACAAAATAAAGATAACAGCGTATTCATTAGCCTCTCGATGAGTCAGGACGGCTTACTCAAATGTTGTACTAAGTTGGCTGATTGTGTAATCACGGTTTTATAAAGTAAAGTTGTACTCACTCGGCTTAAAAACTCTGCATTTCTTTGTGATATGTTCAAATACCTAGAATAGATTAGACTAAGAAGACATAATTTTGATATTATTATGAATAAGGCATGCTTTTAACAGCTGTTAAATAAATTCAACAGAATATCAAAAGTTTATCGTAAAAGCAGTTCATAGTAAAATAGAAGCACTGATGCCTAATAAAAATTAAGTAGCAATTCTATCTTTCCGGTATATCTAATAAAGAAACTAATACATTAATACATGGCTACTTTAAATTCAATTAAGTATAAGTACTATCATGCATGTGTGTGTATGATATACAAGGTTTTTGCCAGACTTACCGCTCGTTCCACATAATTTCATATTGTAGGTGTTATAGCCGTAAGAGGCACTTTAGAATCGCCGAAAGGTATTTTTGCAAGTTTACAGTTTTACATCCGTCAGCCTTAATATGGAAGTCACCATTCCCATCTTAGGCTCTCGGTAGTTTTAGATGGTTAATTAATATTCAAAGCCATAATGACCATACCCAGAAGTTTCTTGCAAATTGAATGATTAATTCTAAGATGTTTTATAACCAAATCGGAGTGGCACGCCATTTCAACTCGCGCGTTCAAACAATAGAAGAACAATGGTAAAAGTTAGTTTAGATAAGCTTTTAACGCTTTGGTTATCATAAACGCAATCAAGTATTACTGCATTGCTAATTACGCTAATTATAACTCGGCAAAGAAACATTCAGCAGATTCGTCTTAAAGAGACGCGCCAAATTCATATTTTGAAACGTACTTACTTTCATATCCAGCCGTCCAGGACCACATGGAGACCATCGCTAGCAGCCAGTGAAACATGAGTCCTTCGATCGTCCAATAGAGAGGGGCATACACGGATCTGACGAGACGCAGCGCCATCATCCACACGACGTAAGCGGGGATGCAGTATAAATTGTTGATGACTGCAAACGCGGTTCGCGCGAAGATCCTCACGTACCAGCTGAAAGCAGGGCCGCGTGGTTTCATCCATGACCGTCTCGCCGCACGACACGCGCGCTTCGCAAAGCAACCCTCGAGGGCCGGACTTGGCGACAACATACACATGATTGGTGATATGAAATGTGACGTGCTGGAGAGCACAGCAGCGCGACCGCCGAGGGTAGCGCGAGCTAGCGAGTCGTGAGACGGGCATGGATCCGTACCGCGTTCTCCCTGCCGACAGCTGCCGAGACGCGGGGGCTTTCGTCGTGCGCGGATAATGCCGCTGCGTCGTATCGCCGTATCCCAAGAGAAACACATTCTACATTCGACGATATTTATTTATGATCATGGATTCACTGTCGGTTATTTCGTTAAGTAGATGCGAGTATAAATTTAAAAATCGCCCGCCGCCGAGCGATCTCGTCGCTCGGCGCCGGGCTCACATTATGCGACTTGAGACACACATTTTACACCAATCGACGTAACAATTAACTCGTACGACGCGAGCACACATAGACATACACAATTTTTCAATATTAATGCTTACTGTTGCCCGACCTCGGGCGGCCGAGCTCGTCGTGTAAAAAAATCAATAATACAAAGTTCATATTTCATAATATAAAATTAAAAAACATCGGACCGCGGAAATTATACAAAAATTACAATTACAATAGTCTGTACACTATCTAATATGTACAAAATGTTGCCAGCGTAGATATGTGCGAGAGCATTATTTACAGGGCGCGGTGGGAGTGGTGACACGCGCTCGTAGCCATCAGACGTTGTAGTCGTGAGCCATGAGACTGTGCACCTGCTCGAGGCGGTACGCGAGGCGCTGCTTCTGCGAGAACTCGTCCTCCTCGAGCGTCACCGTCAGCTGCTCGTTGTACTTATCCGCATACGCGTACAGCTCGTTCAGCGCGCAGTTCGTGTTAAACTCCTTCGTATGGAGGCGCGACTCCTCGGCCAGCATGGCATTCATGTCCTGATCGGATATAGCCGGCATCAGCTTTATATCCGCGTAATAACGTTCCACCCAATCTTTGTAAACTGGTATATCTTTAGCATAAAGAAGCTTAGACGATGGCGAGTCTTTACCGAGCACGTGATCGGATGTGGAACACGAGTCCATGAAAGTCTGCGCGATTACCGATAAGCAAGAATCTACCGTATTGGACTTATGAACGTCGAAAACGAAGTTGGGGTTCTTTATCAAATTCACCCAGAAGCGAAGCGGAAGGGAATTGCTTTTCCAAGTGTGAACCACTTCGGGATCGGAGATGGCGTGCTGTAGCGCCTGATCGTCAAGGAAATCGAACATATACTTTATAGCGAGCGGCAGTGCTGAACCGCGATGCGCTGTGCTGAAAATAGTTTCGAATAAGTCATCGACAAACTTTTGCAATGTGCCTTTAGTGGCAAGAAGACGCGTAAGATATATTTCCGAAACCATTTTATTGCCCCGATCTCCCTCCTTACGTGCGTCATCGTCGTGGTGCCTCACTAAATGCCAGAATTTGATTGTACCGCCGTGGTCGTATTTGAGAGGGCTAGCGGGTGGACTGGCTGATGCGTATTTGCAGCGATTGAGAGTTTCATACGTATGCGATTTATCATTTTTCTCCATGTTGGAGAGATTGTAAACCGAGCTCTGTTTAGCGACAAGATTGAGGCATGCGCCATCTGGTACACGATAATGATTGAGAGTGTTTAATTTACGCCATTCACTTTCACACTTGCTAGTGCTGTCTTCATCATAGAGGATCATACGACCGCAGGCACCCGTGCGCCATTCTAAGTCGAGTTCATCACGATTCGGCCTTTGGGAGTGCGGAGTAGCACGATAAATAGCATCTAAACATTTATCTTTGACTTGACTTATTGTATCACAATCGAGAACTTTTACTTGAACATTATCTGTAGTAGCCTCTAGCCCACTGACGAAGAATGTCTGCTGGGATATCGAAACGTTTACGAGTATCGGTTTAAAATCTATAGATTGCCTAATCAACTTTTCCTCGCTAAGGGAATATCGTGCCTCGGAAGTAATTGCGTCAACAGGTCCTTTGTCAACTTGACCTTTCATGGACCTAAATAGAAGGTAAAGAGGTTCACCAGCGCATTCCCGCAAAAATTTATACAACAGGAAAGTGAACCAAGCACTCAACATTTTTTCGGCGACGCTTTCGGTACGTCGGAGCAATAACTTGGGATGATTTTTGCCCTCCATGCACTTCTCTATCAACTCGGCTAATAAAGTCTTTAAAACGTCAGTGCAATATTCCATCTTACTCTGCAGAGTAACCATAATAAGAGACGCAACATTTACACGATCACGCATTGAAAAATATCTATTACTTTCTAAAGTACGAATAAATAATAGGAGGAATGTTTTGTTCATAATTAGCTGTCCAAACATCTTCAAACCTTTTTCTCTTCTACTAAGCTCGGGACGTTCCCATTGCAGGACGGCATGATCTTCAATGTTTGGGAACAATATTTTCATTGCATACGTGCGGTAATCTAAGAACGGAATACCGCCTGTCACTTCGCCTGTTAGGTCTGTCATTTCCGTTTGCAACTCGGCAAATGCTTCCTTACATTCGGCAGCTACTCTTAACTCTAAAATATCCATTTGCTCTTGCATATTTTTTAATACTCTAATGTTTTCCGTTGACTTTCTCCTATACATAATAAGAAAACCTAAACAGATTAATATCAGGCAGCCTATACTTATGCCTATGCCAACTACTACTGGTTTGCCTATAGCGGCTTGGAGACCAGCTTGTGATGAATAAGATAGCTTGCCAATTTTAAATGTGAGTGCACGACCTACTCTAACAATAACTTCAGGAGTATCTACACCGTCCGGAAGCTCATCGCGGGAAGGAGGCTTGCACGTCAACTGATGACGCGACAACGACGTCACATTACAAATACTCTCACCTATATGAACTTCCACATCACTCTCGGTGCAGGCTCTATCTAAGTTTTGACCATTAATCGTTAAATATTCAGACTTATAATACTTTACTTCTTCATCAAACTTCTCATACAATGGATCCGGATAGAGTAAGAAAGCGTCGTTACCATTGCTTTTAGTAGTGAGATTTTGCACGCTTTGTACGTCATCCATATTGAAGCCATACTCTAACTCTAAGGGTCTATCAGGATCTAGATTGAGACCGGCGCTTTCAATACCGGGAGATTCACAAATGAGATGCGTCTCGCGGTCAACACTGTGGCAAGGCGCGATGTAGGGTCGATTATCGTGATAAACATAGATTTGGGGGAATTGAATGGAATTGAAATTCCGTCCTATCACCTTGATGTTTATACCGCCAGAGGGTATACCTTTGGGTTGTTTTCTTTGACTTATCAGCGGAGGACCGGATTCTACCGACACGACAACAGGATCTTCAATATATTCGAACTTTTCGCGTTCTAAAGTTCGCATACCGTTATCAAAGCGCATACGTAAAGTTTCCATTTTGAGCTGGTAAGAGTGACTAGTTCTACATACGGCCTCCTCGTGAGAAACTGATAGAATAGCGCACGGTAAATCGTCGATAAAAGCTTGAATATTACTTCCTGCGTTTAGATATTCCCCTGTGATCCGCAATTTAGTACCTCCGGACTGCGGTCCGAACTTAGGGTGAATAGAATTGATCTTAGGGTTGACAAAAGCGTAATGATGCGTTGACTCTCCGCGATAATCCGCCACGCGAACCACTACAGGGCCATCCCGAGGCACCTCTTCACCCGGGCCGTCGACAGTGCAAACTATCTGTTTAGTTTTTACGTACAGTTCTATGATAGGCTGACATTTAATGCCCGCTATTGTAACACCGTTGTAAATGTCGGATATGTTTCGACCCAAATTAATGCCCTCAATAGTGATGTTAGTGCCACCGTCCCACGGACCTAATTGCGGTCTAAACGTATGAATTTCAGGATTTGGACAAGTCTGAGTACGGTTTAACCAAACACTAGGAGCGCCGCATTGCTCTTGAACTTCACATTTATCAGAGCCTTGGCACCAACCGCAGCCAAATTTCTCCTGGAGCGCCAGACACATTCCACAATTGTCAGCCATGTCGTTACAGCGGTAAATGAGAATGTGAGTATTATCCGGATTATCCAAGGGCTTAGACCCACCCCATATAACGGCGAAGGAGGCTGTAATGTTAGGCGCACGCGATGTATACGTGAATTCAACGGCTTCACAATAAATGGTATCGGCGAGAAGTTGGGCATTTACATGAGTCACACGTCCCTCTATGTTAAATTGACAAACAAACCTCGTCTGAACGATAAATTGCCCTATTATATGGACTTTGACTTTTATGGCTTTCTTTACACCGGATGGAACTAAAATTTCATTTGTACCGTCGGACGTGGAATTGATAGTAGGACAAAACCCGGGGCCTGAGCGATAACTGGGACCGATTCTACTGACGCCTGTGACAAGAATATCGTTTCTGCAGTTTTCAGCGGTATCGTGGGTACAACGGTGGCCGTCAACGCACCAATCGCACGGAAACGACGAACTGACGCACTGAGTGCACGAGCTGTACGTGTTGCAATCGAAAAATGTAAAATTAGTAGCTACAAAATCAGGTCCCTGTGTGGTGCGCACCGACAATTTAGCTGTAAAGTGGTGTTGACCGGTGGGAATTGAAGGTAGAGTGTCGGTGCGCGGAGTCGTACAGTTTACACCGTACGGCTTTCTAGTTGCATTGGTTATAAGAGTACGATCTAAAGCTGTAAATGCACATAAGAATTGTCCATTAAGAGTAGGCAAGTTTTCAATAAGTAAATCTAGTGTTCTTGCAGTTGTTCGCTGCAACTGATTTGGTGTCACTTGGGTAATAGTTGTACAACGTCCACTACGATATGAGATCCAATATAGGGGATCTTTAGCTGCTTCTTGACAGTCTGAACGTAAGCTGCACTTATTTTCTAACGAACACCATCCGCAATAAGGGTCTTTGGCTCCGAGACACGTTAAACACGATTTATACACGCTACACTCTTGAACTTTAACTTTAGACACTTTACGTACAGTCATCACATATAAATGCATTAGTTGAGTATCAAAGAACAAGTCTTTGTTCACTGGCGAGCCTTCGTCGACTACAATATCTCCATACTCGAACGCGGAGGTCGCGCTCTCGACGACGATTTTCTTGAGATGACCTTCCGCTGTGCCCGCGAACACGACCGTATAGTCGCCGGTGGCCGTCGCCGCCACCGCCGTCAGTCTCTTTGAGAATACCGCGACAGGTACCGCTTCTACCGGCTGCTCTCCGCCTAGTGGTGTATTCACGTCCAGCCCGCAAAAGTCTTCACTGATCGATTGCAGCTTCGTCCCAATGCATGCGTGGGATGGGGATATGAAATCTAGCCCTCTAGATCCGTTACCACTGAAGCACGTTTTGATGTTCTGCATGAACTTGCGTCGGATCGCTTTCAACGAGTAAACACACAAAGCGGACAGATTTGAAGGTTTGTTGGTGTTTATCGATTCGCTCTGACTGAACGCGGCGAAGAGTACATCGTGTTGAGCAGTAATTCCGAGTTCTCCAGCCAATACCGAGCCAGCTTTGCCAACAAATGCCGCTTGCACAAGATTGTACCCATAATTTCCACCTCCTTCTCCCGTGCATGACATCGGTATCTCTGTGTACGAATAATAGTTCTCATCGTCGTGGCATACTCGAACCAACTTGCTGTAGTATGTGTCTGAACCCACACCTCGTAATTGCGTTGTTAAGAAATAGCTGAAGCCTTCAGAGCTGAACCCGTAGACATAATTGATTGGATATCGCTCTCTTGACAATGAATTGACAAACATTCGCGTTCCGGTCGTTACAGCCGTTCTGGCTATCATAAAGAGTCTGTCATCTTCTAGCGACCGACTGCTCACTGCAGGTACTTCGGAACGATAGGGCGAGTTCCCTGTAAACGTAACTCCTACATACATGACCTGGGTCATTGGCGGATTCGGAGGTCCTGGCGCGATGAACGCCACCGTCGATGACGTCGCATTGTTCGCCACGACAGGCTCGCGCACTTCGCGCACGTCGTGCGATATATTGTTCAGATTCCGCACCGAGCACAATCCCTGGAGAACTGACCCGCACGTGATCAGCCGACTGGTCGCGTAATCTATGACGAGCGCCTTGTTCACATTGTCCGTGGGCTTTTTGATGTAGTTCGCGGGGCAATCGAAGGTGCACTGGGCGGAGTCATTAACCGGGCCCGTGACTATTGACTGGGCGACCTCCAGATCCGGCGAGAGCTGGTAGATCCTGTTGACGGCTCCTATGTAGACGCGGCCCGTGTTCCGGTCGACGACCAGATGATCGAAGAGTGAGGAGGTGGTCTGCACCGGGTCGGTGAAGGTCCGCACCACGTCCTGGTTGGCGCGCGCGGCGGCGCACGCGGCCCCGAGGGCCAGCAGTACGCGCCACATGGCGCCGGCGCATGTGGACGGCAGCCTACCGCGCGGCCCGTCGCCTCGCCGCGCCGCAGCCTGCCCGGCCCGTGCATCTGCAACGCGAGACACCGAGTCAGGCGCGGGCAGTGCGCTCCGCACCCGCGCCTCTTTTCCCATCGCACCGCACCGCACCGCTCCGAAGGCGCCGCTCGCCAAAGCTATACTGTCAGAGCTCCTGTCCCTAACGACGGTTTGCGACGCGAGACCTAGCGCGAGTGTTACGAATCAAATAATTTTGAATCCGCACGAGAACACGCTTCGGATCGGAGAGGTCCGGTGCGATCGGAGCGAATTCGCGAGCTGAAGCGAGGACACGCAGTGACCCTCTTCACAGATAACGATATCGGTACCAACCTATTTTTAGTGCATTGTGGAGCACTATACTTGTGACAGCGTTGTATGTACGGGCAATAAACTCATTCATGAGTACAATACATCAGTGTCTCGAGTGCGCGCAATAAGAAATGCGGTAGATTCATTTGTTTTAACGGTACATATGGATAATAAACATCCTTGGGAAAACGCATTGAGGATACAAAAATAGGTTGGTGCCTAGATAGCGCGGTCACGGCGATCCGACGCGGTCAGTGCAATGGTTAAATAGTCACACGCCGACGAAAGCCTCAGCATCATTATAAAGAGGGATAACTAAACAATAACTTGGCATGCTGTTCGCAACGAGGGAGTGAACGTGGTAGCGTACGATAAATAAAATGAACATAAACAACTAGGTATCTAAGACATCGATAATGACAAGATTATGAGTACTCACAGAAAGTCCATCTTTGATGTGTTCAGGATCTAGGTTTGGACTATGCTAGGATCATAAGCATGTAAGGCGCACTCTCATCATGCGCTCTCTGGCAGTTTCGGTTTGTAAGACCTGAAAAAAAACAAAACATGGTTTCATTCTAAGTTATTGATAAAAGTTTCATTGAACAAAGGCTTAAGCTAACGATGAGCAATAAATAGTCACGGTAATTGGTTATAATTGGAATGGTTAATTAGTGCGTACATATTTAGGTAATTTATACTATATTATAAAGAGGTAAATGGTTGTGCAGGTTATAGGAAAGGAAATCTCTGAATCTATAGAGCCGATTTTAAAAATAAAATTAATATCAAACCACGTTATTTAGACTATATTTTTTAATAGCGACCCGCCCGGACTTTGCATGGATGTAATTTAGAAAGTGAAAAATATGAAGTCACTGCCTTTAAATTTTATCATCCGTGCGAAGCCGGGGCAGGTCGCTTGTATGAAATAAGTAAATATCGTAACTCATAAATTCGCTCTGGCGCTAATTTATGAGTCCGGTAGGTACATACAACTCGACTTTGTTATTATCTGAAGAACAATAAAGAAACCAATGAGTACTAAAAAGATGCAAATAGAAAGCCGTTGACCTGTAGGTATAACGTTTTGAAGATCACCTGGGTCAGCTTCATACATTAGGCAATATAAATATTTCTACAAGTATAGTAATAATAGGATGAAACTCCTTCATTGATTTAAGCTACAACTCTTTCATTTTTGCACGGCAAACAACACAAATAAGACTCTTTTTTTTTTATTCACTATTCGGTAGCAGTGGTCTTACAGTTTTATTAACAGTAGTAGTATACGCATGACGACCCCATCTTCCTCTTCTTTTTCTTCCACCCTAGGGATGTGTCTCGTTGCTTAATCCAAATAAGGATGTCCTATTCCCAAAATCGGTTAACAATAGGTAGGTACTACTTTACCGACCGACTCATTCTTTTGACATTCGAAGATTAGGTCAAGGTCAGAGTTCGTGTTGAACTAACTGAATGAAGTAAGCTTACTGTGTTAGGTATTTCATAAGACCTGTCTAAACGTGAAATCTGAGCAAGAGTTTTCAGAATCACCTATACCTCTAGGAATCTATTACAATAATCATGTAAAAATACATAAATGGATTAGATTAGATGGTGGAGTGGGTGTAATGTTTTGTTTGAAGAAACGTGACCTCCCACAACGTCATCATCAACCTATTGTGTGGCTACGGTTTGACAGTCTCTCAAATCGCGTCACCAAGCTATTCGACTCTCTTCATTATACAATTATCGTTTAGGTATGTAGCTATGGCCACATAGCGCAAACTAAGTCATCGCCTCATCTGTAATAGTAAGAGGGCGTCCTACGTCCTACACGACCTACGGTTGCCTAATCGCAGTCTGTACTCCTTACCTACGCCTCATTTCTAAGCACCACTTGGAATGCAAACAGTAGATTTCTATCAGTTTCTATTTTATGGCTCTTTAGAATTAGGTGAGTTAGTATTAGTAGGTACTAGGTACCTAATTATTTTTCTATTTATCATAGGACATTTGATCTCTTTTGTTATTATTTTCTAGATTTTATTATTTTGTTCTATGTAAGTCTCCTACATACATAAGTAAATTTTATATATTTTTATGTGTACTAGCTTTAAGTGACGTATTGGACATGTCTGTAATGTTACCTAATATTTTTTGCAATAAACTAAACTTTTGTAACAAGGTTCATACAAAAGAACGATAGTAACTATTGGGCTTGGTTGCGTGGAACTGGCACCTAAATTCACCATGCTTTAAGAGGTTTCAAAGTGATCTTTATGATTCAACTGAATCATTCAAAATTATTCCGACTGCTAGCCCTACCTACTTTAGCTTGCTAAATGACAACTGCTTATTGATTTTTGTTTCTTCAGCCTGGTTTGTCCCACTGCTAGGCAAAGGGCCCTCTTTTCTTCCACTCATCTCGTTCTAATTAAATTGTAACAATTTTGAAACAGGTCAAAACCCCTTGAATTAGTGCAAACAGGTGCTCAGATCAGCATTAGGTATCAGCTGTTATGACACAGAGCTCTACAAAGCTATCAGAATGGAAAATAAATAGTCCCATTACCACCTTATTAGCATAATAGAGTGTTCAGCAGTATCATAATATTGTTGAAATGGGAACTATTTCTATGTGCTATGGCGTTGATCCAAAAACTATGCCATATTACAGTTTAAACTAACAGGGATAGGCTTTTGGTCCATTTTAATGTACATAAAGTTAATTTTAAACCTATGTTTATCCCCTTTTGCATGCCTTTATGAACAGAGCAATAATTAAGTTAAAATTAACTTAGTTTTAAGCTATATTAAATACAGAAAGTTGAAATTTCTTTAAAATGTTATAATACTGGAAAATATGCCGGATGCATAGGTGTTAGTGTACAAGTACAGCTATTAGCGATATAAAAAAGGTATTAAACCCGAGAAACCCTTCTTAAACAAAACAAATCTTGAAAAAATTGCTTTATTGTTAACCTATCCATATTGTAGACATGTTAGGTAGGTATCTATGATTAAAATAGGCATTTTGTTTGATCAATACTGTCTTCAACCTTGGTAGGTGGGTAAAGTACCTAGCCCCGCTAGGTATTTTGAAGGTGTGACAAACAGACCCTTTTAAATATCATACAAAAGATCTTCCAGCACCTACATAAAGAGATGCTGAAAGATTTAAGTCATATTACATGAGTAGGTGATCTGGCTAAATAAAACACAAATGCTTGAATGAATAATACATCGCTTTTCAATTAGTAGGTACTTAGGGTTTTTAATTTATGCTAAACACAACTGCATTGGCACCTGGGTCATTAGTATGTCATGGCCTAGGCAATGCTGCATTTTATATACCTACCTGGTTCTTGACCTGGCCTTCATAAGATGGGTAGGAAGGAATCTTACCTACCTACCTCTTTTTGTTCTGCCAATTAATTAATAATATAAATTAGCAATAAGTAGTCAGATTACAAGCAACTTAATGATAGGTCAAAATAATTTGGTTTTGGTACTATTTTCAGATTGCATAGTCGGAGAAATTGAGAGAGACCTTTGCCCATTTCAAATATCAATTGTGATCAGTAATGAAACTAAGAAATGTCATGGAGAACCAAACTCTAGCACCTGTAAATACAATAGATAGAAAATGTTGAAGAAATTAGAATCTGTCAAGAAATATAGACAAGAACAGGTAGGTACCTAGATGTTTCAAAGTAGTGATGTGATTCTTCTGAAAAAAAAGCTGATAGATTCATTGCCTAGGCTCTAACCAGCCCATAGAATGCCGGACTTCGAGAAACACTAGGGATTTTACCTAACACTTATTGATTAAGTTTTAACAGGAAAATGTAATGAAAAGTTGTATCTCTAAGTTAGTAGGTAGGTATTGGCAAGCTAACAATTTTATCTGAAAACTATAAGCATTTTTTCTATTTGATTAAAAATGGTTTGTTCTTATTTCAAATAGTAAGACTACAATGTAACTACATATAAAATCATTTTATTTATACTTTTAGGCCCATTGTGCCCATATCCGCAGGCCAGCAAAGCTTTTGCTAGTACCTTATTATTTATCAGTCTCTTCGGCAGAATATTGACAATTAATTAATATTGCAGTCTTTGTTTACCTGCAGTCTTTGTTTACCTCCAGTTTTTGATACCTTCTAGGCAGGTCACATAAAACCCTAGCAATAAATAAATAAATGTGTGGCTATATATTTATAACTAATCATAATCATCATATACAGATTTAGAATTCTAGATACCTACTGTAGTTGTATTTGATTTAAACCTAATTTTCCTCAGTAGAACTGTTTATTTCATAACAATACAAATTTCAGAGTTATCGCTTCACAAAACTCTTAACTCAGCATAGTTTTGCCATTTATTTAATCAACACCAAATATCTTGAGGAAATAGGCAAGGCAGAGCAATTGTTTGATCTGGAAGTTACCGATTACAGTAAAATAGGTAGGTACATGAAACAGAGGGGATTAATACAGGCCAGGCCATGCTAAGTGATAATATCCTGGTGTTTCCAATGTACTGAGTAGGGTATTAATGTATTTACTGGGCCGAGCGAGATTTCCAACGAATTTGAAATTGTAATTATTCTAATAAATAAATTCAAGTGGTAAAAAATAAGTTAAACAGTGGTAAAAAATGTGAGGTCATTCATGATGTCACGTTAGCTTTGCAACTGCAAAGATTACAAAGACAAAATGAATGGGACTTCGTACTCGTAGAGCGGTCGCTGGCCCAACCATTTGCTTTGATTACATTCCCTGCGCCGCCCACGCTAGCACCCACGCACGACACAAAACTACACCACAGTATCACTATTAGCCCGCTCATTACTACAATTACAGTTTTATCGTACGTGTTATCTCAATAGACCCCTCAAAGAAAAGAAAGTCAGCCATTACGGCGGCGCACGCCACTCGATAAACGGAAGCCATTCCTCTAGAAGCCACGAGTTACTTGACAATTTGTTGCGTGAAGCAGAATGAACTTACCTCAATTTAGATAATCTCACTGAAAAACAATCCTTGGGAATCCAAAAAAGTGACCGGACACTAAAAATTGCACAACACTTTAAAATTTCACTTGTTTCAATTAACACTAAACAGTAAACACCACTAGCGACGGTTTTATCACAACATTGAACGTATAAAAATATCTCAAACGAATATCAAAGCCCGTTGCAATGAACAAAATAGCACGTTTTCACAAAGTCCACGACAAGAGCATCAGTCTTCGTACATCGCCGTGGAATGAATTTGGTTTCGCTTTTCGAACGGGTCTAGGCGTGACTGACCCGAGACCAGCCGAATTCACCCGAATCGGTTGTCTATGCTTACGTAAATCTGCCGCTAGGAGGCACCACTGTAGTTCCAATAAAAATGCGTTCACGAATTTGGAATTAAGCAAAATAATGGATGCAGCTTTTTTATGTAAATAATGCAGCAAAACGTGCAAATCATCGGAAAATGTAACAGAAATGCTTGTGAAAATCATTTGAGTAAACTCCAAATCTCGTTTAAACTCTCCTTTCGCTACCTTGTGTATTATATTTTATAATTTACCTGTTTGTTTGTCCATTGCATTTAATTTTGTTTCCTTCGTTTCCTTTGTCTAAGTGCAGGGTGGTGACAATAAAGTGAAGTGACAGAATGTACATGACGGTCGGAGTGACTTTGACAGTTTTGACTTGTTTGACATACATAAGCTTGTTATTTTTGGCAGATTTTAATTTGAATTGTCATTTTTCTTCGGCCGATCTTATTTTCACGAAAAAAGAAGAAGCAGATTTCTATAGTATATGTGTGCGTATACGTATGTATATCTACACTTGTGTGCATAAATCATAAATTACAACTGTCAAAACTGACATCTCAAACTGTCAAATGTCAGGAGGTCAATGGCATGCTTGCTTCTGCTTGCTACTGTTTAGATCCGAAAAGGACAGATGCCATTCAATAAGAAGAAGAAGAGATACGAGCTACTCTATTTACGAAATAAATAAAATCCACCGGAATATTAATAAGACAGAAATGCGATGGCTGCAACAGCATCAGTAACTAATGATCTGTCTTATTATTATCATCTGAAGAGTATTTACCATTTCCTACAGCACAGACTACTCCAATGCCTCCAGCAGCGTTGGGAACCAACCACTCCTAATCAACTTCTACGCATAGTTAGAACTGGGCAGTCATCACTAATGAGAAGAACTTTTAATTCTTCAGGGCTGGAGACCTCTGCCGCATGCCAGACACCTCGTGGGCTTTCATCTTCAGTGGGCTGAAGATGTGTGTCAAACTTAGTGCTAGAAAGTGGTAGACCAGACTTTAGTGGGTGTTTGATGTGTGTCTAGAACCCTGCCAAAAGTGTGTGAAGTCATATTGTGAATGAAGTAACTAGGTAGATGTGTGTGATGAAGTAACTACCTACTAAAGATATCTACAATGTTGTATCAATGTTTTTAAAGCGTTAAAGATTTCATATAAATTATTTTCTATTTTCTTTAAGAATTATTATTCTGAATTGATTATTGTTATTTTTCTGACACACTGATTCATTTTAATTTTACTTATATTTTCTACATTTTGTTTGAATTTTGTATATCATTCTCCGATATACAACATTCTTGATCTAATCATTGTACCATACTTCTTGCAAATAAATATATTTCATTTCATTTCATTTGTACCACCTGTCGAACTACTCGGTAGTTACTGAACTACAGAGGCAGAGTTATTGGTGAGAGACTCATTTCCTGTAGGTTTAATTTGCTCGAACTAGGTATAATATAACTATGTTATTCGGGGATAATTCAGCATTATAGTGGCAAAAGAAATTTATCAGTCCAGTAGTTTTTGAGTTTATTTGTTACAAAAATACAAATCTGTACAATTTATAATAACAATGATGATCCACAGTAGCCCAAACAAGAGATAAATGGAGAGAAGGAAGGGAGGCCTTTGCCCTGCAGTGGGACACAACAGGCTTTTAATAATAATAATAATAATGATGATGATGAGTTACCTACCTATGTACCTATAAGTACATACCTACCTATTTGCTGAGAAGCCCCATTTTCACACAGAACGCCTACCTATATGATTTTAATGATTACCAGCTCCTCTGAATCCACCATCAGGTAAGCTCGTTGGCAGAGAGCACTGGTGGTCTAGTGGTAGCGGACCCGCCTTCCGATCCGCCTAAGGTTGTGGGTTCAAATCCAGTCGTGTACCAATTAATTTTCTGGAGAAAAATTTATGTGCACTATGCCAGTAAAACATCGTGAGGAAACCGGCGTGTCGTAGAAGCCACAAAAGTTCGAGCAACACGTTCGTGTCAAGCGCCACGCAAAAAGGGCCCACTAGAGGCCTTGCGGAAACCAGCCCGCACATCAAGTGTGGATGGTGAATTTGCCGAAGCTCGTCGTTGGCATCAGTGCCTTGCCTACCTTATTCATAATACCTAAATAAATGCAGTAGATCTATAAAATCATGTACCAATGACCACTACTACGCGGGCAAAGCCTGCCGCGGGCGGCCGCTAGTTCATAAAATCTATAATAGGTATGTACCTATACCTACTACAGTCACGAAAAACGCCTTGGTATGCTTCCTACTAACTATTATCTATTCTGTGACGTTACCGTGTCATAGTAACTACTAGCGTATCTGTAATTCGAAAATATCTTAGAGTCACGAAATCTAACATCATCATCACCCTATCCCTGTCGTGAAGAACACCTTTTTTCTTTTTTTTACATAGTTGCATCCAGTAAAAGCCAAAGTTACGGAAAGATTTGACTTCCTTAAAAAAAAATGTTTGCTAATTGTTTGCTAGTGTGCATCATTAACCTATTATTATTTAAGATGAAACGTTTAATAAAAAATCAATGTAAAATGAGTGCAGTGAGATTTAACGTAATTAAGCTTACAAAGAAAGAGAGAAAGAAAAATAGTCGAATATTACAAAAAACTTTAGCCCTAAAAGTTAAAATAAAAATTCAATTTCGTAAATACAAGAGCGCCGTTTTTCTTCATCCAAATAAAAATTACTTTTTCTTCTTACGTGAAAAGCGAAGTAAATTTCTGAATCATGGCTACATCCATGTTCAAAATATCTTCAGCTCTCGTAAATTCATCCAAAAACTTTCGCAGTGTAGTCCGTTTAGTTGATAATAATTGCAAGTTTTCTACTACAAATGTCACCGCGGTAAGTTGCATAATCGATTCACTCGTATATTTTTATTGAGTGCGCTAAATAGGGTTTTGAAAGTTTAGTTTCTGTCGTCTTCCTAGATGTGTGCAGTCACTGCTTTGTCTCTTTGATTGTATTTTGTTCTTGTGCTACGTATTTATTGAACTAGGCGCCGCGACGCCCCGCGCCGTACCAGCGCACCGGGCAGAAACCGGGGTCCACGCAGTTTTGCAATGAGAAGCTATCCTAGCCAAAAATTAATAATAGGCCATTATGTACTTTACAATCTACAATATAGTTGAATATATTTCATTCTGAAATAACTAGCAGTTCGTCTTGAACCGATACATTGCGATAGCCGCGATCTAGGTATTTCTTTATTTAAGCACCGCCAAACGGACCAAATGAACATGAGCACTTACCTCAAAAGTAGATCTTACTTGAACTACCTACCTACTTACCGAATATAACTAAGACAAATGGTTTTCCTAATTTAGATAGATAGATAGAAAATTCTTTATTGCACAAATTACAAAGTACTGTACACAGGCGAACTTAATGCTAGATAGCATTATCTACCAGCTAACCTTTGGGTTCTAAGGAGATAGGTAATTTAATAGAATTACAATCGGAAAGTGTTCAAATGCTATTTTATATACTTTTTCATGCCTAAGTAAGACAACACAAGAACAAGACCACAAACATATAAGAACATGTAGGGAATTTTACAGTTTCCCATAGAAGGTAGGTAATATAAGCCTAAGATGCATAACAGCTCGGCACTGATAGTAGCTCTGGTTAGTGCCCTGTAGGTTGTGGGTTTCATCCCCAATGCATAGCGCATGCAATCCGATAATCGATAATCGATAAATTATCGGTAATCGGCTCATTTTCGCCAGCGATAATTATCGAAAATAAAAACGATAAAAACCGATAAACGATAAATTCAAAAATGTATGAATGAACTGTTATTACGAATAGTTCATTCTTATTCCTAACGATAACAAAATGTTAAACAATGCGTTTAAAAAAAAAGTGTAAAATCAAAACAAGAAAGTAAAAATCAAGACAGTAAGGCATCCTCTGTTCAATGCCGTTTCATCCACTTTTCACTCAATTTTATTGTAACATCCACACGATAGAAAAAACTTAAGGGGAAAGTATACAAAACGATCATAAGACCTGTCGTACTGTATGGATCTGAGTGTTGGGCAACGAAAGGGACGGATGAGAGAAGAGTGCACGCTGCTGAAATGCGAATGTTGCGATGGATGTGTGGAGTGACAAGGATGGATAAAATAAGGAATGAGTATATTCGAGGACGTTTGAAAGTGGCGCCGGTAACGGACAAGATGAGGAGTAATAGGTTAGCATGGTATGGGCATGTCATGCGGAGGGATGAGAGTCATATTACGAGAAAAGTGTTAGGAATGGATGTGGATGGTGGTTATAGAAGAAGAGGTAGACCAAAGAAAAGATGGATGGAATGCGTCAGGGATGACATGAGCAGGAAAGGAGTGAGCACGGAGATGACGAATGATAGAAGTGAGTGGAAGAAGAAAACCTGTTGTGCCGACCCTACTTAGCGTGGGATAAGGGCAGGAAGATGATGATCCACACGATAGAAAAAGAATGATAAGTATAAGTAGAAATAGATAGGTAATAGTAGGTTATACGTAAATCTTCTTAATGAGTGTAGATATGACAAATAAAGCAGTTAAATTAGAGACCGAAACATGAAGATTTTTCCCTTTAGCAACAACCCATAATTCTCGATAATTATCGAAAAATAGAGCGATAAATATCGTATTATCGATTATCGAAAAGTTTCGATAATTGCATGCCCTATGCAAACCAACATAATTTACTTGATGCACATTGATGTGTGTTCTATGTGGGGGGGGGGGGGGGGTTATGTTTCTTCTTATCCCCCTAATTCATAATGCTGGACACTTTTTAACAGAAATGAAAAATATATTTAGTTAAAGAAATATTCTTATTGTGTCACTGGTTTTTTCACACCAATGCCATGAAAGATTTTAAGTGTATCTGAGAAAGACTGCTTTTGTGCACTCAACATGTTTTAGAATTTTTTATATTCTTTTATTGGGTTCCTTACGAAAACATCGTTTCTTCACCGTTTGAGAGTAGAAACTGGCATAGTGCACTTATTTTTGAGAAAAACGCTCTGGTACATGACTGGATTTGAACCCACAACCTTTGGATCGGAAAGCAGGGCTGCTAACACTAGATGGATTTATAAAAAAATATTAATGATTATGTAATCACTTTGGTTTGCAAGTTTTGTCATATTACGAGAAAAGTGTTAGGAATGGATGTGGATGGTGGTTATAGAAGAAGAGGTAGACCAAAGAAAAGATGGATGGAATGCGTCAGGGATGACATGAGCAGGAAAGGAGTGAGCACTGAGATGACGAATGATAGAGGTGAGTGGAAGAAGAAAACCTGTTGTGCCGACCCCACTTAGCGTGGGATAAGGGCAGGAAGATGATTTGGTTTGCAAGTTTTGGGTGAAATAGTCCTGTAGGACTCCAGAAGATGATAAGCGTAAATAAACACTGTAGTGTTTACCTACACTAATGGAAAACACATTAGTTTTCTGAAACAACTTTATTATTTAAAGTTTGAGCAAGATCAAGAACTCGTATTTGTTAATGTAAGGAAGAATACCAAAATGGAAAAACTATTAAGTGTTTTCCATTCATTTTGTTGAAATGAAAAACTGACTAGCAATATCCTTATAATTATGCACAACTTCATTCAAACCTTCGCATGAAAAAATGACAATAGGGTTGCACAGTTCCCAATCGTTATAAAAATCTTGTGCAATTTTAGATACTCTACCTACACAAATACCATGCATAGTACCATGTATAAAGCTAAGACTCATCCTTTATTCTGTCACTCACTACTTTAAACTTGTCAAAAATGAAGACTGAAATTAAATAAATATTCTGGACAATCCACACAACACTATCTAGCCCCAAATTAAGCAAAGTATGCGGGAACCAGATAGCTGATATAATACTTAAATACATTTTTTTTACACTCTTACAAAATACGGATCAACTAGTCCAATGCTACGCTAGGATTATTAATAAGACCCTTAGAATACAAATTGAGACTGGCCTCTACATTTTTTTTTGTTAATACAGGTACTTACGGTGAACACAGAGAACAAACATCTGTGTTCACCGCACAAATATTTGTTCTCGGTGGGGATCGAACACACGACCTACGGCTCAGAAAGCAGACCTACTACCAACTGAGCTAACAGGCCAGTTAAGAGCTTGACTGATGAGATTCGAATCCGCACCTCCGCGTGACAGCTGGTTTGTCGCCAAGGGCCACAATTTTGTAAACAATAATTTTATCATTTGTTGAATTTCACAGCTGTGTACCTACAGTTAATTCAAATAACTCGTGAGGTTGATAACGTACCACACTATACCTAGCGCGGTTGGAGACTTGTTACCAAGTACAGTTGGCTGCATAATAAAATTAAGTAATTTATTTTGTTGTCTTTTGATTACCTACTACCACATCTATCCGTAATTAAAATGCATAATCTGACTTACTTTAGCCAAGGTCTTTGATTATTACTTGAGTGGGTATTATAATATCGAGGAGGCTATGTTTATACGCGAGCAAAACTGCGTGTGAAAGCCTGTTTTCCATAGATCATTTCTGAACTTATAAGTGACGCAAGTTTGAATCAATGTTTCTTCTAACTCATGTCGCTAACCATACTTTGTTAGTGGTGTAAATCAGTCTGCACACGACGTTTGATGCGGGTGGTTCATTAGTTTGATAACGGAATAATATAAAAAGCTTTTCGGTTCTTCTCATTTGAACACTCGTGGAGGGGCACCGACCGGTTTTCAACGTTCGGCCTTTCATTTGCATTTGCTCGACGTGGCTCAACCCGTCCGTTTAAAATAGCGGCGATTCGCACCTTTTTGTTGTCTCTAGCAGTGTGTATCGTACATTTAAAGTAAAAAACTCTAAACAGCCAGCATTTCACCTTTCATAATTCGAAAGAGGTTTTATTTAAAACTTTTCGCGCGAGTCACGTTGATTGACGTTTCATAACTTTTCATAATCTCGTCGGCATAATATCTGTTTACTTTTACATTATATTCATTTTATTTTTTAGTAAGTCTTTGTAAATAATGGCGTGTTCTGTGTGCACGATGGAAGGCAAGCCGGTTAGAATGGTGAGTGTATTAAATACGTTACTGGTTTAGATATTTGCGGGTGTTTTCTTATTATATTTCCAATCACGCAGTAAACTAAATTGTGATTTTTCAGCATCGAAAACACGCTGGAAAATCACTGGTCATTAGTTGATTTGCTTATGGCTTTGTATGTGAACAGCAGACTAGCTTTTCACTATTGATGTTTATAATCCCCCAAGAGGGGCCCTAAATATTTTAATTATGATTTTAAATAACCATGCCATTGTGCGTTTAGTTATTTAGAAAAAAGAGGCTTTTTATACATATTATTATCACATCACTTACTGAATATTTCCGTACCGCTGGTATCGCTGGGTTGAACCTAAAATCACGTTACATAAATTAGGTTTTATAAACTTAAATTTAATTTATATTTGAAATTCGAAGGAAAAAGCAAGACACTATTGTTTTAATTATCAGGTATATTTTATTATAACTGACTGAATTATTACGTAGAAATAAATATATGACTGGGTTGAACCTAAAATCACGATACCTAAATTAAATTGGCTTTACCAATTAAAGATTTCAATTTACATTTGAAATTCGAAGGAAAAAGCAAGACACTTTTGTTATAAATATTTACAGAGCTGGTCCTTATCAGCACGACCACGACCTATTGCTGATTAGAGCTGTTGAAAGCTGTTCTATATTATTATTTACAATTTACATCATACAACAACAATTAACTTGTTTATGTTACTGATAAACTGAAAATCTGTCATAAATCCTTTTGACGAACGAAGAGACCACAAAATCAAAATCGTTTTTATTCACACTCATGAAGACTTCAGAAAACTTCATGAAGTTTTCAGAATTAAATATTAAACTACCTAAATGGTTTATTTGCAACCTTGTAAACTAAAATAGGTTACACATAAAACTTTTACCTAAAACACAGCGTAAGTAGGCTTAAATTATCATAAGTATACAGTAGCAAATAGCTTTTTTCTTGGCCTTTTTATGCACTGTTATTTTTTGTTTCTACCGACTATGTTTTACAATTCTACCACCACAACTGATAAAGCCTATCTCCACGGTGTGTTCTGCATTATTTCCAGTATTGGTGTTATAAGCCACCAAAAAAAATCCCGCAAACCACTGAACTGATATTGGCTATTACTATCACCTTGCTTCCTGCATAATCTCTCTTCCACTTTATACCATCAGCTATCGTAGTTCAAAAGGTTTTTTATAAACTACTTGCTGATGGTACAATCATTATATCATGCGCTGTAGATCGTGGGTTCGATCCCCACACAGAACAAATATTTGTGTGGTGGACACAGATGTTTGTTCTCTGTCTGGGTGTTATATTGTATTCTAAGTATGTATTTACAAATGTATATAAAATGTATATGTATAAGTATTATATCAGCTATCTGGTTCCCATAACACAAGCTCTGCTTAATTTGGGGCTAGATAGTGTTGTGTGAATTGTCCACAATATTTATTTATTTTATTTTTATTTATTTATATGATCCAACTGATGAGTTGGCTGTTACGACATTTGATCCCAGAATGAGTTGACTTTTACGACATTTGATCCCAGAAGGGTCGTGGATGTTAAGTAGTAACCATTGCCTATAAAGAGCATTGCCTCGTAAGTCAAGAACGTACCCTACAGTTCATTTATACAGTTGTACAGTTCGTCACACACAAACTGAAGATACTAGACCGATTGTAGTTTTAAGAAGTAACAGGTTAAAGTAAAATTATGAGAATACCTATTGAAAAGGATCTTTACGATCGAATAGCATTTAGCCATTTACCAGAATCGAAATTATTCCTTTGCTCTAGACTGGGTAACATTTATTTTATAATTTCAAACAAAATAAACACCAACGCTCTCTATATACGAAGATCCTCTTTTGGGGAGGGTCGTTCCCGGCAGTGGGACGATAAACTACGAGGAAAAAATAACAATGAAATACTTTTTGCACAAAATGTCTGCAATTTTATCATTATTCTCAAACGCCTTAAAGTCAGCACAGATCTTTTCAAACTTTAGTATCATGCACATAATAAAATCCATTTAACTTCCAGAGGAAAGAACGAGACACGTTCGGCGAGCTGGATGTCCCCGATGACAAACTGTATGGAGCCCAGACCGTTAGGTCTGTCATGAACTTCCCTATTGGAGGAATTGAGGAACGCATGCCGGTGAGTTAAACTTATAATTACGCAACGCGGGCAGCTGAAAAAATGTACAAAATATAAGGACGATTACAATAAAAAATCATAGGTATAGTGGTACACATACACAAAGACAGAACACCAGAAAGCTTTTTTCTGAAAATGTAACACGAAGTTCCGCATTTCCTGAAGCAGATCTCATCGGACCTTAACTAATAAGTAGTACATGTTGTTAATTTTAATATCTAAGCTTTCCTTTTTATGTAAGCACGCCAACGCCATTCTCTACCCCTAAGGTTGGCAGGTAGAAAATGCTTATAGCTTAATGCTATAAGCATTTTCTACCTGCCAACCTTTAAAAATTAAAAATTAAAAATTTATGTACAAAAGGTTGGCAGGTAGAAAATGCTTATAGCTTAATGCTATAAGCATTTTCTACCTGCCAACCTTTTGTACATAAATTTTTAAGTTTTGTGCAATAAAGAGTTATGTAAATAAATAAATTCTCGAAAGGTCATGCGTAGGAAGAGTCCGTTGAAATGTGTCAAAAAACCTATGCTTGAGGTTCGACTCAAGACTCAATTATTGGTTTTGTATACTGCCCTAGGTGTTGGCTAGGAGCACCTTTCTAGTTTCTGTACAAACAATGTGACCGCGATACACGCGTTTTGAGCCTTTTCCATCCAACCTTTTGACATGCTCGATCTTCACTTCATCCTGTTCGTGGTCGCCTTTGGATAACTTTAGTCCCCAGGCGTTTGTCGGTATTTTGAGCTATTAGGTACATGTCAGCTCTAGAAAGTTCACTGGCAAATACTGTTGTTGGTGATAGATCCAACACTTTTATACATTTAATAAATTAGTTAATACTAATAAAACCTTAGTTTTATCTGAATTGTGACTAGAAAATCACGGTCAAGGCGATTGAGGTTGTGGTCGTAATTTATTTTCCATGCATGGTACATAATACTATAGTCGTATGACTAGCCAGAGGTAGGTACATTAATTACATAAGTTACAATACAAAGAGTTAGGGTTGAGTCGTCCCTTACAGGAGTTTTCATTCCATTTTGATCATGATTTTTATTTATAATGAGGTTGGATTTTCAACCCTCTCTCGACTATGAAATGTAGTTTCTATTTGAGTCGTGTCAATGTGATAAGTTTGATACTACAGTTTCATTATCTACATAAAATGACAATCAGTGCACACTACCGTGACAGTGATTTGATGCTGTTTACGAAACCCATTGTGTTCGAGTTGGCAGTCGAAGGTTTCGCAAAACACTTCATGTGGTCTGATAGTTTCCTTTGTTCACGTAGTACTAATAAAAGCAAAAAAATGCAGTTGAGATTAAAAATAAAGTGCCACTGTTGCCGGTCTTGTCCCACTCTCATCCAGGTCTTGCCTACGCTGCAGCACTTCTGTACCCCAAGTCCCACTGCAATTACAACATTTCGTTACCAAATGTTGTTTTCGTTTCGCCTATTTGTCTCTGTCTATTGTATGGAGAAAAGATGAGACAACAGCTCTAACTACGTAATGTATTTTTGCCGTCTCATATTTTCTCCATACAATAGATAGAGACAAATAGGCGAAACGAAAACAACATTTGGTAGGTAACGAAATGTGGTTGCCAAACTCCGACTTCGGGTACTGTTATTAAAAGGAATTGGTTTTGTACAAAAATCTAATTAACTGTAGCTCAATAGTTCTTGTTATTTTTATGGTATCACTGTATGCACCAAATTAATGTTTATTTTGATTACACGCCCACATTGCTGCCGAAATTCAGTGAATTATTGCATTCGGTTGACCTTATACACAATAGGGGTGATTTGTAATCAATTAAAAATGGGCGTAAATCAATCGTTATCGTAAATTTTAGGGTTATTTACAGTTTTGATGTCGGCTTATCAAATCATTCTCTACATGTGGGTGCCATAGTATTTTTTGGATGTGTTGGTTCGAACATAAAATAAGATCCATCCATTACCTCCCATAGGTGTAGTTAGAACCCAATTAAAGGAACGTACTAGGAGATTTTCAGCAGCATCTCCAGAAGAGTAAACACAGACACTGCACTGGCTCCAGGGCAAAGCTTTCTTAGGGATGAAATTAAAAAAAAAAGAAATGTCTAAAAGTTGCAATTCATTTGCAATTTGTGGTAGCGGCTCTGGCTTCCGATCCTAAGGTCGTGGGTTCCAGTCGTGTACCAATGAGTTTTACTGTTAAAAATGTATGTACACTATTGAAAGTACTCAGTACTTTCAAACGGTGAAGGGAACCATCGTGAGGAAACCAAAAACCATCGTGAGGAATATCAAAACTTCGAAAAACATAATATGCCGAGTGCACAAAAGAAGCCTCAGAGAGGGTCCGTTTGTCCCTCAAGGAGGTAAAATTATTTCACCATACTGGTTTTTTAACCAGTGACATGACTTATCATGTCACTGGACAGAAGAAGAAGGAACTGGAAGGAAGGAGAGGAAGAAGAATTTTTAAAGAGTTAAAATTGACACTGCACTGGCTAATCCGCCTGCCATGGCAAAGCTTTCATCCTTTCATAAAGTTGCAATTTATTTGCAATTTGTTGGCAACTGCATACATAAGGTCCGATCTCAGAATGAAATACATTGTAATAAGTTTGATAGATTGATATTGACCTGAATTAAAGGCCTACATCTAAGCGCGTGCTTTACTGGTCTTGGTCTTGCATGAAGGTTGTATGCAATACATTTTCAATTACCAATGCTTATTGCAATGCCCCCCTTATGGGGGGGGGGTTGTTCTACGACTTTATACATTTCGTTCTGATAGTCGAATGACTAGGTAATGGAAAAACCTCTAAAAAAATATTTTTTTCTTCGGACACTTATGATTTGTTGACAGTTTTTTAGTTGACTTTCAGTTAATCTAGAATTAGGTTTTGCAAAAAAAAGAGATAATTAAGCCGAAGGATTGACGAATAAGGTAGCGTCGGAATTTCATAAAAAAATGATAGAAAAGAGAGAAAACTTATTTCATATGACGCCACACGGTAGAGAGAAAACTAACATTTTAGATACAAAAAAAAACATATTAACATGATGTAAGAAGTGAAGTGATGGAAGAAGAATACCTACATTGAAATGAAACTTATGTGTGTTTTTGTTTTCAGTACCCTGTCATAATTGCATTCGGGATTTTGAAAAAAGCTGCCGCTAAAGTTAACATTGAGTATGGACTTGACAAGAAAATCGGTAAGTTACCATATATTTTACAAACCAAGTAATAAGTTAAACCGATGCTGAACCGATTTTGATGAAACTTATATGGGACCCATCTGGAAGTATAACCTTTCAGATAAAAAATATAAATGAGTTAAGCTGATGCTTTTTATGTAAATAAATACTAAGAATACAATATAACACACATACAGAGAACAAACATCTGTGTTCAGCACACAATAATGTATTCACAGTGGCGATCGACCCGATTAAATAAAATAGAGTCTGTTCAGAAAGTCCGTCGTGGCCAAATTGTGAACTAACGTTTTTATTTTTATATGGCAGCTCATCCCTTTCTCTCTGTCAGCATTTTGCATCATAAAAATTAAATAAAGGAATAGTACACTAGTTGTGATAGGATCAAAACGCAACAGACGCGCTATTGTATTGCCCACTAAACAAAAAAAGGTAATTAAGCACAGCAGCGCCCTCATATCCCACGGCTCTCTTTCTGAACAGACTCTACTAATATCATATGAATGTCCACAGCTGAAGCGATCATGGCTGCCTGTGAAGACGTGATCTCCGGCAAGTTGTACCGCGAGGGTCACTTCCCGCTGGTCATCTGGCAGACTGGCTCTGGAACCCAGTCTAACATGAACACTAATGAGGTAAGGCACTTATTGTAGAAGAAACCTATATTACGTCGCCTCTTTTTTAACCGACTTCCAATCAAAAAGGAGGAGGTTCTCAATTCGGTTGTATGTTTTTTTTTTTTTTTTTTTTTTTTTTAATGTTTGTTACCGCATAACTTCGTCATTTGTGAGCCGATTTGAAAAATTATTTTTTTATCTGAAAGGTACTGCTTCCAGATTGGTCCCATTTTAATTTTATTAAAATCGGTGTTGCCATTTTTTTTTTAATAATTTTTTTAATGTTTGTAACTGCATGCCTCCGTCATTTATGAACCGATTTAGAAAATTATTTTTTTATTTGGAAGGTTATTCTTACGTCCAGATTGTCCCAAACAAATTTGATTAAAATCGGTTTAGCCGTTTGACAATGAAGTCGGTTTCTCAAGTTTTTTAAACTTAAATTATTAGCATACATAGTTGTAGTTTTCGATACCAATTCTTATTGGGATATCTACGTTGTGGCCCATCATTAACCTGAAAACTGGTGGCCCCAACCTCGATAATATTTCAACATAAATTTCGAACTTCAGTCTTTATAATATGTTGTAGGTCCATCAGAAAACCGACAAAGTCAAAGATGTATTTATTCAGTAGTATCACAAGGATCACTATGACACGTCTTGATTCGAGAACCTTCACTCAATAACTATTAACAAAGTCTTCATATTGTTCCAGGTGATCTCCAACCGCGCCATCCAAATCCTCGGCGGCAAGCTCGGTTCCAAGGACCCCGTCCATCCCAACGACCACGTGAACAAGTCCCAGAGCTCCAACGACACGTATCCCACGGCTATGCACATCGCCGTCGCTATGGAGCTGCGGGATCGCCTCATGCCGGGCCTGGTGGCGCTGAGAGACACCCTGGATGCTAAGAGCAAGGCGTTCAATAGTATTATTAAAATCGGCAGGTGAATACTTGACTTAGTTTTTAGACACTGCTACACAATTGGACTCAAACCAGTACACTTTCTGTAAAAAATATTATTCTCTGTAAGTGACTTTACTGTCTTAGAGAAATAAATATCTTTAAACCGTAGTTTGTCTGGCCACTCAGTTCAGTTAATAGCAGTTCTGCCTTCTGCGCCGTAGATCGTGGGTTGTATCCCCGCCGAGAACCACTATTTTTTTGGTGAACGCAGATATTTGTTCTCTGTCTGGGTGTTATATTATATTCTAAGTATGTAAAAAAGTATTATTTTTGCTTTCAGTACCCCAGTAGTCCCAGTGCAATTACAACATTTCGTTACCAAATGTTGTTTTCGTTTCGCCTATTTGTCTCTGTCTATTTTATGGAGAAAAGATGAGACAACAACTCTAACTACGTAATGTATTTATGCCGTCTATATTTTCTCCATACAATAGATAGAGACAAATAGGCGAAACGAAAACAACATTTGGTAACGAAATGTGGTTGCCAAACTCCGACTTCGGGTACAGGTCCCCATAGTACAATCTCAATTTTTAATTTTTGAGATTTTTTCAAAGTCAAAAATGTATTTATTCAGTAGTATCACAAGGATCACTTTGAAACGTCTTAAAGCTAGGTAAGTCTAGGTGCCAGTTCCATGCGACCAAGCCTAGAAGAACAGCCAACCAACTACGGCTTGGTTCCTACCGTTTTTTTGTATGATCTTTTTACATATCAAAAATAATAACAGCGGTGAAATTCCAGTGTGGTGCCACTTCACTTAGTGAGACAGGCAATAATACAAAAGCAATATTACGTTTCAGAACGCACTTAATGGATGCCGTTCCCCTCACCCTGGGTCAGGAGTTCAGCGCGTATGCTGCACAACTGACGTTCGGCATCGAGCGTGTGTGCGCCACCTTGCCGCGGCTCCACTACCTCGCGCTCGGAGGCACGGCGGTCGGCACCGGCCTTAACACGAGGATTGGATTCGCGGAGAAATGCGCCGCGGAAATCGCTTCTCTCACTGGTAAGTTTCGCCTCTCTCACTGGTAAGTGTTGCCTCTCTTACTGGTGTCGCCTGGGTCACTAATATGTGTCGCCTATGTCACCAATAAGTGTCGCCTCTCTTACTGGTAAGTGTCGCCAATCTCACCAATAAGTGTCGCCTCTCTCACTAATATGTGTCGCCTATGTCACCAATAAGTGTCGCCTCTCTTACTGGTAAGTGTTGCCTCTCTTACTGGTGTCGCCTGGGTCACTAATATGTGTCGCCTATGTCACCAATAAGTGTCGCCTCTCTTACTGGTAAGTGTCGCCAATCTCACCAATAAGTGTCGCCTCTCTCACTAATATGTGTCGCCTATGTCACCAATAAGTGTCGCCTCTCTTACTGGTAAGTGTTGCCTATCTCACCAATAAGTGTCGCCTCTCACTAATATGTGTCGCCTATCTCACTAATATGAGTCGCCTCTCTCACTGGTTAGTTTCGCCTCTCTCACTGGTAAGTGTTGCCTCTCTTACTGGTGTCGCCTGGGTCACTAATATGTGTCGCCTATGTCACCAATAAGTGTCGCCTCTCTTACTGGTAAGTGTCGCCTCTCTTACTGGTAAGTGTTGCCTATCTCACCAATAAGTGTCGCCTCTCACTAATATGTGTCGCCTATCTCACTAATATGAGTCGCCTCTCTCACTGGTAAGTGTCGCCTGGGTCACTAATATGTGTCGCCTATCTCACCAATAAGTGTCGCCTCTCACTAATATGTGTCGCCTATCTCACTAATAGGTGAAGCCTCTCTTACTGGTAAGTGTTGCCTCTCTTACTGGTAAGTGTTCCCTCTCTTACTGGTGTCGCCTCTCTCACTGGTAAGTGTCGCCTGGGTCACTAATATGTTTCGCCTATCTCACCAATACGTGTCGCCTATCTCACCAATAAGTGTCGCCTCTCTCATTGGTAAGTGTCGCCTGGGTCACTAATATGTGTCGCCTATCTCACCAATAAGTGTCGCCTCTCTCACTAGTATGTGTCGCCTATCTCACTAATATGTGTCGCCTCTCTCACTGGACCGACGACATTGTTAAGATCGCGGGAAGTCGGTGGATGGATAGAGCTCAGAATCGTTCTTCCTGGAAATGTGTAGGGGAGGCCTATGTCCAGAGCAGTGGACAACTTCATCACATCATCATCATCATCAATCATCATCAGCGTGACTGATGATGATTGATGATGATGTGATGAAGTTGTGTGGATTGTCTGTAACATTTATTTATTTGAACTCCATTCCAGGCATTCCCTTCGAGACAGCGCCCAACAAATTCGAAGCGCTCGCGTGCCACGACTCCATGGTGGAAGTATCCGGCGCCCTCAACACCATAGCCGTGTCCCTCATGAAGATAGCCAGCGACATCCGTCTGCTGGCCTCCGGACCGCGCTGTGGCCTGGCCGAGCTGATGCTGCCTGAGAACGAACCGGGATCCTCCATCATGCCGGGTATGCTATCATGATGTACAGTTTCTATTTATCGTCATCGGAGAAAGGCAGGCAGTTTTTTCGAACCATGTGTAGCCATGGCCTTCATTTATTTTAATTTAAAATGCGCTCGATACATGTTTAAGTTAGGTAGTTGTTATACATGTGAAGTTTTTAGGTTCTACGGCATGCTGGTTTCCTCACGATGTTTTCCTTCATCGTTTTAGAGTACTGGCATAGTGCACATAAGTTTTTGGACCGGAAAATTCATTGGTACACGACTGGATTTGAGCTCAAGATCTTAGGATTGGCCGCTACCACTAGACCACCAGCTCTAAATGATATCATGATGCAAAGCCTTATTTATCGTCATCATCAGTGGACACGCGAATCCCGAAACTGAGGTAGGGATAGGCTGGAGAATAAGTAAGAAGAGACGACGGGAGAAAAAAAAACAAATACTGCCACGGAATAATGGATAGAGATGCTCGAAGACCTAGGCCCGTATTTACCCACTTAATATCACCTGATATTAAGTGGGTTACCACTTAAAGTCAGGTGAGGTAGGTGAGGTATCGCCGATAACATAGCATTGCCTCGTAGGTCACGCACGTCAGGAACGTGCCCTACGATGCACTGCCCTGCGTCCATCAACTTGAGGCTTACAGAATGTTCAGCCTCACGTGCCAGTAATGTCACCGGCACCCACAGCCTTCAAACCTAAACACAGCTATGCGGCTTAGACGGCAGAAATAGACATGGTGGTAGTACCTTATGCAGAAACAATGCTTTAATACTAATACAACTAAAATAAAACAAAATAAGACTATGAAAAAAAATCAAAAAATGTTTTGGGCAGAATAAAAAAAGCAGCCAAGTGCGAGTCGGACTCGCCCATGAAGGGTTCCGTAGCATCAAATAACATAATATAAAGGTTTTTGTAGTTCGTCGAAAGGTAAATTGCGGTTTACGATTTATGACGTATAAAAAAAAACTACTGACTAGATCTCGTTCAAACCAAATATCGTTGGAAGTTTGCATAGTAATGTACAACATATATTTTTTTTAGTTTTATCATTCTCTTATTTTAGAAGTTAGAGGGGGGGGGACCAACTTTTTTCCACTTTGGAAGTGTCTCTCGTGCAATCTATTCAGTTTAGAAAAAAATGATATTAGATACCCCACACGTATGGGTTCGATGAAAAAAAAATTTTTTAGTTTCAGTTTCAAGTATGGGGACCCCCAAAATTTATAGTTTTTTTTCTATTTTTGTGTAAAAACCTTAATGCGGTTCACAGAATACATATACTCACCAAGTTTCATCAGTCTAGCTCTTATGGTTTCGGAGAAAAATGGCTGTGACACGGCCGGACAGACAGACAGACAGACAGACAGACAGACAGACAGACAGACATGACGAATCTATAAGGGTTCCGTTTTTGCCATTTGGCTACGGAACCCTAAAAAGACAAAAAATTTAAAAAGTTAAATTAATTTATCAACTTATGTTTCAGGCAAAGTGAATCCCACACAGTGCGAAGCGCTAACGATGTTAGCAGCTCAAGTGATGGGCAACAATGTAGCGGCTACCATTGGAGGCAGCAACGGACATTTCGAGCTCAACGTGTTCAAGCCTATGATCGTCGCGAATGTGCTGCGCTCTATCAGACTTCTCGGTAAATAACTTCCTACTATACAGGGTTATTCATTATAGCTACACAAACTGACAGGGCCTAATTTTTGGGTCGTGAATATTTGTTTGGCCGAATCAATTTAATTCCAATTCAATTCAATTCAAATTCTTTATTGCACTTATGTTGTATAAAGGTGTTACAGTAGGTAATGTAAGTTTCAAACATAAACCCTGTTAGGGCACCGCAACTTATTTCCCCGCTTCCTAAACTGATTTAAGTTTTTGTATCAAAATTTTATTTTTATTAATTTCTTTTCGGCTTTTGCATAATGATTGCCACGGAAAACAGGACGATGACCCACCCAGGCGGTGACTGAACGCAGAGTGTCGCACACGGCGCGCGGGCGCGGATCAAAGGTCAAAATAGGTCAGGCGCCAATGATTCCAAAGGATATTCTTTATCGATTTTCTCGGGATTTTCATAACAAAACTTAAAAAAATCATTACATAAATATTTTTTATTTTATTTGTTGAACCTATTTCCTGAGTATTTGCAGCTAATAATGAATAACCCTGTATTATAAACGAGCGGCCGCCCGTTCCCGTTTTTTTCGGAATAAAAAGTACCTTATATCCTTTCGGCCACGGGGCCGGCCAAGAAAACGTTGGCGGGATGATATTGACACCTTTGAAAGGAGATGGTGGGAGGAGGCTCAAGAGAGAGATAAGTGGAAGTCTTTGGGGGAGACCCAGCAGTGAAACAAAAAATTTATATTTCTATTTCATTTCTATTCTGCGTAGTAGTAGCCTACTACTATCAATTGAGCTGAGAGGCCTCGAACCTTTTACGTTTTTTGTTTAATTTCCAGGTGATGGTTGTCAAGCCTTCAATAAGAACTGCGCCACCGGCATCAAGGCGAACGAGCCGCAAATTGCAAAGATCATGCGCGAATCTCTCATGCTGGTCACTGCTCTCAATCCCCATATTGGATACGATAAGGTATTCAAAACTTTTATATAACTAGCGGCACATAACTTTAGCGCTGAGCGATACGTGGAGGGGATAGCTGCGTATGTGTCGTAGTGTGCGCATGTCGCGCACCCTGGATGTGTGGATGTGTGCAGAGTGTCCTATTGGTACAGAGAGCGGAGTGCGACTGGAGAGCCAATCAGCGCTACGCACGCCCGCCCTTCATCCCGCGAGCCCCCCTCAGGTACTTTATTTTTGACTGCTGCGCAATAACGGTCAGCGCTAAAGTTATGTGCCGCTACCTATACCACTGTGTATGCTACCACTAGGCCGCCAGCGCTCTCAACGTAATGAACATGTGCCTTAGTGTTTCACAGTAGTCAGTATTGCATAGGGGAAACATGATGGTGTCTCGAATAAAAACAGGTTTTCCGCGATATTTTCTTTCAGAAAGAAGATTAGGTTTTGCAATCGTAAATTTACTCTTAAATCTCAATATGTAATAAATATTGTGGTATATCCACACAACACTATCTAGCCCCAAACTAAGCAGAGAACCAGATAGCTGATATAATACTTCAATACTTTATTTTTTTGTAAATACATACTTCAATACTCAATACATTTATTGCATAAACATGGTTTAGTTTAGGCACATACATAGTTCTTAGGTGTGTGTACTTAGAATACAATATAACACCCAGACAAAGAACAAACATCCTGTGTTCACCACACAAATAATTTGTTCCCGGTGGGGATCGAACCCACGACCTACGGCGCAGAAGGCAAAGCTCGGCTCCAACCAACTGAGCTGAAAGGCCAGTCAATGATTTTAAGAAACTTGCCATTTCGAACTTACAAGCTTTTTCCTCTCCAGGCCGCCGCAATCGCCAAGACCGCCCACAAGGAAGGCACAACTCTTAAGGACGCAGCCATCAAGCTCGGCCATCTCACATCTGAACAGTTCGACCAATGGGTGAAGCCGGAAGATATGCTCGGACCCAAGTAGACTGCAATCCTTGTGTGATCTTAGTGTATTCGGATATTTAAACAGATCTTAGGGAAACATACCAAGCCAATTGCTAAAGCTATGAGCTATCAAGGCCAGCAGCCTTATTGTTCTTCTTCTTTATTTAATGGCATCTGTCCATTTCGGATCAATTCCGCCAGTGTCGAGTGAGGATATATTGCATAAATAAAATATTGTCTAAGTCAACTCTTAATCAACATCGGCTTCATTTTTGACATTTCAAACATAGCCTAGACTTTAACTGTCACTTTCGTATTGTATAACTACCTGACATAAGCAATACCACCACTACTAAAATTCAAAACTAGTGAATGAATGGAACTTCGTATTTTGGAATTGCGTAACGCCGAAATGAACTTCAGTAGCAAATTCATACCTAGCTGAAACGTAAGATGAAGCTCATTCGAGAAAGATCGATACTTGTGAAATTGGATTGATTCTGAAACCGAAGACAAGTTCAATTGGCTTATAGATAATGGATTTCAAGTTAGACAATAAGGCTGCAGCAATAAGATCGCCCATCGCAGACAAAATTGTTCTACGCGTAGAAACACGCACACAAAAAAGCAAGCAACATGATGATAATGTGACTTTGAGGATGTTCATCTTAGGGCTAGTTTTTCAATCTACAGATATCTCTTTTTTTTAGCTTGTCACAAAAAGGATTAATCTTTTTTGGTAGACGATATAATTATCAATATCTCTTTGGCTTGTCAAAAACAAGGATTAATCTTTTTTGTTCGGCGAATAACGTTATTCCGAGGATTGAATAATCAGCCCATATAGGGATGGTTTGACCAGTCCATTACTTTTTATAGATATTACAATAACAAGTATCGCCCCTATTTTAAAATCGAATGATATTCTATGACTATACTAATTCCCAATCTGTTTAACCATCATCATAATGTTCCTGTACTAAAAATAAAAATTATAGCAAACAGTTAGTTAGTAGTGCCAAAAACTCACGCCTGTATGTACTTAAGTTACAATACTTTTGAACCACATATTTTTATCACATTTCTAAGATGTTTAGAGCGATGTTTTGATTACATTAGATGAATTTATATCTCAGTATTGTTAAGAGCGTATCGTGCGAAAATTTAAGATTAAAAAAAAAATTCATAACTAAATAACTAAGTGACATTTTAAAAATCGCAAAAGGACTAATTGTAGACTATACATATGAGATTAATTCGAATTTAAGTGTGTTAAAAAAATATACTATTTAACATGACATTCTATTTAACGCTAATGAAAATCGTATGTCAGCGTTAAATAGAATGTCATGTTAAATAGTATATTTTTTTAACACACTTAAATTCGAATTAATCTCAAATGTATAGTCTACAATTAGTCCTTTTGCGATTTTTAAAATGTCACTTAGTTATTTAGTTATGAATTTTTTTTTTAAATCTCAAATTTACGCACGATACGCTCTTAAATGACAAGGTAACGCATTTACCTATCTACATTTTCTGTAAGAATTTGGTAGGTTTCGTGTTTTGAAAAATATTTTTAAATGCATTTTGTTAGATCATCCATTTTTTGTCATGTGCGTAATTTTAAAAGTGTTTCAATAATGAATGTTTTTATGATTTCGTTATTTATTTATAAGTAAGAAACACGGATGTTCAAATATTACCTAGTGTTTCATTTCTGCACTCACCCAATATTTTAGGCACCTATAGGCACAGGCAGAAACCACGGAACTAAAACTGGGGTGACGGTAACCATTTTCTATCAGGTGGTCAGTCTGTTCTGAATTTCTGATAGATAAGAAAAACAATTAAATAAAGATAGACACCTCTTATTTTATCTTTGCTAAACGACATCGGCGAATAGGCAAAACTATGAAATAGGTCAAGGTTTAGATTGAGATTAATAAAAATCATATTCAATGCTTCAACTACAGTATATTTAGCTAAACATAATTATTTGCACAATACATACTATAAATACAGATTTGGTACTTCTTTGGTTTGCATGATACTTTATCACAATTTATTTGTTAAACTTAAAAATCTTACTGGAATGTCTTAATTATAGAGAGCAGAAAAATAACTTTCACTAAAATCTGTGGCTTTTTTTGCAACAACAATTCATACACATTTTCCCCAAAATAAAAGCTAAGAATTGTTCAAAATTATATGGGGCATGATGACTGTCATGGTTAAAGGGGACTAGAATTAAATTCAATTTATTAACTAGGTATAAGTACACAAAGCTTTATGCTAATGTGGAAGGCATCATAACCTAATTGATTATGTATAAAAGTGTACTCTTAAATTAAAACTACATAAACACATCTTTGATATTCTGAAACTGCTTCACAGCCAAGTCAATGGGCAGGTCAAAGTGGTATGGAGTCAGCCGATCTAAGCTTTGCAAAGCGTCTTGGAAGCCAGTATTTACAATGTAGCTAGTTGAGGAATAGTGAGAGTCTATCAAAGTTCTACATTTCAGCATGATATTCAACCAGATAACCAACTTCTGAGCATTCAATGCGGCACAAACAAAAGCCTTAAAATGTGCATCATAACTTCTTTTATATGGAGTGTGTGAGGCCACTATACTCCCGATAGCACTCAGCAAGCTCTGCTTGCTGGTTATAGCAGTCCCACCAACAATATCAAGGTTAAAACTCTGGCTTAGTTTCCGAGCTGGTGTTGAGTTGAATCGGTCTCCATCATTCAAATCGTAATAACGTAGAATGACCTCCCAAATATGTGGTGTTCTTGATGTAGAAGATCTTCTAACAGGAAAACAGCCAATAATAGGCACTAGGGAACTGGAGTCAGGACCTGTCAGACCATGCTGCAGTAAATCACGTATGTTGACCGCTAAATGTTTCCTGACAGCTGTGGTCAATGGAGCATCATTGATTATGATTCCGCCGCCTTCTTCAGATTCACTGTCATAGCTGTCAAAATGAGGCTGTGAAATTCTCTCTCTTGAAACAAGATGCAGAACTGAATCGACTGACATCTCGAGTCTAGCTCGCAGGTTCCCCCAGTGGGTGACTGTGGTGGACTTCCTTTCATATCTGTGGTTTGCATTGGGTGAGCAACCAAACTGTGAGACGGTGAATATTTGTATGAGAGTGGAAGCCTTCCTCATTAGGTTGATAGTCTCAGTTCTCAGATCATCATTCCCTTTGCTTTTGTTAAATGTTTTCTCAAATTTCTCAGATTTTCCAATGTTTTTGGGCTCTTTTTTGCTATTGGAGTTTAAGTCTTCATTTTTCATTAACTTTATAAACTTCTGCATGTCTTCAATGTGAGCTTGAAGTTTGCTTATGATTTCACCTTTAGAAAGTTGTCGGTCAGCATACTGCCGGACAGCACAGTTGATCTGGTGCCTTAACTCCTCAGCAGTCAACGGTTGGTGGCATCCTTCTTCAAGACTCTGATCTATTTCTGTCCGTAAATGCTCTATCAAGGATCTGTGAGTAGTGTCGCCTGAAGAGGAAGGGTTGGTGGAGAATCTTTCTAGTTCTTTTAACTGTGTTTTGAGTCGTTCGATGAAATGTGACTGCCGGGCTTGCTGTTTTCGAATCTTACGTTCAAGTTCCAAACACTCGCCGCATGAAGGTTCGTCGGAGCTGCCCTGAGGCGCAGCTCTGGAGTCAGGCACGCCGCGGGATGTGAACTCCTCCAAAGCCTTCAGCATGACATCCTTTTCCTCTAGAGGAGCTTTCAGTATCTGACGTAGCCTGAACTCCACTTGAGCGAGATGTGACGACAGGGAGAACACTGATGATGATAACATCTCCTGCTCTTCTTCCAGCGCGTGTAGGCGGTCTCCTTGGACTTGCGTGGTAGCATCTTCGTCGCACACTTCTTTGGGAGCCCCCAAAGGCTCGCATCTTGGTTCCTGCCATATCGGGATTTCGCTTTCCTCACAATCACTGTTCTCCATTATAGCAAACCTAGCTTAATTTAATTCAGTAAGATGCTAATTGTAGCACATTTTGATCGATTTTATTGCGCGCCTATTGAAGAAAAAGTTAATTCGATTCGAATCTTTGCACATGAAGAAAGAAAACTTTGTTGATTGACGTCATTTCACGTCATCAACTTGATTGACTGACATTTTGACTGAAACACTGAAACTGACTGAAAGACTTTCATTTCAAATTCAATGTCATTTCCTCCATGACGTCAAATGAACGGTGAGCTTTATCGAAATACCAAGCGAATGGCTCACTCAGCTCAGACAGACTCATTCTTTTTCAGTCATGGAACTTTTCATTTCCGATGGCGCGTGTTTTAAATACTATTTAAGAAATAATTATTAGGGTCAATTTAATATTATACTAGGTCAGGTCCTTTTGTAAAATGTATTTTTAGTCGCATGCGTTGTAGGTTTCACGCAGATACCTAGTAGCAAAATGATCTGTAAAATTCTCAATCAGATTTCCTCAAGGCCAGTCTTTTGAATCGTTATAATTGAATTGCCACTTGAGTTTTCGATCGAGATGTTCGATGTGAGGCACAAAGAGAAATGGAGAGGCAAAGATATAAAAAAAAAAAAAAAAATGATACAAAAACTTAAATCAAAATTAAAAAAAAGTCATTTCATAAATATTTTATATTTTATTTGTTGAACCTAATTCCTGAGTATTTGCAGCTAATAATGAATAACCCTGTATACCTACGCCTTTTCTCAAACTGTTAATTCGTTAAAATTATATAAACAAACAAGGTTTCTTGTTTATAGGCGTCTCTCTATGTTGTAACAATAAACTTTTTTGTAAGTAGGTAAGTATACCTACATTATTATTATAAGTAGGTATAGGTACGTATTTCATTTTTTGAACGACCGGAGACCTAATAATAATAATACCTACTTAGTAACAATAGGTATTTAATATTAGACGTAGTGGTATAAACCTATACTTTCCAAAATAAAAAAATAAATAAACCAGCCTTTTCAAAAAATGGAATCTGAGGAAATCAGATTTAACATTTTTCGATAAATTACCTACCTACTCACCAAATCAGCGGAAAAAGGCCGCGGCCTTCAGGTTCGATTTCGATAGGTAAATTTAAACTTGCGACCCGTGTTTGGGACACAGAGCAAGGAAAAATATATGTAAGCTGATAGGTATTCAGGGTATTACCTACAGGTAGCTTTTATTATTATTATTTTATTATTATTTATTTAATGTCAGACAACGGGATCCATAAAGTGTTAGTAGAAATTAAATTAAATTACATGTCATAGGGTTAGTACAAAATAATCTTAATATAATTCTCACCTACTAAGTAATGAAATTTTAGAAGATACAAAATCACTAAACTAATTTAGGGAAAATCGCGAGCAAGTATTTTTGCAATCACATTGCACACTGTAAATTAATTTTGATTATTTTCTTGTATGTGATTATCATTTCCTTTTTTTTTGGTAGGTATATTTTGCACGCCTTTATGAGGCAGAATGTAATGGACCTCAAATATTTATATTTTTAATGTAATAACTATTGTACACACACACCTACATTCCTGCGAATAAATGATTATTATTAAAACAAGTTATTTTAACACGATTTCATAAAAAGTTTAGGTATATATAAACACGATAACCAGAAAAGTTTAGAGTTTTTATATCTTTGAAAAGGTCAAAGTGCTCGTGCGAGAAGGTCATTGACAGTGGGCAGACCTGGACTTCTGGATTTCTTCATCGCGTCTCGTTGTATGTGCGTTGTCACTGTATCCTTTCTCTGTGGTTCAGTCAATGAAGGTTAAGTACATTGTCATGTAGGATCGGCAGTATCGGTAAATTGCTGAAAATGTCACCCAAGGGGTAAACGTGTTATTTTTAGTTCGACAAGCTACCACATGGTGCGATGGCGCCACTGCTACATTACATCTCCGCTAAGTAGGTCGTGAATAGAAAAGCAATGGCGTTGGTATAATTTTTACTAATTATGAAGCTGTCATTTAATTTTATTATCTCTCTAAGGCTCAATTTACACCGCCGTGGAATGGAACGGAAGCGACGAAATTGTATGCCTATAGCATAATGAACTTTTTATAAATTGTATAGTATGTATGCTTATATCAATTACTTAAGTGTATAAGTAAGACACAAATTGAATACCTACGAGGAAAAAAATAGGACGCGCGTCTTCCGCGGAATCCTCACGCATTCTCGAGAATTTGGTTTATTTAATTTGTGTGATAAACAGTTAATTGATATAAAGTTCATTGTCATGCTATGTACAATTTCGTCGTTTCCGTACCATTCCGCGGCAGTGTAAATTGATCCTAAGTCAGCATCATTGTGCAAGCCAGCCCAATAAACCTCCTAGACCTCCAACCACCTACCTAAGACTCACTTAGCTATAAGACGTTTCAAAGTGATGCTTGTACCATTGTGTTACCATTGAATAAATACATATTTCACTTTGACTTTGATATATACTTATAGGTAATCAGATATTAAGCCGAGCAGCCTCTGCGAAGCACCTTTAGATAAGTACAACGTGTACCAGCACCCAAGTTTTCTAATAAGGAGAAACCCAAGCAAAAGAATGACGTCAAAAATAGAACACGAGGAAAGTTTCTTAATTATCTGTCAAAGGTTCTTTCTCGGCTTGGGAGGCTCTGTTTTCGTGCATTTATAAGACGTGATTATAATTACACTGACTTTAAACCGTTGCATGTTAGTTACCCAAAACCTACTATGCTTGTCTAAGCGACTTTGTCGTATGTACGTGGATAACAGAAACTTACGGTAGGTACCTACCATAGTAGACAGAGCAGACATACACACAAAATACACAACAGGCTATGTAATGCTTGCTTTTATGTCTTTGCAGTAGTACGTACCTGTGTGTAGCCCCGCCTTATATACGCGTCAGTAGGCCGTGGGTTCGATCCCCACCGGGAACAAATAATGTATATTTTGTGTGGTGAACAATAATGCTTGTTTTCTGGGTGTTAAAAAACCTATATTACCAATTATTTCAACGACAATTGGCGCCAACGTCTATTGTTTGAATAGGTAGTGAACGCAAAAACCATCTAGATCAAAAGGCCGCATTGTAAATCAACAAAATGGCTGACAAAAGCTCATTCCTCGGCGTAAAAGAAATGAAAAACTACAAACCATTACTCCAGCAGCTCTTCGCTGAAACACTAGGAACGTTTCTCTTCGTGGCCATAGCACCACTAGCCGACCAGGCGAAGGAGTTCAGCGTGGTATCAGTGGGGCTATCCAATGGTCTTCTCGTCGGTGCTATCGTGCAGATCATTGGAAACGTGTCGGGGGGACATGTCAATCCAGCTGTGACCCTAGGGGCTCTAGTTTGTGGGCAGATCAAGGCGTTGAGAGCTTTGTGCTATCTCGCAGCACAGACTTTTGGAGGAATTGCAGGAATTTTAAAGAGCTAATTGCATTTAAGATAATTCTACGAGATATCCAGCTTCTACTGTCAGATATTGCTAAGTGTCGGTCCTGGCTTTAGGCATGCCTTGCACTTACATTTATTTATCTATAAGACAGCATACTAATAGTGAAAAAGGGCCGCGCCTTTTGTATGGGAGTCGCTGTTGTCAGTTTTATATTTTATTTTATATATTACTAAATATGAGGTTTTTATTAAAAAGAACAAAAAGAGGATGTAGAGAAAGTATTTCTTTATTTACCTTGTCTCTTGATTTCTAGTTCAGAAAGTAGGTACTGCGCAGCAAAGTACTTTTTATTTTACGACTCCCGAAAAAGCTGCCGAATTTGTATGGAAACAGGAGCACATGCATGTATTTTGGCGACACTTTTTCGGCCACATGGCCGTTCTACTATGTTAAATAGGTCAAACGCCTCACCACCCTGCGTGGCCGATAGAATGTCACCGATAAAAGTTCAGTAGCGTGATGAACGAAATTCCACGGAGGCCTTACGTAGGCAGTTGCCACTGTAGGCGGCGTACACGTAAACCCAAATAGCTTCACATTGTTTACTGTCACGTAGGAAGCTGATAAAGTGTTCACATAAGGTAAATGCCACCTTCAAAGACGTACTTCTCGCTCCTACATTTTGGCCATTTGAAAGATATACAAACACTGGTTTATTTATTGAAGATTACGAGCATCATTTATGTGTGCAATACGATTGCACGCACAGTTTACCAAAAACGTATTTTTTTACATACGATTTTCATAAATACCTAATTTCTATTTTTATAATATTTTTTAAAAGGTGTTATTAGGCGCTGAATTCTGTGTGACAAGTTGTCACACAGAATTCAGCGCCTAGGTAAATGTCAAAACTGAAAACGCCTTCTGGTTTCAGGAGCAGCCACATCCTACGCATTGCTGAACAAAAACTTAAAGGAACTCTTTGGAGGAATCATTCAACACGGACACGCTGAGATATTTACTCTCGAGTTGATCTTCACCTTCATTCTCGTTGCTGTGGCTCTTAGCGTCACAGATCCTCTGAGAGGTGGGAGAGGGCTAGGCTCTGCTTCTTTAGCTATCGGCCTGAGTATCACTGCTTGTGAATGCTCCTGTACTTTCTATGTGGTGGGTATGAACCCAGTGAGGATGCTGGGCCCAGCTGTGGTTGCTACGTGGTCGGAGAGATCGCACCCGAACAGCAGAGACTGGTCAAGACTGTGGATTTACTGGGTAGCTCCGTTGGTTGGAGGGCTGATCGCTGGTTTAGTTTATAGGTTTGTTTTGAACTTAAAAATACGAGTTAGAGATGGAATCGATTCAAAAATAGAAGGAAATTTCAGTCAAGCCTCACACTGATGGTGCAATGCTACGTCATCGGTGGACGAGATCTGTAATGCAATTGCTTTAAGTAACCTCTCAACAACAGGTGGGCAATCTGCTTAATCTTATGTCGTGTCCTTTCAATAAAAAAACGAATGTATAAACTTTTCAGATAATTTATTATAATAAATTTATACAAACTAACTTACGGATACATTATGGATACTCATAAAATATTTACTAGGCTTTTATTTTATTTACAAAGACATGCAAAGTAACTTGATTTTATTAGGTGTTATTAAAAAAAGCACTTATTAATTTACTTGCCACACACTCACTCATATTTTTGTTTCATGTATATAGTCTTAAAAAAAATATATTTATATATGTATTATGGCCTGAGATGATTGAATAATAAACAGCCAACGCGTACGGTACGCGTTGGCTAGATTATAAACTATGAGTAGGTAAACTGTGTCTAGACGCAATTCAAAATTGCGTTAAGCGTATTTAGTGCTTTAAATAAAATAAGCAGTAGATTTATGTGATGGAGTTGAGAAGTATTAACCTACCACAGTTCCAATTTCTTATAAAAAACGTCGGACGAACAAAGAAAATTATTGCGGTGCCTTAACAAATTTTATGTTTGAAACTGCAGGGCTACCACGAGCTCCATATGGTTATGGCTATGGCTGTAAAATTGTGTACAGAAGGCTGACCCACACATTCATTTTAATCTTGTGTTTGAATGTGTTGACACTGTTGACACGATTTTGACAGCCATAACCATAATATATATAACCATATCACCTGTATTTAACAACAAAAGTGCAATAAATTATTTAAATTTGAATTTGAAAGCCTCTACTAGGTAACTGTTTGATCATGTTTGTCCTCCATTTGCCTTCCCCGCGTCCTCGTAGCCTTTGACGAGGTTTTCTAATATGAATTTGATGGTCATTTTGTAGATGTGTTCTATGTTCGGAGTGTAACGTTCGCCTAAGGTCGTTTTTGCTGCTTGTAGGAATGGTTGCTCGATTTTCTGAAACCAAAGTTTGAACTTAAAATTACTATTTCTCTAATTAAACACCACCATTTTGTAATTACCAAAAGAAAATGCCGATTTTGGCTGCTGATAAACACATCCACGAAAAAACAAAAAAAATTAAGTCATAAAAAAATATCTTTAAATACCTAATCAAAATTTTTAGTCAAATATTGAGAAATGATTCAACAAGCAAAAATCATTTCATTCATAAACGCTAAATAGAACTAATAGCTAAATAGCTAATAGAACCGAACAGCGTATTTTTTTTCTCTTTCGTACTACGTAACTAATATGTCCATAATTTTATGCAGGATTACCATTTAATTACTTTGTCATTTTTATCGAAACTAAAAATTCTGATTGCACATTCATAATGTTCTACCCCTACTACATTACCCTAATTTTTCATCGTATCATTCGTATCGCTTCAGGGCTTGAGTAATCACCAGTTGCCTACAATATAAATCATCTACAAAAGATGCAAAGGCCTGCTTACTTTACTTTTACTTATTTTAATACTAATAGATTTCATTCATTGGTTAAGTAAAGATACCAAAGCGTAAATTAAAAGCTGACTTAGTGGTGAGATCAACACAGATCATGTTCTAGTAAAACGCGGTCACAAAAAGTTTAGTAAGGTTAATGCGTAGCGCGTAGCACCCTGTCTACGCTATGCCTACGAAGCTCTACGAAATGTAGACCACAGAAATACCGACCCTACCACAAGAGATAAGTAAAATAAGTGCACAGACCTTTGCATCTACTGTACATGATTGACATAGCGTCAGAAGCAACTGGTGGTTACTCAAGCCCTACTTGTGGGACGCTATAGTGCCTGGGACAGGATTATAGATGGAATAGGCTTGCCCAGCTATAGCATTCTGACAGCTTAGTTGCTCTAATTCACATGAAAGAAATGGTGCAGTGATGACTAAGCCATGAGTTTCCTCAAAATGTTTTCCTTCACATTGTGTGTGCATAAATATTCCAAAAACAAAATATAATTCATGACCGCATGGATTTGAATCCGCGACCTTTGGATCGGAAGGTGGGGTTACAACTACTAGGCCACTAATCCAACAAGAGATAATGTACAAGTTATTATTAACTCATTTGTAGTACTAATTGGTAAATAACGGCAAAGTTTATGTAGAACCAAGCCGTAGTTTGTTACTTGTTCTTCTGGGCTTGGTCGCGTCTAAACTCACCTAGCTTTAAGACGTTTCAAAGTGATCCTCGTGATACCACTGAATACACTTCGATTTGACTATAAAATAAACTATGAGATATACTTTTCGAAAAGTAAAATATTATCTATTTTACGAAGTCTACAAGCTCGAGAAAACGGTTATTGGTTTTATAGTATCGTTTTCCAATACTTAAGTTCAAAAACCCAAACATCGTTACCTACAATACCCATGGAAATGCTTATAAGATTATGCGAGATTAGGGAGCCGAAAGGCAATTTGGAACGTGAGAAGATTAAAGCCCAATTTACTTTGAAATTTTGATCCTGAAACGAAAACAAAGCTTTAATTTTCAACCTCAGAGACTTCGGGTATCAAAATAGGTATAAAAGATGCTTTGGCCACTGATTCCACGTCGAACAAGTCGGCTGACATTGACTGATTTGCTTATCAATTCTTCATCATCATCATCAGCCTGAAGAAGTCCACTGCTAGACATAGGCATCCCCTACACATTTCCAGGAAGAACGATTCTGAGCCTTTTCCATCCACCGACTTCCCGCGATGTTAAAAATGTTGTCGGTCCATCTGGTGGGTGGGCGCCCTGAGTTTGGTCTTCCGGTTCGTGGTCGCTATTCGAGAACCTTTGTTCCCCAACGGGTGTCGGTTCTTCGAGCTATATGACCTCCCTTTGCCACTTCAACTTACTAGTTCTAAGAGCTATGTCGGTGACCTGGGTTCTTCTACGGATATCCTCATTTCCGATTATATTCTTAGGTAAATCAATTCTTAGGTAGATAAAAATGTAGTGTGTAGTTACCCAAAAGTTTTCAGCCTTGAAGCCCTCCACCTGATGATGTGTGGCGCCCACGTGTCTGATGTAAGCGAAGAATGTGTCCACGTCTCCCAGACCTTTGATACCTACGTCCAGTGTGTGCATTACCTGAAAGTATAGAAGTTCTTTGTGAAAGAAATCTTCTAGGGAAGAACTACCAACGTACCTATTTCTGTCGCCAAGCAATGATTCTTACCATTTGTTGTATTCCAATTTGAAGTGTTATGGATGCTGATATAGGAAAAACATTACAAATCAGAGGATGTAGTACCACATAGGACTATGAATTCGGGTAAATTATATTATTGACGTGATAACGTCTTATAAATCGATGGAGCCGGCTGCACGCACGAAAAAACATGACTCATGCGTCGTTACGTCGTTTCGTCGTTCCATTTACCTGAGCCCGAGCCCGGGTCGGGTAATGGGTAAGGGTAAATGAGGGTAAGGGTTCAGTCTGGGTCCGGGTCCGGGTCCGGATTTTCATTCAGTTTCATTCAGTTCCATTCAGTTTCATTCAGTTTCATTCACATTCAATTCAATTCAGTAAAACTAAAATTTTCTTTTGAAAAATGCAACCATTCCATCAGTATTTTCTTATGACGTTATCACGTTCAACTATCGTCAGTAAACCGACTTTACAGACAACCGATTTTTTTATTTTTACATATTATCCAAACGGGACATTGGATGGAGAAAGCCTAGTAGGCCTACCATGAGCTCTGTCTCTGGATCTGGTTTTGAGTCTGTGTGAGTGCTCACCAACGCATTATACTGTGCGAGTGACGTTTTGACGTAGGATTTATTTAGTCAACACTCACACAGACTCAAGACCAGGAACAGTGACAGAGCCAGACAGAGCTCATGATAGGCCTACAGGATCGTTCCTGGAAATTTACAAGATATGTCCGGCAGTAGACTTTTTCAGGCTATGTATATTATGATTACATATTTCAAGCTTTAATAATAATATTAAAATCACCTTCGTAGCATGTCCAGCCAGTTCCTCAGAATGTGCCAGCGCCTCAGACTTGTGCAGTTCCACAAAGTCGTCGAAAAGATGGAGCAAGTCTTCGTTTTCTTCAAATAATCTGAAATCCATGAAGGTTTCGTCAAGATATTTGTTTATTCAACAGGCAATACATATTTATTCTGCTACTTCTATTTCTATCTTGTTCTTTGGCTGCTGTAACTTTGCAGATGTGAACTTCAGACTCTGAAGTAAGCAGTTCATGTCTAAGGCCTTGCGCACATCTAGAACGCTAAGGTGTGTGCAAGGCTTAAATTACCTTATAGCTCTAGGCTTTTGGGTGATTAGTGAAATTCTACATCCAGACAATGAAGATTTTCTATTGTTTTTTTGCAGACAAACCCTGACAAAGCCGGAGAGAAGCTCTGACTCGGTATTAATTAAACGTCAGTTTGAGCACCCGCGCTAATTTCGCTCAAACTATGCCTACATAATAGCCCCTTCCCACCGGTGCGTGATATCGCGCACCAGCCCGCACCAGCTCGCACGACACACCATGGGAACGGTCTCGTGCGCCGAGGTGCGCGGTAGCACAGGAGTCTTTTCTCTGTGCGTTGCCGTGCGTCGTCGTGCGCGGTGCGTGATGATCTGCAGAACCACGCACCGTAGGAAGGCAGCATAAGAAACTGAACTGTGTGATGTTAATTATTGAACGAGTAAAATACCCGTTTCAGTGTGTGTTATGATCGTGAAAGTTCCATGAGAAACTGTTATTTAATCAAACTTTCACAGTTTGCAAACTTGATTCGTTGACAGTTTCGTAGCCATGTAAAGGCATGCGTACATCTAAGCTATGGCGATGGCGATTAGCTGAAACGCATTCAAATATCGCTGTTATATTTGACAGCGTTTCAGCTGATCGCCATCGTCATCGCCTAGATGTGCGCTGGCCTTTAACTCAGTATACTTACCAAAGTTTGTTTGATCTTGCGGCAAGAAACTTAATTACGCTTGGGTTATTATGCCTTCCTAATTTAATTTATTATAAAGGTCGCGGGAATTCGGTGAATGGCGAGGGCTCCAAATGACTTCCCTAAAATGAATGAGGAATGTCTACCTATATCCAGCAGTGGATTGCTAATTAATCATCATGGGAAAAAACAATTTATTATATCTGAAGTTATTATAAAAAGCACCCCAAAATAAAATTAATATAAATTTTTCAATTGATTATTACAGTTTTGTTTTTAACTTTTTAGTTCAATTGGTTATCTAAGCGTGATTTTTTAGTTATTTATAACGCTTTTATTAGCTTCACCTGTATGTATGTATGTATGTATGTAACCGTCCGTATAATCATTTTTTTTTATTTTTTTTTTTTCTTAGTATTGCATTGTCATCGACCTTTGACAGGTGTGCAAAGTTTGAATCAAATCTGATCGTTCAAAGTAGGTTTTTTTTTTATTTTTTTTACTTCTTTTCATTTTTTTTTATTTTTTTTTTCATATTATTGCATTGTCATCGACCTTTGACAGGTGTGCAAAGTTTGAATCAAATCTGATCGTTCAAAGTAGGACAAAATCGAGCTCAAAGGGGTCGGTTACATATACATACAAGCAAACTTACATACAGGTGAAGCTAATAAAAGCGTTATAATAAATTATAGTTTAAAAAACTAAAAAAAAACGCTTTTATAACTAATTGAACTAAAAAGTTAAAAATAAAACTGTAATAATCAATTGAAATTTTATATTATTGTACAAAAAGCGTGGCGTGCTTTTTATAATAACTTCAGATATAATAAACTATTGATAAAATATTTACAACAATCAAAATCAAGCCCCCCACGCTTTTTGTACAATAATATAAAATTTCAATTGATTATTACAGTTTTATTTTTAACTTTTTAGTTCAATTAGTTATAAAAGCGTTTTTTTTTAGTTTTTTAAACTATAATTTATTTTTTACTTTTTAGTATTTTTTTATTTTTTCATATATTTTTTTCATATTATTGCATTGTCATCGACCTTTGACAGGTGTGCAAAGTTTGAAACAAATCTGATAGTTCAAAGTAGGTTTTTTTTTATTTTTTTTTCATTTTTTTTTATTTATTTTTTTCATATTATTGCATTGTCATGGACCTTTGACAGGTGTGCAAAGTTTGAATTAAATCTGATCGTTCAAAGTTTTTTTTTTTTATTTTTTTTATTTCTTTTCATTTTTTTTTATTTTTTTTTTCATATTATTGCATTGTCATCGACCTTTGACAGGTGTGCAAAGTTTGAATCAAATCTGATCGTTCAAAGTAGGACAAAATCGAGCTCAAAGGGGTCGGTTACATACATACATACATACATACATACATACATACATACATACATACATACATACATACAGGTGAAGCTAATAAAAGCGTTATAAAAACAGGCCTTTGCATCTATTGTAGATGATTTAAATAGCACAACTGTTTTTTCATGTTGTTTTGTGCCTGGGGCAGAACTTTTAAATGGAGTAGGCTTGCCCGGCACCTCACCATTCTGATAGCTAAGACAACCTAATCCACAGGAAAGACATGGTCAATACGTGCGGAGTTGACTAAGCCGCGGGTTTTTGATTTTGTGGTGTGTGGTGACTAACATTTTGACGGAGTTATAAATAGATAGAGCTTGCATTTATATGCAGAAACATACATTCATCCAAGCCATCCAATAACATATTATTGTATTTTGTATTCTTGTATTTGAGGTATGATTTACGCTATAAGAACTACATAGACCAAAGCGTATGTACATATGTGCAAGTCTGTATAATAATGCCGTGTCCGTTTCCCTTTCGATGCAATGTGTGTTGAATTTTGCCCCTGAGTATACAGACATTTTGATTACCTGACGTTGTGCTACCTAGACGTTCTGCTATACAGACCATCTGATAGTTGGACGTTTTGCTACTTGGTCATTTCGCTAATTAGTCTTACTGCTCATTAGATCTTTATATCTTTTGCTCTATTGGACATTTTGCTACTTAGACCTTTTGATCAGGAGGCGTTTAAAATATACAGGGTTATTCATTATTAGCTGCAAATACTCAGGAATTAGGTTCAACAAATAAAATAAAAAATATTTATGAAATGATTTTTTTTAAGTTTTGTTATGAAAATCGATAAAGGAATCATTGGCGCCTGACCTATTTTGACCTTTGATCCGCGCCCGCGCGCCGTGAGTGACACTCTGCGTTCAGTCACCGCCTGGGTGGGTCATCGTCCTGTTCTCCATGGCAATCATTATGCAATAGCCGTAAAGAAATTAATAAAAATAAAATTTTGATCCAAAAAATGGAAAAATTTTTTGATCAAATTTAAAAATAATAATTTCATAAATATTTTTTATTCTATTTGTTGAACCTAATTCCTGAGTATTTGCAGCTAATAATGAATAACCCTGTATACCACATTTGATCAAATCCACCCTTAGTAGCTATATGAGACATGACTCAGAGCCCATTTATTTATACAAAGTACGCTGCATTTTGTAAGACCTTGAGTCTGTAATTACCTAATTCGAAGTTTAGTCATAAAGGCTGTTTTATTACCGGCTACAGATCGTGATGAATGTTCATTATTATAAGTTTAATCCCTCGTTCAAGGTAAGCTATTTTAATAAAACCACTCCCTACGAAGTTTACAAGGCGCGATCGGGTGAATTATGTGGTAGACAAAGATGTTTGTTCTCTGTTTGGTACTAGATGGTGTTGTGTGAATTAAATAATGCGGACAAACCACACAACACTATCTAGCCCCAAACTAAGCACTAACTATGGGAACCAGATAGCTGATATAATACATCTTTTTGTAAATACATACTTATAATACAATATAACACCCAAACAGAGAACAAACATCTACGTTCGCCATACAAATATTGGTTCTCGTGGGAATCGAACCCACGCCTTCTGGCGCAGAAGGCAGAGGGCGTGGGTAACTGAGCTGTGAAGGCAAATTTACCACATTATTTGTTCATTTATTTTGATTCAAAATAAAACTTACCTGCCGCCCAAAAATTTGATCAACTGTTTGAGTGTCACAAGTCATCGTAGGCTTCATACTATAACAACAAACAAAGACCTATTACGTTGAACTATGATATGAGCAAGATTGTCTGTATATCCAATTTGACTACTGTAAAGGTACAACCTGTTAGCCTACCACAAGCTCTGTCTGGCTTTGTCTCTGGCTCTGGTTTTGAGTCTGTGTGAGTGCTCACCAGTGTATTATACTGTGCGTGTAATAGTGACATATGATTTATTTAGACAGCACTCACAGACTCAAAACCAGCAGGGCTACCACGAGCTCCATATGGTTATGGCTATGGCTGTCAAATTGTGCATAGATAGGCTAACCCACACATTCATTTTCTTCTTGGGTTTGAAATTATGCCAAAAGCAAGCCAAATTAAATTGCTTAAAAACTAGGAACCCTTATTTTTTAGTAGCAACATAATTGTGTTTATATTTCTACTGAAATGCTTGATTTTTGAATAAAGCTTATTCTATTCTATTCTATTCTATGTGTTGACACAATTTTGACAGCCATAACCATAACCATATGAAGCTCATGGTAGACCAGCAGAGCCAGAGACAGAGCCAGACAGAGCTTGTGGTAAGTATACTGAATGGGTATCTAAAACGAGGCATGTCCGCATCATATAGGGCTGACAATAGCCAGTGTCTGTGGGCCTGCAATTGTTCCGAGTAGGGCATGGCTGGCGTGACCTATTACTTTAATTAATGCTGAGGTTTTGTACAGAAGTCTACTGTAGGAACGTACGTAGCTATAAGACGTTTCAAAGTGATTCTTGTGAACTGAATTAAACGATTTTGACTTTGACTTTGAACAGTTAAAGGCCTAGGTCGCTGATGATAGCGATCAGTGAAACGCTGTCAAATATCGCTGTAAAATTTGACAGCGTTTCACTGATCGCCGACGCCAGCGGCCTGCAAACCAGAGAACAACGAAAAATGTGAGGCCATGTTTAAAATGTAAGGCCTAGTAGACTTATTAGCAACTACATTTCAGTTTTATAAGTTTTTCGAACTTTAAACTTGTTTACTCATGCTTATATTATTTAATGCAATTATTTTGTTGCATATATGAGGTCTAATAGGGCTTCAGCATTTTTTGAGGTGGGAAAAAAACAATAAACAGCGTCCCTGTCACGGTAACCGACACTTTTTCGGCAAAGATCGTCGAACTTCGCCAAAAGTCGTAATTGTTGAGTTTTTCACTTTTGCCCTCATTCCCAGAGAGCCACTGTTTTTTTTATTTAAATGCTCTAAGATCATTTAAATAAAAAAAACATAGTATCATGACGAGAATGAATACATGAATGAATGAACGAATGAATTTATTCGCTTGACGTATGGTCAATAATGAAAATCTTTATATTAATAATAATGTTAGTACTTATAGTGTACCTATACAGCTTTGAACTTCGTGACAAAAAGATAAATGATAAAATTGATGTCACACGTAACAGTCACATTTTCTATGAAAAGCGGAGTTATGGCCTCATTTCAAAGCCTCCAATTGTTCCCGGATAAAACCATAATTTATCATCGCACAAACACCAAGGCCGTGATTATAACCCATGATATTTCCGTGAATCTTCCTTTGTCAACTTGAAGGGCCGACGTGCCTATAGTGTTACCGTATTTTATACAAGTATAATCGTGACTATAGCTACCCACCGATATTATCATTAATCATTACTTTAAAATCAGAAATAATGAAATTAGAGTAATTCTATCTCATTTAATTGGAGATTCAATTAGTGCAAATTAACAATTAACAAAAATTTAACAATTCAACCATTTAGTGTAAGAGAACTAAAATGTAAAAAATATAAGTTTAAAAACTTGTGAAACCGACTTTATGGCCAAACTGCTGAACCGATTTTGATGAAACTTCTATGGGACTGAAATTTTACCTTCAATCCGAAACACAGCGACACTGCAAGGCGACAGAAATAGGCATGATGGTGATATTTGCCCGGACTCTACAAAGAACCCTGCTATGTATACAAATATACAGAACTAGCGGCCGCCCGCGGCTTCGCTCACCCCGTTACCGTTCCCGTTAAAAAAAAAACATATTTATTCATCTTTTATACCTTCTCTGGTTTATATAATATACCTGAAATAACCTTTCAGATAAAAAAAGAGTTAATGCGATAACAAAAGAAAGCACCACTGAATTAAGTACCTCCTCATTTGATATGAAGTCGGTTAAAAAGGGATCATAAGAAAAAAATGCGATTTTGAAGACTAAATATTTTGTTAACAGTTTTTGTTATTTTATCTAACCTACCCTGAAACTGTACACAATCCCTCCAGCACGTTTTATTGACCATCCAATTATGATCAAAATGATCAAGTCAAAATAACCTTTGATCATCAATGAATTGAACCATTCACACTGAATGAAAAAGTGAGATTCCAATTACGATTGAAGATCCTACCTGTAGGCCTATCATGAGCTCTGTCTGGTTCTGTCTCTGCTTCTGGTTTTGAGCCTGATGTGAGTGTTGACTAAATTAATCCTACGTCAAAACGTCACACACACAGTATAACGCACTGGTGAGCACTCTAATAATCTTCTTCTTCTAAATATATAAAACTCTTACGTTACTGACTGACTGACTGACAATCAACGCTCAGCCTAAACCGTATGTCCTAGAAGCATGAAACTTGGAGGGTATGTTTTTTTTATAGCATAGGGGTGCACTAAGAAAGGAAATTGGAAAATGATTTCTCTAAGCGGAGAAAAAGAGGAAACACTTTTAAAAGAAAAATCAAAACACAGCAAGCATAAGCATAAGTACAAATGACTCTCTTGGAAGCATGGAAATTGGTGGGGAGGTCTCTTGTTTATGTTCGATTCTGTCCATCCCAAGGTTGCCTAGTAGAGATCGCTGTTAGCGATAAGGCCACCCATTGTTTTACTGTGAATTTTTATTTTTAAGCAAAATACTGTATTCCTGTATGTTTCATAGTAATCAATAAAGAGTTATCTATCTATCTATCTATGTTAGCACCAGGAGACGGACACATGACTTTTTATCCTGAAAATGTACCGGAAACGGGGCATAAAGACAACGGGGCGAGTGAAGCCGCGGGCGGCCGCTAGTAAATAATAAAAGCCGTTTATTCAGAACATATTATTTACAATAATACATTTAGACTGGTTTAGTTATATTTATTTCAATTGTGTTATGTGTGCCCTTTGACATAGGCCTCCTCCAATGCCTTCTATTTTACTCTGTCATTTGCACATCTTGACCATACTCGTAACTTTCCTCCTGTTACTTGCTTCGATATCGTCTCTCCAACGCTTGTGATTTTGTGTGGTGAGCACTCACACAGACTCAAAACCAGAACCAGAGACAGAGCCAGACAGAGCTCATGGTATAGGCCTACTGCTGAGTAATTAGACAATGAGACAGAGGGATGTGCAAACGATCAAGATATCCGCCAATAAGGATTCCATTTCCCTCGCTCGATTAGAAACGGAACAGAATTGTTTGTTTTGTAGTGAAAAAGGTTCATGTTTGTTATCTCCGGCCACGGTATACCCTTAAATCTCGTGGAAAAAAATGGCTGTGACATACGGACGGACAGACAGACAGACAGACATGACGAATCTATAAGGGTTCCGTTTTTGCCATTTGGCTACGGAACCCTAAAAAGACACGTCCAATGATTCTCATAAAAAAACCCGTATAAGCCGTCGAGCCTGGAATGACAAGTTAAAACTAAAATTAAAAGTGATCCTTGTTGTTTTAATAAATAAAAGTACGGCCACATCTAGGCAACAAGCTCCGATAGGTGACAGCGACTTTAAAGACTTGACTTTGTCTCTGACAATTGGTCAGAGACAAAAATAGGTGGCTAAGATTAGAATCTATCGTCAATTTCCCTGAAAGCTAAAAAATAATTCAGAAAATAATAATACAGGAAAAGCTATATTAATTTACGCAGGCGAAGACGCCACGAATCGTCTTTGATGTCCAAAACAATACTAGACTTGAAACAAAAACAAAGATGTTTTGTGGTGAGGCACAATGCCTCTACCCGGCATAATGATGGGAAACTCGACTACAGAACTCGCCAATCCATTGTGTGAGTGAAATAACTTTGCGTTCCCGGACTGAAAAAGTTTTTACTTATTTATTTAATCGTATGACAGGTACAGGTGCAATAGGCGTTACTATAATATATTAAAATCTTAACTAGAAAAAAACAAAGGTTTTACTAAATTTTATCAACTCCACCATGAATATTTTTTTTCGCGCACTTCAGTAGGTATTACCTATACTTTATTAAGATCGATGATAAGTACAAAAAACTGAACCTATATGCCAGCGATGTAGAATTTTCATCTGAAATCCCTGATTTACCACCCGTTTTCTTAAAATCATTTTATCGTTCTCACCATGAATTTAACTTTGAAAAGGCAGTTTAATACTCAAACTAGTGCAATTTGACTGTGAAATCGGGGCCGTTTCTAACGACTATTGGCCGCCCAAGGCTCGTGTGAATAGTTACAGTTGAATAACTTCACACCGGTGGGCACGATCGATACATTTAAGCCTCGGTGGACTGAGGCACGGTGTCGTTTTGTACGCTCAATTACGCCCTAGGCTATGAGGGCCGCACCGCACATGTATGCAATTCTACGTTGCCTGCAATCTCTATGTTATGGCTTACATCTGGTAACCATTGTGTATATTGTGTATAGCCACTGTGTATAAATATACAAGGTGGAATTTTGTAATGCCACCTGGAGGGAAAGTACTCTTAATACTGCAGATAGAAAATTTTACTCAAAGGAAACATTCCCTTATTTTTGAATAGAAAGCAATTTCTAAAATTAAAAATAAAATAATTTTTAATTTTTTTTTTTTTTTAAAGGAAGAAATTTATTCTTTTAAAAAATGAATTCGTTAAAAGAATAAATTTGTGTATCCAAGAGAATGGAGCCCATTTCAAGTAACTAATTAGTTAGTTAACCATTTTTTGTAAATAATTAAATTAATTTAAGATTTCCTGGTTTTTCTTTCATTTAATTTATCATGTTTGTTAGAGAGATTTCATCCTTATAATTGACCCTAACGATCGATGCAATAAAAGTACAAGGTATAATTATTCTGATTTTAGCCGGTTCGATTCCCGGGTGTGGGAGAAGAGAATTTTCGAAAATCTTTGAATGCAGTTTGCTTTCTATTCAAAAATAAAGGAATGTTTCCTTTGAGTAAAATTTTCTATCTGCAGTATTAAGAGTACTTTCCCTCCAGGTGGCATTACAAAATTCCACCCGTATACTTGCAAGCTTTAAATTAGAATCGCTTCATGAAGACATTTTTTTAACAAATTCTGTCGAATAGATTATGGTATATAATTTGGAAGGTAATTTTGTGAGCTGTCAAACCTGACGGGCGTAGACGTCCAACAGCACCTCAAAGAAGTTCGAGCAATGGCTGTGAGTAAGTAGACAGTTAGACAAAGACTCAAAGTAGCAAACTTGATCCTAAAAAAGCCAGCCATAGGGCTTGTTCTGCCTATTTATTTAGACGTCTTTTAAGCGAACTTTGACCTATTGCAATGATTTCCTGAATTTAGCTAGGAAATTTATTTAATTTTAAATCTTCTTGATATTTCTTGAAAGCTAGCAAAATTACTTTTCAAATGATATATCACAAATCATAAGTCACTGCATAAAAATTGTGTAAATATAGTCTCTAGATCTAGATTCTAGAACAAACCACCATGAAGCGATTCCAGTTTAAAACTCGCAATACCCCAGATAATATTATGACCCTATGTAATGCATACATAGGGTCGGTTTTGTATCTGGTGTGTTTTTTATAGCATGGGGTCTTTAATCTAATGAAAACATGAAGCTAGATATGACATAAAATTGTCTACACACACTTTGTACAATATGATCCTATTTTGGCACCATTTTCATCACTTTGTTTATATTACGTTATATCCTATTTTAAAAACATCCTCCTAATAGTATTATTTATGGCTGTCGATTCCCCATCTAAATAAAGATTCTATAGTGTACTATAATTAAACAATCAAGGTCCTCATGTGACGTAATACCGTTTAGCCGTGAAATTACTGGCACAAATTATAATTATTGGAATAAATCATCACACTGTTCCCCCGTAGTAGAGCTCTTTGTGAAGGGCTCGTCTGGGGAATTACTACCACCATGCCTATTTCTGCCGTGAAGCAGCATTGCTGATTCGGTTATGAAGTGTGTGGGACTGTGGGTATCGGTGAAATTACTGGCACGTGAGGCTGAACATCTGTATGCCTCAAGTTGACGGACGCAGGGCAGTGCATCATAGGCCACGTTCCTGACGTGCGCGACCTACAAAGCAATTCTATGTTATAGGCGATGGTTACCCTGGCCATATGCTCCATCAGCTAATTTGACAATATTTTATAAAAAAAAGTTACTGATGGAACAAATTTAAGGCCCACCTGATGTTAGGTGGTAACCATCGCCTATAACAAAGCCTTACCTTGCATCCATACAGATGTAGAGCCTCACGTGCCAGTAATTTCACCGGCACCCACACCCTTCAAACCGAAACACAGCAATGCTGCTTCACGGCAGAAATAGGCATATTCGTAGTACCTATATACTTCCCTGGACGAGCCCTTCACAAAGAGCTATTTAACCTACTACTACTAAATAGTACCTACACATAAATTATGTGTGATGATAATTTTTACCAATCGAATAATTCAGGTTAGTTTAGTATGAACGTCGGTGAAGTTTGATGGAGAGATACACCTCACAAAAGATAGATGGATTGTGTGAAAGATACAATGTGTGTTTAGGAAAGGAGCGAGTGCTAAGATGACGGATGATAGGGGAAAATGTATATAGCGAGAAATAGGGGAGAAATTTGGGTTCTTAGTACAGTAGGCATACCATGAGCTCTGTCTGGCTCTGTCTCTAGCTTTGGTTTTGAGTCTGTGTGAGTGCTCACCAGTGCATTATATTGTGTGTGTGACGTTTTGGCGTAGGATTTATTTAGTCAACACTCACACAGACTCAAAACAAGAACCAGAGACAGAGCCAGACAGAGCTCATGGTAGGCCTACAGCTAACCCAGCCTTACCGCCCGTCAAATAATATAAATATTGTAAACAATCCACACTACAGTATCTAGCCCCAAATTAAGCAGAGCCTGTGCTATGGAAACCAGATAAGTAGCTGAATAATACACATAATATATATTATTTTGTAAATACATACTTAGAATACAATACTAACACCCAGACAGAGAACAAACATCTGCATTCACCACACAAATACTTGACTAAATAGATTGATCATCATGCGCTAATGATGTTTGCAATTATAATAAAATAAGTAATGGCCCAAACACACCTAGTTCGCTGGCGGTAGCGATCAGTGAAACGCTGTCAAATATCGCTGTCAGATTTGAGATTTGACAGTTAAAGTGTAGTGATATTTTGATTTGATCGAAAATGTTTCAGATGTTTTTGGGAAGAAACGGCCATCTTTCTTCCTATGCCAAGTAGGGCCGACTTTGCCAGAAGACTGACGAATTGACGGAAAAGTATTTTATCTATGTAATATATTATCATCCATCATACTCATTAAACTACTTGACACTGGCAAAATTGATCCGAATAGGACAGATGCCATTCATTAAGAAGAAGAAGAGATTTGACAGCGAATATTTGACAGCGTTTCACTGATCGCTACCGCCAGCGAACTAGGTGTGCGCAGGCCTTTAGTTTGTACAATAGGTATCATCTTTATTACTTCCTCAAATGATCAACACTATCCGCAGCCAGATTTAAGCTATTGCTGGGCGTAGACTTCTTTTCTCTTGCCATGATAGTTTAAAAATCATGCAACTTAATTATGCAAAAATTTAAAAGCAGGAATAATGTAGAGGCTTCTCCATCCGCCGACTTCTTGCTATCACTGTCATGTATGACAGCGTTGCACTGATCGACATCGCAGACAGTTATCGACGATATCATTTCCATTCAGTAGTAAGTTTTAATAACAATCAAATAAATAAAATAAATATTGTGGAAAATTCACACAACACACACAACTATCTAGCCCCAAACTAAGCAGAGCTTGTACGATGGGAACCAGATTAGAATTAGAAATAAATAGAAAACACCCAGACAGAGAACAAACGTCTATGTTTAACGTACCTACAAATACTTATAGTGGGGATCGAACCCACGCCCTCCCCTGCGCCGAAAGCAGAATTACTACCAACTAAGCTGTGAAGGTTGTCGTCATTGATTATCTTGTGTAGACTGTACTGTTGACGAAACTTCAGCCTGAACCTATACGGCCTAGAACCTCTGAGTTTACGACCTCCCTACAACTTACGACCGTCAGCGTCAGTCAGTTCAAAGGACGAGAAACTACGTCATTTCTTGTCATGTAGGATTATCAATCTTATCTTACAGTAATAAGAACCTTGTACAAACTATTGTGGTACCTTATGTTTATGAGGAATCCAGGGCTCAAGTTAGTTTTTCATGATATTAGTATAGCTATAATATAATTAAAGCATAGATGCGATACACAGGCGTTTTAGAAACTTTTCCAACTGGGGAAGGGAACTTTAGCAAAAAAAATTGAAAATATTTGTATGTGTATAAAATATGTGTATAAAGTGATTCTTGCATCGTACTGAATAAAAAAATTTTGAGTTTGAGTTTGCTCTGCTTTCTGCGCCGTTTGTTCTCTGCCTGGGTGTTGTATTGTATTCTATGTATGTATTTACAAAATAAACTTATTTAAGTATTATATCAGCTATCTAGTTCCCATAGTATAAGCTCTGCTTAGTTTGGGGCTAGATAGTGTAGTGTGGGTTTTCCGCAATGTTTATTTATATTTATTAATTATAAGAACATAATATTGTTGATAATTGGTACTTACTTGATAAACAACAGTATCCCGGTCTTCTCGATCTCCCTGAAGATTCCTTTCCAGGATGCCAGCATACAGTACTGCTGCTTCCTGGTCAGTGGCGATCGAGGGTCGGAAGGTGGTGCCGGTCTGTTGATGGCATCATCATGATGGCTCACCTCTGATGCGGCTAACTTTGACAACTTGCAACCCATTGTATAAAAATGCTCCAAACTTTTTAGTCAAACCTCTCTTCATGCAGATTTTTGAATTTGGAAATCACAGTTGTCTTTTTTTAAATCGAACGAGATTTGAATTTTGATCCACAGAAAAAAAATCACAACGACACTTCGTGGTTTACAAAAAGTTTGAATAATTTAGTTCATTTTATGATTCGTAATTTTAAATTCCCACTTTTGTTCTTCACTCATTGGTTTCGTTTTTTTTCAGTACAATTTTTGTAGTAGTCCATTTTTAAAATTAATATATTGGAGATATTTTGTGATTTTTGACGCGTTTTTGGCTCAGTACCGTTTCGGCCGAATTATAATTATCTACTCTGGCTCACGGAGTATTCAAAAGCACTGAAGAAAATCAATTGCAATAATTCTGACCGATCTAATCTTAGACTATTTTTGTTCTGCGCGATTCAATGCTACTCAATAACTGAGTATAGGTAATATTTTCGAAGTATTCTCGTCTAAGAATTTACCGCACACAAATTAAAACTCAATTAACGGAATTCTATAACTCGTTATTTTTATATAACGTAGGCTAGTAATTTTCCGTTGAACTATGCTTAATTTTAGTTGTGTTTTGGTTGATGAATTTGTTGTAACTAAGGGCGTACAGTTCTATTGAACAATAGCTAGTGATGGGACATTACAAAGCAAATTTATACATCCAAACTACTTTTACAAACATACCTACAAAACTTTTTTTATATTAAAGTGCTTTGCGGTTGTAAACTGTTTTACAGCATGTACCACTTTCGTATTATATTATCTGAGGTTTAAGCATGATCTACGACCTCGTACGAAAATATTGTTCCATACAAATAAATACTGACATTGATCTCTTTTATAAAATTCTTTTTTGTTACGCAACCTTTTTATTCGCTCTCCGAAATTATTAATACAAATAGCTTCACCACGAAGAGAATCAATATTGACGTCTCATAAATTGTGCGCAAAAATTGCGATTAAAGCCTTGGGCTAAATATATTCAAATTCGCTTACAATATTGGGTGAGTAAAGTTCGGTAAAGTTCATATTTTTCCTTCGAAATGGTTGTAGCTACTGAATGTTAATATTTCACAGAATTCAGAGAAGTTTTCGGTATTTCAGTATTCGTGCGCTGACCTACGAAATCCAATTTGTTGATGTTCGGCTACAAGAGGTATTCGAGAGACGTGTGACGCGAGACCAAATTGGTGTAACTTAGTTCGAACGTGTTAGTTTCGACGCCGCTGGTAATGGCAGTATGCTATAAATTTATCACGCTGTCGGCATTTTCAGAGTCAACAAGTTATATTATTACTTGTAATATATATACTTAGTATTTTGAGACCTCACCATGTAACATAATAATTGCATATTAATTTTATAGTGTTAGTGTTAGGGGAAGGTCGCGGGTTCAAATCCCGCTCGGCTCTTAACTTTTGGGACATTATAAAAATAATAATTGCATTAAATAATATGAGTATGAGTAGTAGATTTCGACAAAAAACGAAGCCCCTTAAAAAAATTAAAGTTATTTTTTTTTAATGCAATGTATTTATTTTAGACTAGCTGACACCCGCGACTTCGTCCGCGTGGTTAGTTTAAAGTCATAGTTTGAGTTCGTTTAAAAGAAACTATTTTATGGTGGAAAGCGGACAACTATTGATATGTTTTCACTGTTTTTTGCTTATATTTTGAGAGTTATTTTTCGTGAATTTGCCTTAGTGGCTAAGTTGGGTTATGTATGCGTTGGTTTTACATGACCAAGTTCTGGTTACCTTAGTTTTGAGTTTGCATTCAAAACTATATAAAGTGTGTTCGAAAGATGGTAACTGCTGTTGTAGCCGATTTTTTTCAGCTGTGTTTAGTTTTGGTATGATAGGTGCTTCCCGCGATTTTGTCTTGGTGGTTATCATCGGTTTTTTTGTAAACATTTGTGTGTATTAAAACCTGGTGACAAATGCTGCGGTAGCTGAATTTTTTTTAATGTTTTTTTGCGTATTTTGTAAAGCTCTTTTTCGTGATTTTGTTTAAGTGGCTAATTTGGGCTATCGTATTCGTTGGTGTATAATTGAATCTTGTTTTTTTAGTTTGATATGATCAAATGCAAGTTACCATCGTTTTGAGCTTGTACTTTAGAGTGTCTTTGAATTTGAAGGTGAGTGCTGTTGCAGCCGTTTTTTTTCAGCGGTGTTTAGTTTAAGTATGATAGATGATTCCCGCGATTTTGTCTTGGTGGTTATCATCGGTTTTTTTGTAAACATTTGTGTGTATTAAAACCTGGTGACAAATGCTGCGGTAGCTGAAAATTTTTTAATGTTTTTTTTTGCGTATTTTGTAAAGCTATTTTTTGTGATTTTATGTTATATTAGTGGCTTATTTGGGGTTTCGTATGCATGTTGGTCTATAATCGAATCTGAATTTTTAATTTGACATGACCAACTGCTGGTTACCATAGTTTTGAGCATGTACTTTAGAGTGTCTTTGAATTTGAAGGCGAGTGCTGTTGTAGCCGATTTCTTTCAGAGGTGTTTAGTTTAAGTTTGATAGATAATTCCCGCAATTTTGTCTAAGTGGTTATCTTTGGTTTTATTGTAAACCTTTGTGTGTATTCAAACCTGGTGACAGATGCTGCGGTAGCTGAAAATTTTTTAATGTTTTTTTTTGCGTATTTTGTAAAAGCTATTTTTTGTGATTTTTTGTTATATTAGTGGCTTATTTGGGGTTTCGTATGCATGTTGGTGTATAATCGAATCTGAATTTTTAATTTGACATGACAAACTGCTGGTTACCATAGTTTTGAGCATGTACTTTAGAGTGTATTTGAATTTGAAGGCGAGTTCTGTTGTAGCTGTTTTTTTTCAGCGGTGTTTAGTTTAAGTATGATAGATGGTTCCCGCAATTTTGTCTTGGTGGTTATCATCGGTTTTTTTGTAAACATTTGTGTGTATTAAAACCTGGTAACAAATGCTGCGGGAGCTGAATTTTTTTTAATGTTTTTTTTTTGCGTATTTTGTAAAGCTATTTTTTGTGATTTTATGTTATATTAGTGGCTAATTTGGGGTTTCGTATGCGTGTTGGTGTATAATCGAATCAGATTTTTAATTTGACATGACCAACTGCTGGTTACCATAGTTTTGAGCATGTACTTTAGAGTGTATTTGAATTTGAAGACAGGTGCTGTTGTACCTGATTTTTTTTCAGCGGTGTTTAGTTTAAGTATGATAGATGATTCCCGCAATTTTGTCTAAGTGGTTATCTTTGGTTTTATTGTAAGCCTTTGTGTGTATTCAAACCTGGTGACAGATGCTGCGGTAGCTGAAAATTTTTTAATGTTTTTTTTTGCGTATTTTGTAAAAGCTATTTTTTGTGATTTTTTGTTATATTAGTGGCTTATTTGGGGTTTCGTATGCATGTTGGTGTATAATCGAATCTGAATTTTTAATTTGACATGACAAACTGCTGGTTACCATAGTTTTGAGCATGTACTTTAGAGTGTATTTGAATTTGAAGGCGAGTTCTGTTGTAGCTGTTTTTTTTCAGCGGTGTTTAGTTTAAGTATGATAGATGGTTCCCGCAATTTTGTCTTGGTGGTTATCATCGGTTTTTTTGTAAACATTTGTGTGTATTAAAACCTGGTGACAAATGCTGCGGTAGCTGAAAATTTTTTAATGTTTTTTTTTTGCGTATTTTGTAAAGCTATTTTTTGTGATTTTATGTTATATTAGTGGCTTATTTGGGGTTTCGTATGCATGTTGGTCTATAATCGAATCTGAATTTTTAATTTGACATGACCAACTGCTGGTTACCATAGTTTTGAGCATGTACTTTAGAGTGTCTTTGAATTTGAAGGCGAGTGCTGTTGTAGCCGATTTCTTTCAGAGGTGTTTAGTTTAAGTATGATAGATGATTCCCGCAATTTTGTCTAAGTGGTTATCATTGGTTTTTTTGTAAACCTTTGTGTGTATTCAAACCTGGTGACAGGTGCTGCGGTAGCTGAAAAATTTTTAATGGTTTTTTTTGCGTATTTTGTAAAGCAATTTCTTGTGATTTTATGTTATATTAGTGGCTAATTTAGGGTTTCGTCTGCGTGTTGGTGTATAATCGAATCAGATTTTTTTAATTTGACATGACCAGCTGGTTACCATAGTTTTGAGCATGTACTTTAGCCGTTTTTTGAAGCGGTGCGGTGTTTAGATTCGGTACGATAGTTGTTTTCCGCGATTTTGTCTTTGTGGTTACGGTGGGGTTAATGTAAACTTTTGTGTGTATTCAAATTTGGTGACGGATGCTGCGGTAGCAGATTTTTTTTTACTGTTTTTTTGCGTATTTTGTAAAGCAATTTTTTGTGAATTTTCATGAAACTTTTTTCCTTTTTTTTCTTCTTTTAGGAAAATAATTTTCCAATTTTCTTTCTTAATGCACCTTTGCTCTATAAGAGCAACACATCTTCCAAGTTTCATGCTTCTAGGACTAATGGTTTAGGCTGTGCGTTGATTTTTCTTTAAACCATTTTTCCCCTTTTTCTCCTCTTCGGGAAATAATTTTCCAATTTCCTTTCTTAGTACACCTCTACGTTATAAGAGGAACATACCCTCCAAGTTTCATGCTTCTAGGACTAACGGTTTAGGCTGTGCGTTGATTGTCAGTCAGTCAGTCAGTCAGTCAGTAACGAAAGAGTTTTATATATTTAGAAGATAGAAGATAATAGATAGTAAAGGGCAAAAGTTAAAATATATGACCAGAAAAAAGTTGCATTATACTTAATTGTAGTTTTGTTTATTATGATTATTTTATTAATTAAGTGAAGTCCCATCACTGGCCCCATTGTTTATGGCGTGCGTCGCAATTGTATGATAATATTGTTTCCTTTTATGATTTTATGGCTATGATACGTCATAAAGTTGCGAGTGAAATTGATGAGCCATTTTAAACTCTATCACGCCGCGTTAAAGCCGTCGTTGTTAATTTTATCGCGGTTTTATCTGGAATTAGGTTTTGTTTAAGGAAACTGTATCCATATTTAGTTACCTTGTTGGGAACGCTTTGAAAGTTGGCTAGACAACAATTATGTATCATACACAGTGTTTCGTGAAAATGATACATTTTTTAGACGTGACAACGTCTTATAATTCGATGGAGCCGGCTGCACGCACGAAAAACATGACTCATGCGGCGTTACCTCGCTCTGAGGCGTTCTATTTAAGGCTTGAAGTGCAAGCGAGAGCGCGGAACGAGCGACAACGAGGCACAATCGGCCTCCGCGTTCGGCAACGTTCGACATAATATTATTATGTAGCTCTCCTATATACTTGAGTGAGCGATGCGTCCGCGTGGACAGCTGTATGACGTTGTCACGTTCAACTATGTACCATCAGTAAACCGACTTTACAGACAACCGATCTTTTCTTCTGACACGCGTGTATGGTGAAAGGATTTTAAGTACACCTCAAAGAGGCTCCGTTCGCGCATTTGGGACATGTTTTTCGAACTTTTTAGGTTCTATGACATGCCGGATTCCTCACAAAGTTTTTTTTCACTTCTTGAGAGTACTAGCATAGTGCATGACATTTTTTGTAAGAAAAACTCATTGGTACATGACTAGATTTGAAGTGTCTAAGTATACCTAAGTAGGTACTCGGTTAAAATGACAAAATTACTCACCTGTGTTGAAGAGTTAAACAAAGTTTTCTAAAAAAAGATCTACTTATTATTTGTGATTATTTAATTATAACCAAATCAACACTTAATTACACCGATTTTACAATTTTAAATAATACATTACATACAACACATTCATCGCATACGTAATTAAATTATTTTATAAGTTATCTATATATTAATAATAATATAAATTAGTAACAATACTCGTTAAGTAATGACTAAAATTATTTAAGCGTTTACATTTGAACAATAGAAGAGGACAGTGTTTCTAAACATTTTTAGTTTTTCAAATTTACAGGTGAAGTTAATCTATAAATTTTATAATTAATTCACAAATTCATTTTTAATAAATAACTTAGATGAATTTGACTATGCAAATTTTAGAAAATATACTTAGAATAAATTACGAAGATCATGTTTAAAACCGTAAAAAAAATGTTTATAACACAATAAAGGCATGGTACACCTATGAACAATAGTTAATAATTGTATTTGCAAAAGAATACAAGGCTAAATAATTTGGTTTGCATGAAAAGGAAAACCACTTTATTTTGCCAAATTTGTTAAATTTTAGAATAAATGTTCAAAACATTCATAAATTATGACGTATACACGCCTGAATCGGGCGGCATTAAGGCAAAGACCACCGTCGATAAATTACTCGCTCGCACATTTTGACTCTTTGAAATATAAAAATATAACTTATCTGGTTTCGTACTTGGGTAAACTTGTAAATAGAAAAACATGTTAGGATCATTTTATTTTTGTTAAACTGTGTGAATTGGATTTTACAAGATAGTAGCCTGCGATTTTCTGTGATTAAGTTCAGTGTTTTTATATCATTCAAAAGATCAAAATGTGCGAGCGAGAAGTAGTTCACGGAGTTCAGCGTCTTAATAATTGTATTTCAAGAATTACTTTCTGATAATAAATTAATTTAATATTTCATAACGTTTACATTTAAACCAATTTTTGACTAGCCTCTAGCTCAGTTGGTAGTAGCTCTGCCTTCCGCGCCGTAGGTCGTGGGTTCGATCCCCACCGAGAACAAATATTTGTGTGGTGAACATAAATGTTTGTTCTCTGTCTGGGTGTTATATTGTATTCTAAGTATGTATTTACAAAAAAAAAATGTATTCAAGTATATTATATCAGCTATCCGGTTCCCATATTACAAGCTCTGCTTAGTTTGGGGCTGGGTAGTGTTGTGTGAATTGTCCACAATATTTATTATTTATTTATTTATTATTTAACTTTGTTATTATTCAAGTTTTGCATAATAAAGTTATTTATGAAGCCTTTCACCGACTGAACGCTTTAGTTAAAAGATTATTAACAATTAATTAAACTTTCTTTACAAATAAACAGACAACAAACAACCAAATTACTTCAAGAAATCAAGTCTCTATAAACGATAGTAGCAGATCATAGTACCTACTTTCTTTCTTTAAAGGAAAATACAATCTTTAAATCTTTCTGGAAAGAAAGATTGTGCCTACATCAAACTCAGAACCACAACTTTATACAGGGTTATTCATTTTTAGCTACACAAACTGACAGGGCCTAATTTTTGGGCCGTGAACATTTGTTTGGCCGAATCAATTGAATTGTTAAACTTTAAAAAAAAAACTCGGGATTGTCATAACAAAACTTTAAAAAATTATTTCAAAAATATTTTTCATTTTATTTGTTGCACCTAATTCCTGAGTATTTGCAGCTCATAATGAATAACCCTGTATTAGTATAATATGAGTATAATCATTAATCACACACATAACTACACAACTTCCACTTAATTACTTACTTATTAATATAGAGCGACAAACTACTAATTTTATGACAGTAAAGAAAACTACTTATTTTGGACAGTAAAGTGATATAGTGATTTTTACACAGTGTTTGTTTACTAAAATATTAACTGATGAGATAGCGTTTTCACCATTTTTGTTTATCCATAAAATTATAAAAAAAGATGAATAGTAAATGCACATAAGTGTCATTATTTTAAACATGTGTTAAGTAGCTATTTAGTTAATGAATTGTTAAAAAAAATGGGTTTACAACATTAACAAATTTTATTAAAAAAACTTTTGGCATTGTAATTTTCACTGTGGAAATTTCATATTTTCGGGTTTTAGGTATAAAATGTTTCCTAACAAATTCCTATCAGGCTTTAGTCCAAAAATATGTTTTGTAAATATTTCTAAAATAGCAGACATAGTACCTAAAACTCACCTGGTATTAAAATATGTAGATAATACTGTTTTACTGTTATTAAGATAAGAGGTATCAAGTTTCAAAAATACGTTTCAGATCTGCAGCCTAATTCTCGGGCCGACCGAGATCGTTTTGCAATTTTATTTTATTGCTTCTTTTCGAAGAGAGAATGGATGATTTCTTTAAGTAATTCATCGACCTCATCGTAGAAGCCTCGACAGCTACGATTTACGGAAAACGTAGAAAAAGTGCGGGGTTGTGCAATGCCAATATGTATTTAGGGGACATTGAAAATCTTGGTCGGCCCGAGAATTAGGCTCCAGAACCTAAACTAAAAGGGAGATATGCATCTGATTAATACTTTTTTAGAGATTTGTTTTTACAAAACTACATACTGCAAGAACTAAATATAATATGTATAAATAAATAATTTATCTCAGCTTTATTACGCAGATTACATCAAGTCATCAGGGTAATGGTTACTTTTAAAACATTATTAAATATTTGAGACTCGAGTGCTTTGAAATTTTGAAGTATGTAGTAACAACGATAAAAAAACATCGGGAAGACAAATTATTAATAATAATTCAATGTGCGTCCTTAGAAACGCTAATAATATGATTAATATTATAATAACTATTTACTGGACCAGCCAAAATATAATTAAAGAATAATAAAACAAGTATGTATACATAGTTAATAAGCACTGCTTAAAAACCGTTTTTGGTTTACGTTTACCTACAATAATGATAATAGAACACGCACGTACAGTAATTTCTACTATTCTAATGTTTTTCTAGATGTAGAACTATTCAAAAGCACATTATTTTATTCAATTCATGTTCCCTGCTTACAAATATCTTAACATTTTTCCAATACATTAACACATCTAATAATAGAGCAAGAGGAACACAAAGGACTAATTTTTATTTAATAATTAAACTTAGATACATACCGATATTGCATAATAATCACTTTTAAAACATCAGCTAGAAAAATTGACTTGTTTTGAATTTAGAAAAAAAACGAAACGAAGGAGGTCGTTCTCTTCGCGTTCTTTTTAAACTCGGTCGCCAGTTCCATATTTGATTTCACTGAGAGTTTTTTTTTCAGGATTTTTTGTTGCCAGCATTTTCGTAACCATTGACAAGCGTTTCTAGGATGAACTTTATGGTTATTTTGTAGATATTTTCGACGTTGGGAGTGTAGCGGTCTCCAAGCGTAGCCTCGACCGCCGCTAGGAAGGGCGCCTCGATTTTCTGAAAGCAAAAATAGAAACGTTGCAATATTTATTTCATAGCTATTAATTTGACTTGACCTTATTCGAAGATTAATTTATTTATTTGAGATAGACACTACGTTTTCCGCCTTATATCCTTGTCTTTTGACGGTTCTAATGACAGCCTGTCATGTTACCCTTCCGTCATTTCCCCTACCACCACGGCAGAGTGGCGCCTTTGAGGCAGCCATCTTCATTCTCCATTGGCGTTTTGTTTTCCGTCGGAGCAACATGTGTTCAGCAGATATCTCTGCGACTACAGTTGCTTAAAATATTTTAATCCTTGTTCATACTAAAGTAAAGAAATAATTCTTTTACTTAGTGAATAAGTGTGTTATACTGTGCAAAGAGGGAAAACCGTGAGTACCCTCTTTATATGAAACGTGTTAAATTTTAACGAAAAGTTCGTTTGGATCACGTTATTACAGTTATGTAAATAACCAGTTATCCTGTATGTTTGTTGTATAAAGTTTTAATGAGCATATTTAATGTTCAAGTAATTTACATAAGCGGTAGCCCCACATGCAGTAGCATAAGATGGCTATCGGTGATATTGAAATCTTAGTTTTGAGGTAAGTGATAATATGATATTGACGTCATAAACAACAATGACCTTGCAATGAGGGAATGAATCAAAATCAAATCCTTTAACATCGAGAGGAAGCTAAAATGGGTAGTTGGAGATGTTGAAAACTGGTGCTTAGGTTAGACGTCTTATGAGACTACGGTCTTACCCTTTTAAACTCGTAAATCGTATCATACTCCAAGCTTCATAGACTTGGGATCAAACAAAGTGGGGAGAAATGTATGATACGATAAATCAATTGATATAATGCTTATATTACTAAATGTGCCTACTGCATTGTGAAAAATAAATATTAATTTTATTCCTATTGCACGAAGTATTTGTAATCTTCTCTCTTTTTCAAATTATACGAGTGCTGAAGTTAATTTTTGAGAATCTGAGTGGCAAAGCAGAAGAAACTCGGCTTTTCATTTTTGCTATCCTCTTTTTTATTTCACTTTACAAGTCGTATTATTACATGCGGAGATCTGTATGTTTTATTTAAGTATTTTTGGCGGCTAAGGTTTTCTGTTCCCCAGAATCTATCAGCTGCGCAAAGATGATGCTAAGAATTTGGAAACGCTGTGTTCCAACTGGGGGAACTCGTCAACCATAAGAAGAGAAATTGCTACCCAATCAAAGTAACAGCTGCCCCTCGCAGGGGTAGGCCGTTAATAAAACTGTTCCATCGCATGGAACTGCATAAACTTTTGATGGACCTGAGTTCCTGATGTTCTTGAAAAAGAAATCCAATTAAGCCGACAACCACCCCTCGCAGGGGTCTGGTGTAAGGCTAACTTTATTCCATCGCATGGAACTGTATACACTTCAGTGGACCAGGGCTCCTGAATCGGATGGGTTCTCGCAAAGAAATCCAATCAAGCTAACAACCACCCCTCGCAGGGGTTAGGTGTTTGGCTAACGGTACTCCATCGCATGGAGCTATATAAACGGTGGCTGGACCACGGCTCCTGAATCTGATGCCCTCTCGCAAAGAAATCCAATCAAGCTAACAACCACCCCTCGCAAGGGTTAGGTGTTTAGCTAACGGTACTCCATCGCATGGAGCTATATAAACGGTGAGTAGACCACGGCTCCTGAATCTGATGCCTTCTCGCAAGGGAAATCCAATCAAGCTGACAACCACCCCTCGCAGGAGTTAGGTGTTTTGCTAACGGTACTCCATCGCATGGAGCTATATAAACGGTAAGTGGACCATGGCTCCTGAATCTGATGGGTTCTCGCAAGAGAAATCCACTCAAGCTAACAACCACCCCTCGCATGGGTTAGGTGTTTACGTAACGGTAATCCTTCGCATGGAGCGGTATGAACGTTGAGGGACCATGGCTTCTGAATCTGATGAGTTCACGCAACAGAATACCAATCAAGCTAACAGACACCCCTCTCAGAGGTTAGGTATTTGGCTAACGGTTTTCCATCGCATGGAGCTGTATAGATGATGATGAGTGGATCATGACTTTTGAACCCTCGAAGGGGTGTTTGGTAACTGTATCCCATCGCATGTGTCTGTATAAAGTTTTAGGGGACCTTGGCTCCTGAAAATGATGTTTTTTCGAAAAAAAAAAAAAAAAAAAAAAAAAAAGCGGCCCCTCGGGGTTTTGGGTTTTTGTGTGGTTGTTGTGTTCCATCACGTGGAACTTGTGAATTTTGGCCTGGCCTGGCCCCAGAAAGTGATGTTTCCTCGCAAGAGCAATCCGATCATTAAAATATACACCCTTCGCGAATAGATGTTTGTGAAACAAAAACATGCCCGTATCAGGCACACCCTCACTGGGTGGTGGAAAATGTTTTTTGTAAAGTTATAATGTCCTGAGAATAATAATAGAATAATTAGATACCAAAAAATGGTTATTAACAATAATGATTTGTAATGTAACAACGAGACAGAACATCTGCTGCTCTTGCGTACTCTAATGTACCTACAAGCTTGTACTGATGAACAACTTGCACAGTTGTGTGTTGGCCCTAGTACTTACAGTCTACTGTATGTAGTAAGCTATGCGTTTTATGTAGTGAAACAAAGTGCAGTAAATAAGTACCCCCATCTGTTTGTAAGCCCATCCTTGACGACGATGATGTGCTATAAAATTTATTGAAAGTAACCTAATTTTTGGGTTTTACCACTGATCTCATTTCAGAGTGCTTTTTCACTTTAAAGTAGTTAGTACTACTACAAATACTTTTAGATGATTACGCAAAATAACAATAGTTGAGTCAGAAATGTCGTGCATCTCTACGATCACAAACATTTATTTTCTCGTATTAAAGTCACTTATGCAGGGAAAACTTTAGCTGAGTTAGTGTGGGTTCAGTGTATAGTACAGGTATCTACCTATATCGTAGAGTGGTATATATATGGTGTGGCTTAAAGAGCTACGCTTTGTGGATCGACCCTTTTAAAATAAAGTACCATGGAAGACCAGCCTCTTTGAATATCGAAAATAAAGATCTTAGTTGCCTCTGAAATGCAGCCTAACCACATTTATATACATATTTGAATTTGATTTTGTTTTTGAAAACTGTGAACGTGTAACTACCAACTAAACTAAAAACTGAAATCTCGTCAAGCTGTTTCTTAACGTTCTGCATGGATCTGCCTACACACATGGATGTGCTGCACTGTGTTTTAGTTCTTATGTGTAATTTTTGTCGTAGAATCTAAAAGATTCGAAAATATGTGTCAAGTTCACAAAAGGAGCCTTCGTGAGGCGCACTTAAAATCCTTTCACCACACTTCTTTTTGAAAGATCCAGTGACACTATATGAAGAAGACTAGGTTCATGAGATATATTTCTGATAAAAGTAAATCATCTCGTCCACGGAGCGTCAAAGTATGTAATGGCATATAGTTCTAACCAATATTGTTACTATTCATCATCATCATCAGCCCGAAGAAGTCCACTGCTATTGTTATGCTGTTTTTAAAAAAATAGTGGTTGTAGTACCACTGATAAACATAATGGTTTCCAATTGTTTAATTCCTTGATACATCAGTAAACTAAAACATCCTAGTACTTTAGCACAATTCTTGCTGAAAGCAAAAACCGTAAAACCTTAGTTCCTACGTTCTGAAGCAGGCATGTTCTTCCAGATGTTGTTACTCCATGTCAATCAAACTATCTGGTTTGCGACGTTCGTTGGCAAAAATATTTTTTATAAATACTATGTAAGTATAAATAATGTTTATGTTTTTACATACTAATAGTATAACTACCCCGCAGTAATACTATGCTCTTGGCTCAAGAGGACTCACATTATGGTTACACATTATATCGCATACCTTATCACCATCATCAGATGTTTACATATTTGATCGTATTCCTACTAGTATGGTGTTTATCCTGTATTTAACAATTGATTGCAGTGATAATTGATGGTTGAAAACTATCATCAGTATTTTACTGATCATTCATCATCATCATGAACTGAAAAGAAACTATGATAAAATGGAATATTTTATTTATCACCAGTCAAATCGATTAATATGTTTTTATTACAATAACAGTATTAATTTAGCAAGTCCGCATCACCCGCATAAGTCCACTTAGGTCAGGAGGTTGGATTGGCAGGCTGCTATTACAGCACCTTCAGAAGTTCCTCCAAGCTGGATAGAAAAGGTTATTCTGGAAAATTATTTTGGACTGAACGAGAGGGTAGTGAGTTATAAAGTGACATTTTTAGTTAACGCAAAATCTTGCTTAGCTATGTTTCCAATGATAAGCAAGTATATTGATGTTTCCAATGCCATTGCATTATGGAACGGGTCGTCATCATAACCAACCCAAAGAAATTCATAACTATACTTAGGCCTTCTTCATAAGTTGGTTAGTCATGAGGTGATTTGTCTATTAACCCTATATATGTCAGACTTTCTTAATTATTATGACCACGATCACTTTTGATGCAAAACCTGACAGGTTTCTCATAGTACTATAACTATGTTAAAGTTAGCCACACTTTATAGTGTTTGCTATAAGTATAATTCCTAAGGTCGTTTGGTAGATAATAACGTTTTACTGTTGTAGGTATACTTACCTACTTGAGGTTGTAAAATATTTTGATGTCACATGTTCACATTGGCGTCAGAGTTGCTACCACCACCAGGCGATAACAAACAGGTCTCAAATAAATAAATTAATCTTCGAATAAGGTCAAGTCAAATTAATAGCAGCGTTTTACCTACCAATAAAACGCATATTAATTTACTTACCTTATTCGAAGATTATACTTTCAATTCTGCCTGGTGATTTTCGACGCAATGAAGAATGAAGATGGCTGCCTCAAAGGCGCCACTCTGCCGTGGTGGTAGGGGAAATGACGGAAGGGTAACATGACAGGCTGTCATTAGAACCGTCAAAAGACAAGGATATAAGGCGGAAAACGTAGTGTCTATCTCAAATAAATAAATTAATCTTCGAATAAGGTAAGTAAATTAATATGCGTTTTATTGGTAGGTAAAACGCTGCTATTTATGTCGTAAAACATTAATGTTGGGCTGGTAGTTAGAAAATAGTGTTTGATATGTACCAGTATGTTGGCTTTTACTACACACACGTGTAACATTAAGAAGATAATTGCAAAAGATGAGTTTCGTAAAAATAACGCAACTTTTTCTAAAGAGTCACCAGAATCATAGATCAGCTCTTAATGATTGAAGCCTTAAGAAACCACTGCCTAAGATTCTGAGGCTAAGAACCTCTGTATCTTGATAAACCTTAGCGAGAGGCACTCAATGATAGGGCACGCACGTCTGATACCATCGAGCTTAGGCTTTTTTATGAGAATGAGCCTAACCAATATTAAATGTATAACTATATCTTTGAAAATTACACTACCACACAAAGTATTCTATGTGGTGGTATTGTGTTTATCACTTTGTTTCAGTTGCACTAGCAGCGGTGCCCTTAATTTTTAAACTGGCAGCCTATATTGTTTATTTCGATTATGTTCGGCTTTGGGATTCTTTTTTCAAAATACTACAAGCTATAGGTATATCAATTTGACAGTTAAAAGTCATGGATGTATTATTTTGAAAATAGAACTCCAAATCTAGCCCCATACAAGACAGCCAATACTTCTGCAGAACACAGCAGTACTGGAATATCACTGCTTGGTATATTGAATAGAGGTTGATTGGTATAGAGAAAGATTTCTACCTACTTCCTAGAAGTTCCAAATCACATCAGAACACAAATACTTTATAAGAAACGTAGTGAAAGGACGCTGTAAGGACCGGAAGAGACGTGACGTCTCTATTTCCGGTACACAAACTAAATTACCTGCTCGTGTGAATAGTGAATGCAGACGGTTATTAACCTTATCACGGTAGCTAAAGCTTGAAAGTTGTATAGCAACAACTCTGACCAGCTAAGCTTTTGCCAAAGTATGCGATTCGGTACCGTATTTGTATTAGTTTAGACTTCTAAGTCGTATAGCAAGTTTCCAACTCCCAAAAGCGGCTTTACTGAAAGGCATTGGACTAATTCTAATTTGATGATTATATTGTTGGAATTTGTATGTACTACATTTGAAATTCAAGCCTAAGCCCGTATTGTAAAACAATAGTCAAGTAATATGTATTAAATACCTACATTGATGGATGCAAGGCAATGCATCGTAGGGCACGTTCCTGAGTTGCGTGACCTAATAGACAACTCTTTGTTATAGGCCAAGGTAACATCAGGCAGGTCATAATGCTTGTTCCATCAGGCGCCGCCTTATAAACTTATACTCGGAGCCTTCTTGGTGTGTTACTTTTAGTCGCGCCATGGTATTTTTTGCATTTAGTCATTTCCTCGCTGAGGTGGGATGAAAAGTTACGAGTTGCACTCGAGTGCAATGATTTTTCACCTTGTGCTCTTTTGATTCCTTCGCTAACGCATAGGATTCTAACTTCTAATTTTAGAATCCTTCGCTTGCTCGGTTATCAAAATTAAACACACAGTTAAACAGCAACTTTGCACTCTTGTATAACAAATAACTATTTTTAATACTTACGAAATAATTACGAAAAAAGAAAGCTCAAATTTTTCCTTATTTTTATTAAATTTTAATGCTGCAAAGTTTTATAATTAGAGGTAACCTACATCCTTAATTGCAATTTCTATTACTTCTTGTTACAAATTGTTGTTGTTGTTGTTGGACATAGTTCGATAACTAATTAGTATAAGCGCGCGACTTGGGGACGCTTCCGTTGCACTGATTTATATCAGTTGAGTTATCTCTAGATCGTTTGTAACAATCTGCATATCTGATAGCTCAACTGTTTCTTGTTTATTTTTGACATTTTAAAATATTTTTTATAATGTCCCTAAAGTTAAGAGCCGAGCGGGATTTGAACCCGCGACCTTCCCCTTAGGCTGCGCTGAACGCTGCGCGATGTGATTTCCGTAAGTGTAGTAAACACTATAAAAACAATATTATTTATTATTTTATTTAATAAAAATATTTGTTTAATTGTAAGTTTCTTTGTGTAAATAAATATTATTAAGTATAATATTATGATGTTTGAGCATACCTCTGACTACTCTTAGACATCCTCAAAGTCTTGACTTGGTGCTAAGAGATCTGAGTATCTACCGTGCCTGGGAATCAAATTCCTGAAGTCGTGTAAAAGTTTCAAGCCTAATCCCTCCATTTACATAATACCAGTGTGGGTCACTTCAGTAGGCCTACCACAAGCTCTGTCTGGTTCTGTCTCTGGGTCTGGTTTTGAGTCTGTGTGAGTGTTGACTAAATAAATCCTACGTCGAAACGTATAATACACTGGAGAGCATACAGACTCAAGCCCAGAGCTTGAGACAGAGCCAGACAGAGCTTGTGGTGGGCCTACAGCATCAAGTGGGTGCCAATTTCGGAGAAATAAGGGATGAATATGAAGTTACGCTTTGAGTATCAATATTACCCCATGACCTCTATAAAATGAAGGTTTTTTCCTGAATATTTATTTATTACTAGTGGCTGCCCGCGGCTTCGCTCGCCCCGTGACCGTTCCCGTTGAAAAAAAACATATTTATTCACCTTTTAAACCTTCTTTGGACCTCCACAAATCATTCAAGACCAAAATCAGCCAAATCGGTCCAGCCGTTCTCGAGTTTTAGCGAGACTAACGAACAGCAATTCATTTTTATATATTAAACATTTATTTTCTTTAGCCTACCTCTACCCACATATTCATCCACAACATTCATAAACACTCTCCTCTTTATGTTAAGTTCCCAATAACTTAACTCCATACAAAAACTCTCTATTCAGAGAAAAAGCCCTTTAGCAGTTCGATTGATCGGACAGGCTGATAAACCACGGGGTTCAATAGCCCCGCCTGATCAATCTAGCCACAGCCCTTTTAACGAGTTGGGGTCCATGTACCAGAGGTACTTTATTTTTTATACAACTAGCTGCTGGAACAAGTATAATAAATGGCCTACTTGACTCATGGCCTGCGCACCTCTAGGCGGTGGCCATGGCGATCAGCTGAAACGCTGTCAAATATCGCTGTACTGGGCGTCAATTCCAGCAACACCGTTCGATTGAGTGATCGTCGAGTGATCGCTGAATCCGCGTTCTGTTTTCAAAATTTTCAAACAAAAATTGACAACTCATATCGATTTACGCGATCGCTTGAGTGATTTGTGTTTTTAGAATCGACACCCAGTATATTTGGCAGCGTTTCACGTGACCGCCATCGCTATCGTCTAGATGTGCGCAGGCCTATAAGCATGGCTCTTCAATTTTGAGAAGTGACTTTCTTGTATTTTTTAATGAATCTAGGTGATGGAATCAGTTGGGCCATCATTATTATGCTTGGCACACCTGATGTTAAGTGTTTACTAAAAATGTAAATCCGTTATTCGCTGTATGTTAGAAATTTAAGTTTTTACATTGTAAAAAAGTAAACAGGCCTTTGCATCTATTGTAGATGATTTATATAGCGTCAGGGGCAACTGGTGATTACTGGTTATTACATTGTATATATTATTATATTATTATTATGAGCTGTGGATTTTGTTCTAAAATAAAATTAATAAATAAATAGGTACTTATCCATCGTCTATAACAGAGCATTATGCCTCGCAGGTCACTCACGTCAGGAGCTTGCCCTGTTAATATTTTATTTCTTATTAGATGAAAAATAAAATATCAAATCGAATTTGTACTTAAATCCCCAGGCATTATCGCTATCGCATCAGACCTCTTTGTTACATATCGACTTAAGATTCCCTGAAGATGCCTCAAAGGAGTCAACAGAGACACGCGCAGAAATATGTATTATGTATGTGGTCCTTTTTTCAGTATTTACATAGTTAACTAGCGGACGCCCGCGGCTTCGCTCGCCCCTTTGCCGTTACGCCCTGTTGATTTTTCTTTTAAAAGTTTTTCCTCTTTTTCTCCGCTTAGGGAAATCATTTTCCAATTTCCTTTCTTAGTGCACCCTTATGCTATAAAAGAAACATACCCTCCAAGTTTCATGCTTCTAGGACTTACGGTTTAGGCTGAGCGTTGATTGTCAGTCAGTCAGTCAGTAACGTAAGAGTTTTATATATTTACATATTCCATTCTGTGGCTGGTTGTAGGCACCGCTCCCAAATTCTGATTTTCTCACGATGTTTTTCTACCACTACCTGTAGGCCGGCCTACCATGAGCTGTCTGGCTCTGTCTGGTTTTGAGTCTGTGTGAGTGGTGACTAAATAAATCCTACATCAAAACGTCATACACTGTATAATTATAATGCACTGGTGAGCACTCACACAGACTCAAAACCAGAACCAAAGACATAGCCAGACAGAGCTCATGGTAGGCCTACTGAGAGCATTGGCATTCAAATAACGTTAGATTCTAAATATATAAAACTCTTGCGTTACTGACTGACTGACTGACAATCAACGCTCAGCCTAAACCGTAAATCCTAGAAGCATGAAACTTGGAGGATGTTTCTTTTATAGCATAGGGGTGCACTAAGAAAGGAAATTGGAAAATGATTTCCCTACACGGAGAAAAAGAGGAAAAACTCTTAAAAGAAAATTCAACAGGGTGTCGGTAAAGGGGCGAGCGAAGCCGCTGGCATCCGCTAGTTCTTAATATAACTTCCAGCTCGGGAATCACACTACAAAGGGTCATGCAAACCGATATTTTATTGAAACCCCCCATTTGGAGGAGCCATTTGGAAGGCATAAGGGCACGGAACCCGCCGGCAATAATAAAATATCCATCACTGAGATACAACTGGCACAAATAGAAATCGATCGTGGCTTGGAGCACGATACATCATTACTGAAAGTATTGACATTGTACAGTCAGACTGAAAAGTTATCTTGTTTTATTATTTTCATCCCATCTATTCAAAAAGAGGCGATTCGTTCCTTATATAGTGCGCCTAAAGTAACTACTTTAGGCGCACTATTGGTACAGTGACACAATGACTTTTAAATTTGGAATACCTACTCTAAATTGAAAAGTTTGAACGCAATTTGCTACGATAAAATACTGGCTGGTAGTGGTAGTATGAAAAAGCGAGCCTGTAGCCGCGGTATTGGTTAATAAAAAAAAAAATACGCGGGAACTTCTTACTGTATTTTTATTACTTTCTAACAAACTACTACAAGCAATTTAAATTTAAATATAATACACAAAAAAACAATTAAATATGAGTTCTAGCAGTGAAAGTGATATATTACAAAACCATCAACTAGAGTCTGAAGTTTATACGAATACCCAAGTGATAAATAGGTAAGTCAACTACATTTTCTGTTCCCAACAAAACAGTTACAATAAACTTCAAAAATTGCGGAAATGTATCTAATATTACTATAAATTTGTAATTTAGTTATGTAAATATAAATGATTCTCTACTAAAAGCTTATCTTATTAAATTTTCTCATAGAGGGGGATGAAAAGCAGAGTGTGCCACACGGTACCAAAATTATTTAACCTTGAGCGACGTACTTTGAATCCTTCGTTACGTTCAGGATTCTACTCTAGGACCCCTCGTTTCACTCGGGATCCTACTCTAGAATCCTTCACTTCACTCTGGATTCAAAAAATCGCTCTCGCCCTAAATACTTTATTTTGGCCCCTTATGACACAATCTACTATTTTATAGTGCTTACCTACCCAAAGATTTCCGAAGAAGAAGGATTTGAACCCGCGATTTTGGGCTCTTAACTTATGGGACATTATAAAAATCTTAAAAAGTTGTCATTGTTGAAATCTTTTCATAGTTATAACTAGAATAGTTGCAATTTGAATAAGTTTTTCTAAATAGAAAATGAGTATTACTTAGTAGGCAATAAAAAAAAGGTGTAGGATACTACGCAGTGTTTTTATCAAAAATGATGATTGTGTTTTTTTGTACATCCCTCTATTTGTAACTATAGATAAGTTTGATTTTTTTTTTTTGTAAATGTACCTATTTGTAAAAACACGAACAAAACCTCATCGTAATACGCTTTAATGTACCTATGCTAACCCATCTGTAGGCTTCGGTACCACGATAAAAACGACTATTGGGCCAGCTTTGCAGATGTTGTTGACTGTACTAAAAGTTTCCGCGGATTAATTTGCACGGAAAAGCTATATTTTTATAAGTTTTTTTATAAAAATACGTTGTTATTTATTCCTCGATTCGATTTGGGTTTTTTTATTAAATTTACAAGTTTGTAGACTCATAGTGAACGCAAAACTGCTAGTCATTGCTAGCGGTATGCAAGCGGCGCGAACCGGGAATGTATCATATCGGCCCGATTCTCCAGTCTGCTATTGACAGCTGCGGTTGCAACTGGAGAATCGTCCCCCTCTTGCCGCTCGCATACCTCAAGAGGTGACTAGCGGTAGCAATATTTTACCAGGAGATACGCAGCAGCTTCTCTGAGTATCTAGTACCGAGACTGAGGTAACTAAGCCACCAGCCAAACGTGCCAGTCAAGTCAAAAAATGTATTTATTCATTGTTATCACAACTTTGTTACGTTTTAAGGCTAAGCGAGTTCATGCGCTAGCTCCGCTAAACCTAAAGAAAACAGCAAGAGCCTGCAGCAAACCCTACTCAATTTGGGGAAGGCCCATATCCGTCAATATTTAGGCTGATCCAAGGTTCGACCACCTCAGCGTAACTCTTCTTATAAGAAGAGTTACGCTGAGCTGTTTCATAAAAATAGTAGTAACATGATGTACATATATGTATATCATGTTACTACTATTTTTATGAAACAACGGGATATTTACCATGATTAAATTAAAAAAATGTAATCATGGTAAATATCCCGTTGTTTCATAAAAATAGTGTTAAAAGCCTAGTTTTAAAAGATCATGTTACTACAGGTTCTTTCGAACCAGTGATTATGTATGTGTATGTTTGTGAAAGGATTTTAAGCACACCTCAAAAAGGCTCTTTTCGAACAAAAGAAGAGTAGAGTCTGTTCAGAAAGGGAGTCGTCGTGGGATTGGAGGGCGCTGCTGTGCTTAATCACCTTTTTTGTTTAGTGGGCAATACAATAGCGCGTCTGTTGAGTTTTGATCCTATCACAACTAGTGTACTATTTCTTTATTTATTTTTATGATGCAAAATGCTGACAGAAAGAAAGGGATGAGCTGCCATATAAAAATCGAACGTTAGTTCACAATTTGGCCAAGACGGCTCTTTTTCTGAACAGACTCTAACACTATCCGTCGTATACAAACTCACCCAAAAATATTCGACTTTGAAGCCTGGTATCCGTCTATGAGTAGCGCCGACCTGGTGTATGAACTGGAAGAAGTTGTCCAAGTCATCCAGCCCCTTGATGCCCTCGTCCAGGATATTCATCACGTTGCTGGCATGTTCAGCTAACTCCATGGAGTTGACCTGTTCCTCCTTCGTCCGGCATTGGCGGAACTTCTCGAACATGTTGAGCAGGTCTTGGTTCTCTTCGAAGAGTCTGTAAAAGAAAGTTTGAAATGATGAAGGCAGTTCAGAGGCACGGTCGACACCACTGAAGAGTAGGTACCTAATTATAATAGGAATATTGTGCCCACAGAAAAGTATCGTTTTGAAAAGTGGTTCTGCTTGGTGCAACTGGGCCCCATTTGGGGCCAATGTTCCATTTGGGACCTAATAGAAATAGATTTTGACGTGATAACGTCTAATAAATCGATGGAGCCGGCTGCACGCACGAAAAAACATGACTCATGCGTCGTTACGTCGTTTCGTCGTTCCATTTACCTGAGCCCGAGCCCGGGTCGGGTAATGGGTAAGGGTAAATGAGGGTAAGGGTAAATGAGGGTAAGGGTTCGGTCGGGTTCCGGGTCCGGGTCCGAGAGTTCGAGTCCGAGTCCAAGTCCGCGAGTCCGCGAGTATTTTCTTACGACGTTATCACGTTCAACTATCGTCAGTAAACCGACTTTACAGACAACCGCTTTTTTTCATTATTTTAGTTGGACCTTTCATCAAGATACTTTATTATTATTATTACTTAATAAACTAAATCCACAGCACTTAAAGTAATACAATTATGCTCTTAATGCTAGTCTTACTTCAGTAATTACTTTCTAGGGATGGATGCTAACCCAACCCCCATATTTATTATACGAGGTAGTATACTACATAGATTAGATTTCTAGGCAGGAGCAAAACGGACACCTTGGATTACGAAAGTTTTATTATTTCAATCCAATAAAAAAATCCAAAACGAAATTCTCTGTAATCATGCATATTAAAATAGCATCACTTTCGAAAGACCTATCTAGTGCACAAAAGTATCCCAGTAACTCGGTCAACAGAACTACTGGGAACAAACGTTAAAAACTAGCTGAATCAAAAGTTCCATGCGAGGAAGTATAGTTCTCAAACATTTCCTAAGATGTTTTCGAAGATTCTCTCAAACTGTTCTCCAAAACTAGGTCGTTTCAGTTTCATTGAGTAATGAGTTCTGTAAGTTCTCTAATGGATGAAACTTAGCACGTTTTCACATGCACACGGCTGCCGACTTTACGGCTGGAACAGTTAGGTTGTTTTTTTTTCCTTTTGAAACGGTACTTAACGTTTTGCAAAATATAGTTCAAACGGCTAGGCAGCTAATGGAACGGCGAATCAAGCAAATTTGCTAGGACATTTACATTTTATGGGATTTGGATATTGCTAAGAATGTATGACTCGATATATCATTCCTATTCTAGTAGTGTACGAAAGGAGCCTCTTTGAGGTGCACTAAAAATTACCACACTGGTTCAATAGAATAAGTGACAAGAAACAGAAGAAGACTTTCTATATTCTCATATCGGATTTGAGATAAAACGGCAAGTAGGACCCTTGGGTAACTTTATAGACTGCGGTATACCGCACGGCACTACAACGGCAATCGTACAGGTACATGTGTGAAGAGCTTTATGTAACAAGTTGACCGTTTCAAATCGCTCCAGCTAAACTATAGCCCTTACAGAAAACGTGAAATACTTTTCCAGCAAGTCTTGGTAAATACGCTTCACTGCTGAGATTTAAGGATTCCCTTTGAAGGTCTCCTGTATCTACTGTACCTAAGACTGATGCTGGGCTAGCCATAGCTTTATCAAATGAAGGTATGAACAGTACACATATATATATATTTTTTTACATTATATAGACCACCCTTTGGCTACAATCTCACCTGATGGTAAGCGACGATGTAGCCGACGATGTAGCAGGATGGTCTAGAAGACACCTATTCACTCTTGCCTTGAAGAGGCCCAGATTGTAGTTGTCAGGAAAAACTGCCGACGGCAAAGAGTTCCATTCCCTATATAGAGGTTCGCATAATGAAGGTGGAGCCAAAACGCTTAGTGCGAATGGGTGGTATGCTAACCGGGTATGGATGGTACTGAGCCGTGCGTCTGCTAGTCCTATTAGTGGAAGGGGGATGGAGGAATATGATCAGTCTGAAAGCCACTGATGGAATGCTCGCCTCACTTTTAACAATCATGATCGCCATAAGAATGAGTTTACTGCTGGACATAGGCCTCCCTCATATTTGAGCAGGGTGAGGTAGTAGATTAGTTGCCCCAATGAAAGTGATGTTTACTAAAGAGATGTTACGTCACCTTTAGGCCTATTACAAGCTCTGTCTGGCTCATGTTTTGAGTCTTTTTGAGTGTTGACTTAATAAATCCTACGTCAAAACGTCACACATTCAGTATAATACACTGGTGAGCACTCACACAGACTCAAAACTAGAGCCAGACAGAGTTGGTGGTAGGCCTACCTGTCCATGTGATGACTTCAGATAATAAAAAAGTTAAATGAATTTACTCAGTTAACTAACAAAGACTACATCTCAAAGACACGTCTACGCGACCAAGTCTTGAAAAAAGGAAGAAACTTAGGGCTTTGTTCCCAGTTTTAGAATCATCTCCCTCTCTCTACATAAGTTTCTGAGAATAAGTACGTTAGAAGAAACTACGTAATACTTCTTTGAAAGCGTGGCTTAGCAAGAGCTTGCTTCAAACCAACCTGAAGCAGCTTTGGAGCTTAAAATCTTTGGTGCGCCTTTAAATAAGAAAATACTGGCTGGAAATATAGGATTTTATGAGAGTAGGGAAGCTTTCGAAATATTTCACATATTTTTAAATTCAAAGAAGTATTTTTCCAAAGTTTCGAAGAACGAGAATTTCTGGAATATAATTTTCAGAGCACGTATTGCGAATCAGCCTTCTTGAAACTGTTTTGGAGGAAATTATTTGGAATAACTTTCGGAAAGTGCTTATTAAGGAACAGACTTTTTGAAAGTGGTTGAATTATTGCCCAAGTCAGAATTGCCATGCTCAGAAAAAATATCGGTTGTCTGTACAATCCTTGGTAAAATCGGTTTACTGGCAATAGTTGAACGTGACAACGTCATACAGCTGTCCACGCGGACGCATCGCTCACTCAAGTAGGAGAGAGACAGATGTCGAACGCTCCGAACGCGGAGGCCGTGCGTGCCTCTTTGTCGCTCATTCCGCGCTCTCGCTTGCACTTCAAGCCTTAAATGGAACGCCTCAGAGTGAGGTAACGCCGCATGACGTCATGTTTTTTTGCAGCCGGCTCCATCGAATTATAAGACGTTGTCACGTCGAAAATCGGAAAAGTTTAATTGAAATAAATTCTCAGAACCGATACAATCTTTCTAAATTAATATAAAATCTCATCAGCTGCTCGTCTCCGAATAAGAACTATCAAAGATAGGTAGATAGGTCAACTTATTACAGAGTGGAGTAGTGCGGACTATGCAGAAATAGTTCTGTAAACAGAATGTTAGTTAATTTAATTAATATTAAGTAATGAAGTATTTGGTTTTGAAGGATGTTGATTGACATGGGTATCAACTTGAGGAAGGCACAGATGGTAGAGCCACTTACGAAGGTATACCTTCGTCTTAGTAATTAATAGGTGTATTTTGCATGATTCAAACTATTTTAACCTAATCACAGATAATAGACGTAGGGCGCCCACCCTCCTAACGGAGCTACGATCGCGGGACTCGGTAGTTGGAGAGAGCCAGAAAGAAGAATTTGATCTTCTTCCTGGAAATGTAGGGCTTATGTCCAGCAGTGGACTTCTACAGACTGATGATGTTGATAGATAAAACAATACCAAAAATCTATCTATTTATCAGTTCATTGGCACTGACTACTAACAATAATATATATCCGGAACTTGTGTCTCGAATGTTTACGTAGTTGTTCAATAAATGGCCTTCTCCGTCACACCAACTTATGAGTTCGACTCCTCAGCAACAGATGGCGCTAAAACTTGATTATTGAAAACACGAATAAAAAACATTTTCTAAAAATGAATCCTAGTTAGATTGATCTATCGCCCCCGAAAACCAAAGTAATTTTCATGAAAATTGTTGGACCCGCTTCCGAGATTCTGATTAATATATACACAAGCTTTTCTCGTTTAAAGGTATAAGATAAGATTAAATAAAATATGATACCCACAAACTGAATCCTTCTTCACAGGCTAGTTGTATAAAAATACAATATTATCGGATATAGACGCACCCTTAGGGGATATTTCGGTGGACTTGGTCTGTGACGTAATGGATTATTAGGCAGAAGTCATCCTTTCATCACACTGCTTCGAATGAACTAAGAGACATGACAAGAATAAACCAAAAGTAACTACTCTCATTCCTTCACACCAAAATTTCATCAACAGAGATTTTTCTTACTAACATTTTGATAAAACTTGATTGATGTATCTGAAAGAATGAAAGAAAAATTGTTTATTCAACCAACAACATACAAAAAATATTTGAAAAATAATACAATACACACCTAATATAACTAATAGCAACACTAACAACAATAACACTAACAACAATAAAAATAACACTTCTTGCATCTTTCATTTTCTATAATCTAACATAGATGCAAGAAAGATATAAAGATAGAAGAGATGAAAGATGCAAGAAGTGGCGAATGGGCTAACAGTTCAGCTTAAATGCCGCCATAATTAATGTTAGCGCTGGTCTTCCGCTGAGGCCCGGTAGATATTGGCTTAACGGACATCTTGGCTCGAGTCTATATTAGCCGTATTTATAAATTAAACTTGTACCAGAGGCCAATTATCTGCGCTATTTACTTTAGCTAAAGTGAATGTGACGTCACCGATAACCTTTGATTCGGGCCACAGATTATACAAAAGGCCCGGGAAGCATCAAAAATGACGTATTATTTATTAACCTTGTGTAGGAGTTCAGGTGCGTGAGTTCGCGTTCGCTTTTGTTTTCACTTTTGGGGCCGTATTACGTCTTTTGACAGTTTAATTTCCTGTTTGGTATTTGTTTGACGGGTTTAAGGGGGTAACAACCGTAAAACAACTTCTGCATTTGTCAACATTTCTTAAGATAAAAGTTACTGCATGTATTTATGAAAAATCGAAATCTATTTCTGCCGTGAAGCAGCATTGCTGTATTTTGGTTTGAAGGGTGTGGTTCCGATGAAATTACTGGCACGTGTGACTGAATTTGTATGCCTCAAGTTGATAGACTCAGGGCAGTGTATCGTAAAGCTCGTTCTTGACGTGCCCTACGAGGAAATGCTTTGATAAAGGCGAAATTTCAATAAAAAAGTATCTCTTTGGGATCAAAGACAAAAGTTTTTCTACCAAAATGTTCATTTTCCTAGTACGACTTGTAGGTACGCCGTCGTGATATTTTGGTCCATTATTATAATGACACTTATCTCTCGTCGTCTTTCACTACGAGTGACGTCATTATACGTCACACCCACTTTCTTACGTATTCCATGCTTTCATTTTCTTTAATACTCGAAATTAAATTATTCCTCGCCATTTCCGCCCGACTCTTGACAATATCGTAAGTATTTTCTTTTGAATTATTAAGAAGGCACGTTTTTGATAATACGAGTATTTCACAAGAAACTGAAGCGAATAAATTTCCCACTAATGGGGCCTTGATGGCGGTTTTGACACTTCAAATCTAACAAGCGTTTTTCCTAACCCAGAATTTTCTTATCAGCCTCCCTTAGCCAAGTTGGCTTGAGGAGGAAAAACGAAAAAAAATATGAAAAGGGCAGGTATAAATAAAATAAATAAATGAATAAATATTGTGGACAATTCACACAACACTACCCAGCCCCAAACTAAGCAGAGCTTGTAATATGGGAACCAGATAGCTGATATAATACTTGAATACATTTTTTTTTGTAAATACATACTTAGAATACAATATAACACCCAGACAGAGAACAAACATTTATGTTCACCACACAAATATTTGTTCTCGGTGGGGATCGAACCCTCGACCTACGGCGCAGAAGGCAGAGCTACTACCAACTGAGCTAGAGGCCAGTCAAATAGAGTATGAATGACAAATACCAATCACGATAAGTCTAGCGTGAGTATCTGTCATTTTCATACATTTTTCGTTCCTCTAAAAGTTAACAGGCCTTTGCATGTATTGTAGATGATGATTTAGTATTATAGCATCAGGATCAGCAACTGGTGTTTACTCATGTCCTATTTACAGGATGCTTTAGTGCCTGGGACAAGATTCTAGATAGTATAGGCTTACACAGCACCTATACCATCCTAAATGTTTAGTGAAAATATGTGTCAAGTGCACGAAAGGAGCCTCTTTGAGGCGCACTTCACATCCTTTCACCTCACTTGGTTCGAAAGAACAGTGACACGATAAGAAGGAGAAGCTTAGTCGGCCCGATCTATAGGAAAAACACGGTCGGTACGTGCGGAGCTGACTAGGTATGTTTTTCTCTGAAAGACAACTAGGCTAAGGGTGCTTCTAGGCTTGGTTGCGGGGAAATAACTTTGGGTAACCTAGTCCTTTTTAAGGATAAATATAACAATTATTACAGTAATATAGTGAAAATCTGCTTAAATTAGTAATCATTTTGGTATTACGTTTGTATGAAAATTCGCCCTCCGTCGGCCCCTTAATATATGACTTTTAAACAGAGGCTATCACACGTTTGAGAAAAATTGGCTTCAGGGACCGAGGAAGCTTCAGATGGCTTAAAAACTGCCATAGCTTAACAGAACTCACTTATTTTTAGGATAACAAAACAAATCTAGAACAAGCGAAGGGTTAAAGCATAAAATCATGTTGCAATTTTCGACTGTCCCTTAGAACCTTTTAAATAAAGCCTTATTTAAACAGTAAGCTTTATCCCTGAGGATTAAGAATGAATTTAGCTCAGCAGCTTTTAAGTGTTCTTTTAATACAGCTATCAACTGTTTTATTGGGGTAGCGAGATAGTGTAATAAGATCTGGGACGTTAAAGTAGGGGTTGAGGGGGTGGGTAAGTAGTTCAATATTACATACCATGTTACTTTGTATAAATTGATAATTTTTAGAGATCCTCTTTTGTTTTGAACCATATTTTTTTAGGAAAATGTGTTTACTTCACAAAGTACAAGTACCTATATAGTCTCATGTACCATGTCATGTAATGTATTCCAATTACGTGTATGTACGAGTTTGCTATTTATTCCATGCAGATAACCAGTTTCAGATAACTGATTTGGAAAGACATTTTTCCTCCTAGATAACTGTTTGTTTTAAAAGATTATTTTTTGTACTTAACCGTAATTTGCTATTAGACTTGGTTTTTAGTTAGTTTTTCTTGTGCCTAATACGTACTATGTTTTCCAATTTAGCTGTTCTGTGTATGTTCCTATGTCAAATAAATAATTTTTCTCTCACCTTTCTCTTTACTTGAAATGGTTATCTGCTAAATAAAAATATTTGCACCGATTTGTTAATCCTGATTATAATCTACATTAATACCAAATCTTATCTGAATCCATTCAGTAGTTTCTGAGTTAACTGAGAACAAACATAAGCACACACATGCACACACTCGCAAACTTTCTTCTTGAAAATATCAGAAGAATAAGATATATTTAATACATTATTACCACAACAAACCTAGAGGTAGCCTTAAGCTCCTACGTAACCTATTTCGTTTCTTCCAAGTGTTTTTGCTCGTATTTGCCCGAACGACTCAATTTGCTGACCGTACCGCTTAGCAACTGCTACATTACCTGTGGCCGAGGGCCCTCGACCTACATCCAGGTAACCGTCAGTACCGACACCATAAAAAGATTGAAGAAGGAATAAAATAGGAAAAAAAAACTTTGTATAGTTTTTTTGCTCTATGCTAGTTTTCTTAGTTGCGCACATCGAACGCTAATGCTGCCTTCCTACGGTGCGATGATTCTGCAGATCATCACGCACAGCCGACGACGACGCACGGCAACGCACACAGAAAGGGCTCCTGTGCTACCGCGCACCTCGGCGCACGAGACCGTTCCCATGGTGTGTCGTGCGAGCCGATCCGCCTCCGTGCGCGATATCACACACCGGTGGGAAGGGGCTATAAGACGTACGCAAGGCTTTGAAGCTAAGTGAGTCTAGGTACCAGTTCCACGAAACCAAGCCTAGAAGAACAGAGAGGTTATTCTGAGAATTGACAAGCTTTTGGGTGTTAGCTTCACTTTTTACTTCGTGTTCGTGCTACCCTAGGCAAATTGACATGGTGATAAGACGCAAACATTTCGATGTTGGCCGCAATGAATCTAACACAAAGTCTTCATTTTTAGCAAGTTGCCAACATGGATCGGGCATAGATTCCTCAAAATAAAGACCATAAAGATGACTACTGGTTCAATTGACTGACAATTCACGATTGTTCAGTAGGCCTACCATGAACTCTGTCTGGCTCTGGTTTTGAGTCTGTGTGAGTGACTCACCAATGCATTATTCTGTGTGTATGACGTTTTGACGTAGGATTTATTTAGTCAACACTCACACAGACTCAAAACCAGAACCAGAGACAGAGCCAGACAGAGCTCATGGTAGGCCTACAGGAGAAGCATTTGAAGTTTGTTTCGTGCCAAATCGTAGGTAACTCTTGTTGTATTCGTCTTTTTTAAGATCTGGTTTACCAAAAATCCTTAGAATTCTGCGGGCTTTCAGCATAATATGAATTGAGACGCTATATACTCTTTAGATATGTTCTGTTCTGATATCCAGAACTACGGATCCCTAAAGACTGATTTACACTGATGTTATGTGATACTTATCCAGCACCATCACCTCGCCGGCGCTTTTCACCACGGCGTGGTCTCCGCCATCACCGCTCACCAGCACGACGCCGCGCACGAGCAAACTCAGGAGACTTATTTATTAAAACCGAACAGGAGTATAGGGCGTATTTAAATTAAAACTCAAATAAAAAATAAGAATTTATTCTGCAGTATCTCTAAGATCACTTGGTGAGTCTAGGTGCCAGTTCCACGCGACCAAGCCTAGAAGAACAGGCAACAAACTACGGCTTCGTTCCTACTTTTTTTTGTATGATTTTTTTACAAAACACGCACACGCTACGCTTAGTAATAGTAAAGTACCTACACAGCATATAAAAATATGATACGAAAATAGTAGGTAGGTACAGACACTGCAAATAATTCACATGTTGGCTTTTGATAACTAGATCTTCTTCGGGATCTGAACAATCAAAATCAAGGCCTAAGTTGTGAAGTACACAACAAGCCTGTATGATCTGTACACATTTGTTTGGCTTGTAGTGCAAGACCCTATCCATGCCCAACGTCAACCGTTTTTAACCAGCCAAAAGTGTTTTCTATTGTGACCAGGGCTTTCATATGCTTCTGGTTGTACATTCTTTCTGGGGAGTTGCAGTAACATTTAAGAATGGTGCCATGAGCCAAGGCCACTGTGTGTATCCAGAGTCACCTGAAATGATGTTGATAATTTTTAATAAGAAGCTCAAAAAAAATATCTTCTATGTAAAAATCTAAAGTAACTTAAATAGTTACCATATATTTAGGATGTTTTCCTGAGGGACACCTTTGTACGTACCTATAAGCAGTAATACCGGGTTGGTATCTTAGGTGGTAGGTACATATTAATGAAAATAACATAACTCACCTTTAATTCAAAGCTCACGCGCTGCGAAGACGTCGTTATGCTGTCGCAACTCTTCGCATAGGAACGCGAAGGCAACCTTCGACAAACGATACCGACGACGAAATATGGCCTCCGGAAGATCTTCGATAGGATTGAAAGCTTTCCGTAAACCAGCCCGCAGTTCCCGTAATTTACGAACCCGGTTTTTCTCGACCATCCTCATTGCAAAATAACATCTTGCAGACATTCTCAAAAGCAATTATTGACTTCAAAAATGCACAAATAAATGTTTGTTTACTAATTCATTTTGATTGATCGATCGTGAAGCTGTCAAATGCTTTCCGAAACTTAGAATAGCATTTTACACAAAAACCGTCAGAATCGTGAAGCTTACGAAAAGATTTAGTACGATTTTGGTGTTGACGATAGACTATCACCGGTGTTAGCGATAGTAAGTGAAGAAACGTAGCAATATTATTTCTCGCAAAGCCCGTCAGAGGCGCTCATCGTTTTTCCATACAAAATCGGGATTGTAAAGAGGTTAAAACCTCTTTACAAAACGCTAGCACGACACCTTATGTCTTACACTTACACGACACCAAAAATGGTGTTGCAAAACTCTGAATAGCCCCCCAGCTATTCCTGCAACACGGCTCGTTCGGGTGATCGCTGAATCCGCGTTCTGTTTTCAAATTTGAAAATCGAACGCAGTAGTATACTGTAGTAGTAAACTGGCCTCTCAGTTCAGTTTGTCTGCTTTCTGCGCTGCAGGTCTTGGGCTCGATTCCCACAGAGATTAAATATTTTTGTGGTGAACACAGATGTTTGTTCTCTGTCTGGGTGCTAAATTGTATTCTAAGTATGCATTTACAATTAAAACGTATTATATCAGCTATCTGGTTCGCATAGTACAAGATCTGCTTAATTTGGGGCTAGATAGTGTTAAATGGATTATCCACAGTATTTATTTATTTATATAGTTAGAAATAAAATATAGATTCACTGTTAGAATGTAATATTTAGCAATTCAGAAAATTCCGTAATTTGTTTTGCTGTCGGTACCTGCCTGTGCCTTTGTACAATGTACTGTAGACTCGGTAGGCTCTTGAGGCGAGGGCTTAGAGCTGTATCTGTCTATGTACCTAGGCACTTAAAGTTTGCTAGATTACAGTGAAGCTAGTATCAGGCAAAATGAAATTTGCAGACCAGAAAAGGTTGCCTGGTAGAGATACTGTTAGTGATGAGACCGCCCACTGTATTACTGTGACTGTTTATTTTTAAGCTGTAAACTGTATCTTCTTACCTAGTGTCATTGTAATCAATAAAGAGTTATCTATCTGGTAGATGTACCTACATCAAGCTTGTTCGTACCATCTTCGTGGTATACGGTGCCTTGCATTAGGCACCCAACTATTATCATCAAGCTATGAACGTTCCATTAATTAATATCGTTATTATTATTTATTTATTTATCAGACAACTTTGTGGTCAATTTAACACAAATGGACCACAAAGTAAACTTACAGAGTTATGCGTAATTGAAAAGGTTTTACTGATTTATGCAAAAACTAGCGGCCGCCCACGGCTTCGCTCGCACCGTAGCCGTTCGCCCCGTTGATTTTTCTTTAAAAAGTTTTTCCTCTTTTTCTCCGCTTAGGGAAATAATTTTCCAATTTCCTTTCTTAGTGTACCCCTATGCTATAAAACAAACATACCCTCCAAGTTTCATGCTTCTAGGACTTACGGTTTAGGCTGTGCGTTGATTGTCAGTCAGTCAGTCAGTAACGTAAGAGTTTTATATATTTAGATAACTCATTTGAAAAGCCGGAAAACTTTCTCTTGGGCGACGAAAAATAAATTCCAGAAAGCCGTTTCTCACTTTATATTGTGCTCAGCAAAAACTAGGGTACAGGGTGTACGAATACTAAAACCCTACGGACAAAATGAAATAATATTAGAACAAAATGAGTTTGTAGTATGGGTCCATTTATAGCATAAATTGTTTTCAGCAGCACTTATTGTTGTTGGGTATTTTCAGAAGAACCAGAAGAACTCTTTGATTCTTTTGTTTATTTTTCTTGATAATGTGCTGTAATAATTAAATAGAGTCGACGAGGAAAGAGCCCTCATAGGAGTTGTTGAGAACAGAAGAGGAAAGATGATTGGCCATCTTGTACGACATGACAGCTTTATCAGAAATATCATCGAAGGAAAGGTAGAAGGAAAGAGAGGAAGAGGAAGACCAAGGATAAGCTACATGAGCCAAATAAAAGCAAAGATCGCCGTCATGTCGTATAAGGAGGTCAAGGAGGTTGCCCTCAAAAGAATTACCTGGAGAAAAATGCATACATTACGCCGACAAGAGCGTTGCTCTTAACTAGGAAGAATGTGCTGTTTGCGTGTTTTTAGACCAAATAAAAACTTATCTTTATCTCAACTTTCAATTTGCGAGAGTATATATTTTACACCGTGTTTGCTCGGAAAGCGTAAAAACTAAAGTTTCAGCGCTGAAAAATTCCTGAACGAAATATAACAGCAATACTTTTTCCTGAAACTTCATTAAAAAGCCTTCGCTAAAACAGTTTTTGTTAAAATTCTAATCCTAAACAAGGTATATAGCAATTTATTTGCTATCCTATTTTGAAGAAAAATACATAAATGCACATTATAGTATACATGCTACCGCTAGTCACTTCCTGAGGTATGCTAGCGGCTAGTGGGGGACGTATCGTTAGTTGTCTGTCACTGGGAGACGGCGACTCGGGCCGATGGTTCCACCCTCTCGCCGCTCGCATACCGCAGGAGGTGACTAGCAGTTGTACGGACACTATATTTAGTCTAGTAGTACTTGCTTTACTAAATAGTTTGGGTATATTCTGTTTGGCTCTTTGCGAAGTGTTCAGTCGGGAAAGTACTATCTGCATGCGTTTTCTGTAGCGTTGCTGTGTTGAGGGTGTTGAAAATTACAGGCACAGGTTTAACACCTATAGGCCCCAAGTTGAACACCCTATTCGGTTAGCAGGTTATGAGTAAAATTCAACACATGAGGCATACCACCTCTTTAGGTGCTCTTTAGGTCTAGGCGTTCAAGAATAGTCAGAGGTAAGTCCAAATCATTTGTGATATACCACATTAGAGCTTAACACTAGGCTTCACTGAACTTGAGGCTTGCGTAAATTTAGGCAAAGGCGATGGCGATCAGCTGAATAACTAACAAATATGACAGCGTTATTTGACAGCATTTCAGCTGATCGCCATCGTCTTTGCCTAAATTTAGTCAAGCCTTAAGTTCAGTGAAGCCTAGTGTTTGATTAGCCTTGTGTACTGATTTGGACTTACCTCTGACTACTCTTGAACGTGAATATCTTTTCATAATCATGAGTGACAGTCAAATGGATCCGTTGGGATTATTCGTCGTTCTATATTTCATTTCCTTTTCATTTGAAATTGGTGTGCTTAAGTATTTTCTATCTACTTCTATTTTTAAAAGAATGAAAGGGATAGAATGACACTACGATTCAGGTAAATCGCCTATGTAATCTGAGCGATTTTTACGTATGAGTGCCTTCTATCGATTCAGTCCTATCGATACTTATTATTCGAATGTTCAATTCGATTTGATCGAGTTTATTGTTTACACGAGTTTCAAGTTGAAATGGGTTCTTGGGAAATTTGGTTACTTATTCGTCTAACTTGGAGGATATCTGTTATTGTTTAAAAAAAGAGTTTTTTAAGTGTTTGTTTGTTGTCGTATAACTTTTATGAGTCGATTTTAAAAACATTTTTTTTTTATCTGATAAGTAGATTTACTTCGAGTTGGCCTACCATGTGCCTGGTTCTGTTTCTGGTTCTGGTTTTAAGTCTGTGTGAGAGTTGACTAAATAAATCCTTATCCAAAACGTCACACACAAAGAATTATGCACTGGTGAGCACTCACACAGACTCAAAACCAGAACCAGAGACAGAGCCAGACAGAGCTCATGGTACTACTGATTGGTCCCGTAGAAATTCCATCGTAATCGGTTCAGCAGTTTGACCATGAAGTCGATTTCTCAAGTTTTTTAAAATAATATTTTGTTACAAAAAACAAAATCGAATTTAGAACCTAATACGTTGTTATTTGAAGTCGGTTAAAATACATTGTTGCCTCCGATCATGAAGCAAAAATGAAATTGAATCGAACCGTTTCGTATTTACCTGATTTTGTGTTTGTGAAGCAAATATTTATATTTATGAAAGCGCTTTCTTTTTGTGGTTTGATTATTTCTCCGATAAGCATTGTTGTTATTGCTTTTTGTGAACAATATTATGTAGATTATTATCCGTTTTCCTAAATAATGCTGAAACACGAATCCAGGCTGAAGCAAGGTTTTTGATGCGTAGTAATGGTTCAACAGTATTTTTTATGAAAAGGTTTATAATATTGCTAATTTTAGAGATTTGTGAAGACTGAAAGTTACCTAGAGGTTTTTCACTCAATATTGTTATTCCATACACATGGTTTAGTTTAGGTACATACATAGTTCTTAGTTGTAAGTCAGTATCACATGGACCCTGTATTATGGTATAGCAATATGGAGGTAGGCCGAGGTTTATAGACAGTCATAATTAACTTTATGGATAGCTTATTTTATTAGCGTTGTTATAACAAATATTCCCTAAATCTAATAACAGTTGTCTCAATAGTACATAGGAAGGAATACATCAAGGGGAAACCAGTAAGCCTAACAAGCAGCCCTGTCTGGCTCTATCTCTGGCAGTGGTTTTGAGTCTATGTGAGTGCTCACCAGTGTATTTTACTGTATATTTGTGACGTTTCGACGTAAGATTTATTTAGTCAACACTCACACATACTCAAAACCAGAGCCAGAGACAGAGCCAGACAGAACAGTTGGTTATATAAAAGCGGCGATAGGCTTACAAACTGCCAAGTATCGGTTGTCTGTAAAGTCAGTTTACTGACGATAGTTGAACGTGACAACGTCATACAGCTGTCCACGCCACGAAATAAAGAGCGTAAGCAAAAGCGTGTTTGGTGCTCTGTGGTCCACGCGGACGCATCGCTCACTCAAGTAGGAGAGAGACAGATGTCGAACGTTGCCGAACGCGAAGGCCGATTGTGCCTCTTTGTCACTCGTTCCGCGCTCTCGCTTGCACTTCAAGCCTTAAATAGAACGCCTCAGAGCAAGGTAACGCCGGATGAGTCATATTTTTTCGTGCTTGCAGCCGGCTCCATAATTATAAGACGTTGTCACGTCAAAAAAAATATGGCACTATGAGATCATCAAAGTTGTGAATCTGTTCACTACGGCTAAAGTTTTATTTGCAACCGCTATTGAGGGTAGTTTTAAAGTTTCAGTCTCACAGTGTCAGCACAACGTAGCCTACATACGAGTCCTTGAAACTTGAACAAAAGACTTGCATGTCATGCCGCAGTTTAAATGAACACATTCGCTCTGCAGTCTTGCCTATACAAAGTATGCAAAACAATTATATTCACGTAGAACATAATGGAGGAAATCAGTACCTGAAGTCCGAGTTTTGCTACCACATTTCGTTACCAAATGTTGTTTTCGTTTCGCCTACGTGGCTCTGTCTTTTGTATGGAGAAAAATGAGACAGCAAAAATACGTTACGTAGTTAGAGTTGTCGTCTCATCATTTTTCCATGCAAAAGAGCGAAACGAAAAACATGCGTAAGCGAAACGAAAACAACATTTGGTAACGAAATGTTGTAAATGCACTGGGACTTCGGGTACAGTTACTTTATCAATCATGCATGCCTATTTCTGGAGTGAATCAAACCTAAAAACATTGCTGTGTTAAGGTTTGAAGGGTGTGGCTGTGGGTGATGGTGAAATTACTGGCACGTGAGACTGAACATCTGTAAGCCTCAAGTTGATGGACGCATGGTAGTGGATTACAGAGCACGTTTCTAACGTGCGTTTTCCTTGTGCACATCTAGGTGATCTGCGATTGCGATCAGTTTCAGCATAGGGTTTGCACTGCCACGAACTTTGAAAAGGAGATTTTTGACGTGAATAAAATGATTTCTCAAAGATTTTTCTAATGTCCAAAATGTTCAGTTATGTTTTGTTGTTAGCCCAGCGGGATTTGAACCCACCTTCTCTTAGTATCTTTGTGATTTCCCGAACTTAAACACTATAAATCAATCCAATAAATCTGTGATAAGTTACCACAGAAATAAAAAAGTAAAGTTATCACTGGTAACTCGACACGTTTGCATCCAACCTCCTTGACTACGTATTTCCAATTACTGACCACGCTATTCCCATTAGTGGTTAATCAGCAATGACGGGAAACAGCTGAGCTATTGCTACCGGATTATCCCATCTACATTGAGGGAAGCCAATGGGAAGAGAAAAAATGGTTATATACGTACTTCTGTAGAAGAAAGTAATTAATCACAGTCGATCCTTATTTAAGGATAACGTAGTAAAGAATTCCTTGCGAAATATTGATCTACACTAATATTATAAAGAGGAAAGATTTGTACCTATTTTTGTATGTTTGTAATGAATAGGCTCAAAAAGTACTGGGCCGATTTAAAAAATTCTTTCACCAATAGAATGCTACATTCTTCCAATTCGACATAGGCTACATTTCATTTTGAAAAAAAATAGGGATCCTTGGTAAAATTTGAACAATGTAACCGAAGGTGTAGAAAAATTAGTCTTAAAATGTCTTTCGTCGAATGCGCTGCCGAAACTATTAGCGATAGAACAAAATAATGTACAACAATATTGTCTACCCCGTGCGAAGCCGGGACGGGCTGCTAGTAAGTACATATAGTTAAGCCCCGTAAATCCGTATAAAAAACATAATTCATAATAATTATTTTACTTTCTTGCCTACTACCCCTCTAAAAGTCAGATGCCTTTCAGATTTGAGCCCATTTTAAATCGGCCTGGATATGATAAGACCACTGGTGGTCTAGTGGTAGCGGCCCCGCTTTCCGATTAGGTCGTGGGGTCAGACCCAGTCGTGTAGCAATGAATATTTTCGAAAAAAATAATGTACACAATGCTAATGTTGTCAAACGGTAAAAGAAAATATCGTGAGGAAACCTGCGGCTTATTCAGCTTCGCACGTATTGACCATCTTTCCTGTGGATTAGGCCGACTAAGCTGTTAGGATGGTATTAGTGCTAGAAAAGCTTATTCCATCTAAAATCTTGTCCCAGACACTATAGCGTCCCGCAAGTAGGGGCATGAGTAAACACCAGTTGCCCCTGACGCTATATAAATCATCTACAATAGATGATAGATGCAAAGACCTGTTTACTTTTAAATCGGCCTAAAAAAGTACAGTGAGTACAAGAAAGTTTTGACGACAAAATACACATTGCATCAAAATCAGTGCCTTCCCAAGCGTACCCAAGATGCGATTCAAGCACCAATCTTGTTAAATAATTTTGGTATTGATTAAAGAAGTAAGTACCGGCCTCTGAATGAACGGTGTAAACGACACCTAAAGTTAATGAGAACATAAAATACAGGCTCCGGAGTACTCTGCAGATAAGATACAGGCTTGCAAGGACACTTTGGGAAATTGAGAGGTTAAGGCTGCTGGTGACGACAGATACGCATCGCGACGAGTTCAATTTTAAATAACACACGATGATATCAACCTAGATGACACTAACCTACATTAATAATTCCTTTTTGTGTGTTCCCTATATTATTTTGATCATTCGTATTATCCTTTTATAATAGATGCCTGTGTTAGCTGTGGCTGCCTTCAATGGATAAGCACGGGGAAGTATACATTTTTTTTATTCAAGCCTAATTTTAATTTTGGTGTATTAGTTCGTGGTGATCGTAATAAATAAACAAATACATGCACTACCAAAAGAGAGAGAAGAAATTTATTACGGTATATATAATTTATTCTCGTGAGAAATCTGCCAGGAATTGCTTTTAGGCTATGGTTACCACTTAACATCAGGTGGTTCCATATGATTATTCCAGCTAGTTTTATAAAAAACACCCAACACAAGCGAGCCTTCTGCTTATTTCTATACCTTTTCTTCATCAGTCTACTATGAGACAAATGACCTAGAACATCCCACATATTTGGGGGAGGTAAAGCTTAAAAGTTTTCCTTGTTGCTTAAAAATATAGCCACTGGCTCACCCCATCTTAATTGAAACAGTTGAGAGTTCACAGAGGTGCCCTACAAGCAAGAAGCCTACAACTTGATATTACGATACGCCAGCGTATGAGGATAAAACGGGATTAAAATGTTGTACTCACTTCAGTTTATCTCTTTTATCCCTAATCCTTTCACCACGCTTGGTTCGAAAGAATCAGTGACACTCTAAGAACATCCGTAATTTCATGTTTTTAGAAATAGCGTTTTATCACACAATTCAGGATTTAGAGTTGTCGACATTGGTAATGGTAGGTATGTTATTTTTCCAGTAGGTCTTCAATCCAATAGGACATTGAGTTCGTAGAGCGAAGCTTAATATTATTTGTTTATACTAAAAAATGTTTTAAAAAGTTAACCCAAAGATTTATATAATGTCCCAAAAGTTAAGAGTCGAGCGGGATTTTAACTCACAACCTTACCATTGGTATAGAAAATGCGTTGACCGCTGCGCTAGCGGATCCTAATCACGCTCGACGCATAACTTTATGGACTGTTCGGCACTAACGCGACCGTGGCTCCATCTACAGGTTTGACGTTACAGTCAACTACTTACCTGCTCGATAACCGAAGTTGCATTGAATCGACGAGAGATGTCGGTGTATGTACGAGTAAGATACACAGTCCAGCGTTGCCAGAATGTTACTTTTGTAACATTTTACGCTACTTTTGACCCTCTCATGTTACCACCATGTTTCACGCCTCAATAAAAATAAACTTAAAAAAAAAACCAGCAAAAAAAAACAAAAAATGTCGTGAAACGGAAGGCATCCAAGAATTTTAAAGGAGTATATCGTTTTCCACATAATTTATGGTATGTTACTTTACGCGTAAAAATGTTAGTTTTTGAGCCGTCTCATGTTATATTTGGCTAACTGGCAACACTGACACAGTCAATCTTTTTTTAGTATTTCATACGACAGGTCGCAAACCCATCGCCGTTGCTAAAATACCAACTGGTTACATCTAGGTGTTTTCCTTCACCGTTTGCCGTTCTCAAAGACAATGTAAATTAATTGACTGTGACTTCGAGAACCCGCTAAAGTAATCTCATCAAAACTTTGATTAAACTAGGTTAAAACTCGGGTTAGATTTTAACTCGGACTAAGTACGATGCAAGAGGGTATGGTAATCTAGGGGATTAGAATGTTGCCCTCAGTAGGCCTAACATAAGCTCTGTCTGGCTCTGTCTCTGGCTCTGGTTTTGAGTCTGTGTTTTATCATGCGCACTTGGTGTGCGGGCAGGGTTTTCCGCAAGTAGGCCGCTGGTGGGCCCTTTTTGCGTGACCCTTGACGCGTGTTGCTCGAACTTTTTTAGGTTCTACAACACGCCGGTTTCCTAACGATGTTTTCCTTCACTGTTTTGAGAGTACTGGCATAGTGCACATAAATTTTTCGACAGAAAAACTCATTGGTACACGAGTGGATTTGAACCCACGACCTTCGGATCGGAAGGCAGGGCCACTACCACTAGACCACCAGTGCTCTCTTTTTTTTTTTTGAGTCTGTGTGAGTGGTTACTAAATAAATCCTACGTCGAAAAGTCACACACACAGTATAATACACTGGTGATACACAGACTCAAAACCAGAGCTAGAGACAGAGCCAGGCAAAGATTGTGGTGCTTACAGCTATTGTCACCCTTTTCATCTCCAAGGCTACACAAACTTTAAGGTTTACGATAGTTTGAGCAGAGAAATGGATGGTTTGCTACATGAACTTATTACTTCTTTGAAAACATTACGTTCATGGTTTTGATCAAACTTTTTCGATCAGAATATAAAATTTAAGAAACTTTGGGCGAATATTTTTCTGAAACAGTTGGTAACTTTGAAATATTGTGCAATTTGCTAAGGGCGGGTTTGGCCAAATTATTCTTCTTGTTGTGATACTTTGAGAGTCTTTTAGCTCAGCTGGTATGGTAGCTAGGCCACCTGCGCCGTAGGTCGTGGGTTCTATCTCTACTGAACACAAATATTTGTGTGCTTATCGTAGGTGTTTATTATCTGTCTGGGTGTTATATAGTTCTCTAAGTATGTGTATAAATGGATATAAGGACCATTTCTACTATTTTGCTCCCATAGTACAAGCTCTGCTTAATTTGGGGCTAGATAATGTGGTTTGGATTGTCCATAACATTAATTTATTATTTATTATTAACCGGCATAGTATGTACAGATACATTTTTGAAAGGAGCCTCTTTGAGGCGAACTTAAAATCCTTTCACCACACTTGGTTCGAAAGAATCAGTGACACATTTTGGGTGAAAAATTACCCTAAATGCATTTAAAGTCCCTATAAAAGCTCTTATTTGAATATGAAAAAGCTACCCTAATTATTCCAATATTCTAAATTGATAATACACTTTCTCTTGATAAATTAGACTGAATTTTTGATAGCTCCGGCAAAATGATGGATACAATTTTCTTCGGCGGGCCAAGGAGAGCTCTTGACTTGACCTAAATTCGTTATACAGGGTGTAACAATAGCTCTTGAAAGATGAAAGTTTATATAAAATAAAAAAATGCAAACAACCCACACAACACTATCTATTACTTAAATAATTTTTGTTTTGCAAATACATACATATAATACAATATAAAACCCAGACAGAGAACCGGCATAATGTTCCGACGTCTATGTTCACCACACAAATATTTGTTCTCGGTGGGGATCAAACCCGCGCCCTCCAGTGCAGGAAGCAGAGCTACTACCAACTGAGATATGAGGATTGAAGATGTGTCTATTTACCAACGATATAATTCTGTGAACTACCACCAGGGATGACTACTTGATTATTCTAAACGATTTTTGATTGATGGTTTTTCTGATTATTTTTAAGCTAAATCTGTGTCTTACTTACCTAAAAGTCATTATAATCAGTAAAAAGTTATCTATCTATCTATCTATTCTGTTTTGTGGTCTAAGACCCTGAAGTGTAGCCCATAGTATGGCTCTAGAGCCGTATAGATTTTATAGAACTGATTTTCAGAAGTACACTTTTTACACCCTATATAAAGTCTACCTACATGCTCATAAAAAAATGGTATCGCTTTTACAAGGTGAAAGTTGAAAACTTAATCTAGTAGTTGTTTTTGCTTGGTGTTTTTTTGTAACCAAGGATGTTTTCGTGTAAAACCAATATTCATACAAATTTCTTTGACGAAAATTACATAAATTTAGGAATCTTAAATTGTGAAAATTACGATTATAAAGGGCATTGAAAATTGAGATTTCATACAGATAGAATTACTAGTGTTATATTAATCGTAGAGTGTTGGAATAATTTTCATAAAAGAAAAGATATAAAAATAAAAACACAGGTAAATGAAAATGGAATTAAAAAAAAGGCATAACAAGTTTTTTCCACTCCAAACTTATTTTTTATTATCATTTCATAAAAAGCTTGCGACTCATGAATAAATTAATTTAAAAAGTCCCATTTTCCTAATCTTCGTAAAACAGGCAACACGCCAAGTTTCCAATTCGCAAAAAGAAATTTGAAATTAGATTCTGAATTTTCGACCAATCATTCAACTTTAGGAGAACTCATCTGAACTAATGGAAGCGTGAAAAACAGCGAAGTTTCTCTTTAAAAGATTCGAAAAAATACCTATCAGTGGATGTTTTAGCCACAACGTTTCAGCCCCAAATTCAGTGAATTTTAGTATTCTAGCCATAGTATTTTTATGTGCAATAAGTTTCTTTACAGCCTTTCTGTGCCTTTACTTTTTTTACGTGAACCTTTCTCATCAACTTAGATAGCAAGCAATCCTGTTTTTAATTAAAAAACTGTGAATTTGTTAACCGCAATATTACTACGAACTACGTTATTATTTATCAAGGTTGAATATTACCATTATATATTCTTATATTACATATTCTTTGCGGGTGTTTATACTACATGAATTTTGTTTGCTCGCTATCTGTACTCTGTACGTATACTGTCTTCACCTGTAATGGTAATAACACTTGACTCTGTATAAAATATAACCACCTGTCTCTTAAAAATGTATCGGTGGATATTATATTAGTATTCAGTATATAAAATAAAAGTCTTGCTCAATGAAATGTTTGTTACAGTTTCTGTTACAGACATGTTGAAACAAGTTCGTAATCACCGTCATGAAATTAAACTTTTGGTGACCTCCAATAATAAAAATAATGAGATCACTGTTAACATTTTGCTTGAATACGAGCTTAGCTTGTAGAATCGTGTAAACAATAGTAAACTCCACAAGTCCTAATGAAGACACAGTGGCGCCAGCGGACAACGAAGCAATTTATCAATGTAACGACCCGACCACCTGACTTGTGGGAAGCTGTAACCCCTGGGATTAGTAGTGTGCCCACAGAGTTGCGACCAGAGGAGACATTGAACGTGGTTTTCGTAGGTAAATTAAACGGGTTAGAAGATCTTGCTTTTACGATCAAAACAATTCTGGAAACTGTTATTCTGCAAGAGAACGCTGTCAATATAACAGCGATATTTAAAAATGTTTTACTGATCGACACCGCAGAACACTTAGATTTGCGCAAGGCTTTAGAAAACGTATGTTTAATGTTTACTGACTGACGGCTGTGAAGTTGGATAATGTTTTTGATGTGTGTAACGACTTCTGAATAGTTGATCCGATAACGATGGTGTTTTCACACTATGTCTACTGATAAATCTTACAGAGTTTTCAAAATGTTTAATTGAAAGAGTTTCAGTCGGTTCTTTCTTTCTTTCTATCAATAGCAGTACATAGATCTCTCTCAGGCTACGGAGCCCTGTCTTCAGCTTGCATTATCTTTTTGTAGCTCGTTACTGTGCAGTAACGAGCTACAAGTAGATAAGGCGAGACAATTTCCGTCCACAAATTGTCATTTTTATCCAGTACAAGGGCGTCTTACACTATTTTTACACAAACCTGGTCTCCACTTCAGTACTTGTTTAACGAGCCGCTGTCATCCACAGAGATAACTGGCTTATTGACCTGTATTGGCGGATAAACATTACCATAATTCATACTCATACTCACTTAACAAACATACAAATTCCCGTCTTCTCCATAGCTCTGGATATCCCTTTCCACGAGGCCAGCATGGAGTATTTCTGCTTTGCTGTAAGTGGCAATCGAGGATCCGTCGCGGGGGGAGGTCCATCTGACAGCGCGGAGGGATTGTTCCCCCGCCGCTCCGACGCAGCCAGCTTGCCCAACTGACAACCCATGGTGTATCACAAGGGCATGCTATTTGACCACTCCTATACACTGTTTTCACTGACAAAGCGTCATTTCACTGTTCAGATCATTTTTGGCACTTTTGAGTGGTTTGTTCACTTTTAATTCACTGAGGTTTGGTTTCGCCAATTATGTGTTTACAACTATTTGATATTACCTACACTTTTCTGATTCCACCATTGGATTCACTATTAGCACTTCATAATGCCTAGCATTTCCATTTAAAAAGCCGCACACTTTCGTTTTCATAATCACTTATTACGTTATCCTTCATAATTTCACTCGCTGTTATTTTTCAGTCTGTGTAACTTCTGCTAACTATGCCTGCGTTGACTAAACCTATGTCTAGAATATAAGATTCGTTATCTGATCTGAACCAGTTTCACTGTAGTCATTATCATAATGTAGTAATCATTTCGGTATCATCCGTCCTTGTAACGTGTTTGTCTGCCTTATCTAATCTTCGGTGGCAGTACCTGAAAAAGAAAAGGTTGTTTAGAATAGTTTTGTCATGTATGTACACACCTATAGGTATTGGCAAGTGTTTATCTTCAAAATTTAAAGCCGAGTTGAGGCCTATTTTATTTACTATTATGTATGTTGGTCAAACAAATGTATTTTTTTCTGTCACTTTAAATTAAAAATTATAGATCTATAATAATAATGTTACTGGTGCATTTTTTTGGCAGAGATTACAGCTCAAATCAGCTGTTTACGTCTACAATCATGTGCGTCAAATAAATGTATTTTCTTTCTTTCTCTTTAAAATAAAAATAAACAAACAACCTACAAAAACTACATGAGTTACTTATCTAATGTAGTTTTTGTAGGCAGAAATTACCGCTCAGCATCAGTTTGACCATCTGCACGTTTGTAAACTCATTATTGTGTCTCTCTTGCTAAAGTTGTTGTTGCCGCAACATTGAATTGTAATTTAAATATTCTAACAGATTTGCCTCAAAACTTCGAGTCAACTGTTTCAGGGCTCATCTTTATTCATTTTACCTTTGAACAGTATTTACATTTGTTTTAACCGAGTTAGGTACTCAAACGTTACCGATTCAAAGCGTTTTTGTAATTAAAATAACGCTGTATTTACAAGAGAAATTAAGTTTGGAATAACATAACACGAAGTTTGTTTCAAAAGTCTGAAACGAAAAAAACAACTCTTTCTAATAGAAGTTTAAGTAATCAATATCAAAAATCGGTCTTCAAAATTTTGTCTAGGCGACTGATCGAAGCGACGCGTGACTTAAGGGATGGTGGGTATCTGGCGCAGCGCATACGTATTGCTATTCAGCGTGGCAATGCTGCCAGCGTCTTGGGGACGCTTCCGTCTGGTACTGATTTGGATCAGTTGAGCTATCTCTAGATCGTTTGTAACGATCTGTAGATAGCTCTACTGTTTCTTGTGTATTTTGTACTTTTTGTAAATATTTTTTTAACTGTAAGTAAAAATAAATTAAGCAATATCGAATAAATAATCCTTATGAGGTCTCGTGTTGTTTCTTTTAGGTCGAAGTTAAAGTCGAAAGTAAAAAAGGCCTAGGTCTCCAGGTGCCTCTAGGTCTAGGAGTCCACGAATGATTCCACGTCTAGAAGAACAAGCAACAAACTTCCAACTTTATAGGAAACACAGCGATGCTGCTTCATGGCAGAAATAGGCATGGTTCTCTGCTTCTGCTAAGGTTGTCCCTTGAGACTACAGTAAAAGGGATCTCAAGTTCCTCCTAGCTTTGCCACAGCTCTATGAACATATCGTATTCATAGAATTGATTGGTATATTCTCTGATCGCTTGTGCACATCTAGGCGTTCAGTGAAACGCTGTCAAATATCGCTGTCATATTAGACCGTGTTTCATTGATCGCCAACTCAGAACTCTAATTCGTTTTCTGTCATTTCGGGAAAGTCTTTAGCTTTTTGATTTTAATTGTTTTTCTGGTGTTATTGAGTTCTGTTGTGTAATTTCGGTGGTATTTTAACCAACATTACTTGAGGTCGTAGCTCAAAGTGTTAGCAGTTGGATTTAAAGTGTATTATGTGATAAGTATTCTGATTTGATCGAAAATGTTTCAGATGGTTTTGGGAAAAAACGGCCATCTTTTTTCTTATGCCAATAGGGTAGGGCCGACTTTGACTGAAGACTGACGACATGACGGAAAAGTATTTTATCTATGTAATTTATTATCATCATTCTCATTAAACTACTCGACACTGGCAGAATTGATCCGAAAAGGACAGATGCCATTCATTAAGAAGGAGAAGAACTCAGAACTCATGTGCACAAGGCTTGAGGCAATGAATGTCTTTTCATGAATACACAGCCTTATGCATCCTTCACTTGTATTCCCATCGCGTACAGATTGAAACTTTTTAAGTGAATAACGTCGTTTCAAAGCTCCAATTTAGCCAAATTTGAGATCGCGTTAACTACAGCATTACGCACTTTATTTGAGGACTGTGAAGGGGATGGAAATATTTCGGAGGCTAAAATACGGCCTCTTGGTACAGCCAGCCTCATGATTTAGACTCCAAGCTGGCATCTACAAATTACTGACGTAATATCGTTGAAATAAAGTTTAAATTAGATCTACTTATGAAAGTTAAGAATAGGTAAGTGAGAAATGAGACAAGAAAGCGCTGTCGTTGTATGAATTATAACACTCAAGTTGACACATACTTTTTTGTAAATTAAATTAAAAATTTGTTTATTCAGATATCACAAGATCCATTCCTAAAACTTAACACAACACATACAATATTATAGTAAAATAAAAATAAGCAGAGAACAATAAATACATACAATAAACATCATCAACAATATACAACGTGTATCAAAATATGTGTACTATCCTGAAGGGGGGTGAATTTCCACCCCCCGGGGAACAACTTTTGTTCAACGACTTTTCGAACTTCGATTGGTATCTCTGAAAAAAACTGCAACGAAGTTTCAACATGAACAGCTGACTTTATACAAAGTGACAACCCTAAACTCAGCTACAGAGGTAGTAGGTAGTAGTAGTAGACCTACAGAGGTAGTAGGTCAAGGGGTCAAGAGGTTACAAGGATAGGGTTGTCAATTTATTTAGGCATTATGAAATTAAATATTTTTGTATGGGAAACTGAAAATAGGAATTTTTAATTTTCTCCCACCCACAACTGATCACCATTGTGGTCTGAAACCCCCCACCTTCGCATAGTACACATATTTAGATACACCTTGTATAAAATAATAATAAGTATCATGTGATACTGACTTACACCTAAGAACTATGTATGTGCCTAAACTAAACCATGTTTATGCAATAAATGTATTGAGTATTGAAATAATTCCATATAAATACATACAGTACCATACGAACCCATGCACACACAGTAGGTTGCTCTACTGCTGTAGGATTATTAGAAAGCTACATTATCCATGAGTAGCATAAGCTATGTGTTTTACTAGCGACCCACCCCGGCTTCACACGGGTACAATTTAGAAAAAATAAGGCTGGGGAAACTGTAAAGTCACTGCCTTTGATCTTTTCCACCCGCGCAAAGACGGGGCGGATCGCTAGTAACGAAAAAAAAGCAGCCAAGTGCGAGTCGGACTCGCCCATGAAGGGTTCCGTAGCATGAAGTAACATAATATAAAGGTTCTTGTAGTTCGTCGAAAGGTAAATTGCGGTTTACGATTTATAACGTTTAAAAAAAAACTACTGGCTAGATCTCGTTCAAACCAAATATCGTTGAAAGTTTGCATAGTAATGTACAACATATATTTTTTTTAGTTTTATCATGCTCTTATTTTAGAAGTTAGAGGGGGGGGGACCAACTTTTATCCACATTGGAAGTGTCTCTCGCGCAAACTATTCAGTTTAGAAAAAAACAATATTAGAAACCTCAATATCATTTTTGAAGACCTATTCACACGTATGGGTTCGATGAAAAATTTTTTTTTTAGTTTCAATTTCAAGTATGGGGACCCCCAAAATTTTTAGTTTTTTTTCTATTTTTGTGTAAAAATCTTAATGCGGTTCACAGAATACATCTACTCGCCAAGTTTCATCAGTCTAGCTCTTATGGTTTCGGAGAAAAATGGCTGTGACACGGTCGGACAGACAGACAGACAGACAGACAGACATGACGAATCTATAAGGGTTCCGTTTTTGCCATTTGGCTACGGAACCCTAAAAAGCAGGTAGTCCGTTACTTTGATAGTTGAGTGCGAAGACGCCATTAAACCTTTAATAAAATGTAATTACCGCCGATGGGACTAGCTAATGGCACCCTTACCTTACATTTAGCTGAGGGTGAAAACTACCCGGATCGAATGAGAATAGTTACGTTCAAGGTTGTGCCAATTACTTAATAATACAGACTTCATTCTCGATAATGTTCTTTGCGGCATCAACGTTTTTTTACACCCACATTCTTAAGTGTTCTTGTCCAGTAGGCCTACCATAACCTCTGTCTGGCTCTGTCTCTGGCTCTGGTTTTTAGTCTCTGTGCGTGTTGCCTAAATAAATCTTGCATCGGAACGTCACATACACAGTAATACACGGGTGAGCACTCACACAGACTCAAAACCAGAGCTAGAGATAGAGCCAAACAGAGCTTGTAGTAAGCCTACTGTTTTGGAAAAACAGTAAGTATCTACTAAGCGATCTGCGATGGCGATCAGTAAAACCTTATTGATAGTGTTTCACTGATCGACATCGCTATCGCTTTGATGTGCGCAGGCCTTTAGTGTGAAATAATTCTGCTATAAACCTAATAGTCACGAGGGTAGACTGTCAAATAAATCTTCAACCATTTGGGAACGTCGGGAACATAAATCAAATTAATTAACCTGCAGTTTACACCAAAGCTCAAGCTCAAGGAAACAGAGATAAGGTCTTCGCACATCTAGGCTATGGCAATCAGTGAAACACTGACAAATATCGCTGTCATATCTGACAGCGTTTCACTGATCGCCATTGCAGATCGCTTATATGTGCACAAGGCTATACTCAGCTGCAAACTGTCTAGGAATTTGATTTAGTTATTCAAAGTTATATTTTTATTTTATTTTTATTTTCAAAATTTTGGGAAAACTAACAGCTAGGTATACATAAATAGGTTACAAAATTAAACATGTAGCAATGCTACATGTATGCAGAGGGCCAATTAAAAGTTTCCACAGATAAACAAAAATGAGTAGGTATGAAAAAGTAACAGTAGACGACAGAATACAATACAAAAGAAAATTGTTCAATAAAATGGTGCTGGTATTATCCTGGTTGAAAGAAGTTGTTGCTAAGTTGTTATAATAAAGGTTAGGTTTTGTCAAGGTATGGCCACATCTAGGCCATATGCTGGCGATAAACTGCAATAGTTGACGGTGATATCTGTCCTGTATCGCTGTCAAATATCGCCTAGATGTAGGTTTTTTATAGGATCTTGTTGACATCTGAATAAACAAAACGTTCAACGTTAGTTTTGGTGGCACATGTGGAATTCCTTGCCGGCATCTGTTTTTTGAAACACCTATAACTTGGATATTTTTAAGAGTAGAGTGAATAGGTATCTTTTACGTAAGCGTGCCTCACCGTGTACCTCATCATCGCTTACTAGCTGTAAGCCTACCACAAGCTCTGTCTGGCTCTGTCTCAGGCTCTGGTTTTGAGTGTTTGTGAGTGCTCACCAGTGTATTACTGTGCGTGTGAAGTTTCAAAATAAGATTTATTTATTCAACACTCATCAGCCAGAGACATAGCCAAACAGAGCTTGTCTCACCTACAGGTTCTAAATTTAAATTTACGGTCTGAACGCAAATAAATAGTAATAAAAATTACCAAAAGTAATAAGGGTCTTTAAATATCCCAAATTTGTACTAAATTGTAACACTAAACAAACAATTCCGTATCCTAAACCAACTACAGTTTTAATTATACTAACTACTGTATAACTGTAGGCATAGGTATGGTTTAAATCATTGATTTCCAACGTAGTTCAGGTGGGCCCCCAGGGGTCCACGGGAGACTCAACGGGGGTCTACGATAGCGTGACAAAAAATGGGGATTTCCAATTCGTAAGCGGGGGGGGGTCCACTAAAATGTATCTGGTTTGGATAGTAAGAACGAAATATTGGCTTGACGTCATCTAGATAAGATTTTAAGAAGCTTAGCAACTGTAACTTTTAAAAACTTTATGCGGAAACTGTTAATTCGTGGTAGAAACTCAGTTGCAACGCAAATGTCCATAGTCAGATCAATCTCATAAACTAGGAATTATGGCAAAAATGTATCAGGGCAAGGGGTCCGCCGGAACCAGCAAAACTTTGAAAGTGGTCTATGAAAAAAAAATTTGGGAACCTCTGGACTAAATTAATTATTCCCGCGTCCCCGGGTGCGTTGGGCTACCTCCGAGTATGTCTGTTTGATGCCTTGCGGGTTCGTTGTGGCTATTTGCTAAACTGCTTCTGTTTGTGACAGGAAAACTGATAGTCTAGTGGAAACCCAGCATCCTAAGCGGTTGTGGGTTCGATTTCGTGCAGCAAAAGATATTTTTGCGTGAGTACGTCTTCAAACCGATTCGAAGAACCGACAACCTTTGGGAATAAAGGTTCTCGAATGGCGACCACGAACCGGAAGACGAAAAGTAGGGCGCTCACCCACCAGATGGACCGACGACATTGTAAAGATCGCGGGAAGTCGATGGATCGAAAGGGCTCAGAATTGTTCTTCCTGGAGGCCTATGTCCAGCAGTGGACTTCTCAGGCTGATGATGATGATGACATCTTCAAAATTGCTTCCAGTTCAGTTCAGTTCAGTTCAGGGACGCAATCCAAAAAACGAATGATAACAAAATCAGGGGATACAGTTTAATGTTGCACCTACATAATATCTATAATCCTCCTCCAAATTTCAATAAAACCACTGCTAAGTAAGGACTGCAACGCATCGCGCGCGGCGTTGGGGGAAGCCCCGAAGTTACGAAACGTATTCACGTACAACAAACGGCATTTTTTATATTTGTAAAATGTTGTGTACTCTACAGCTATTTTTTTTCGGGGAAGAATTTACAGCAAGAGAACACGCAACCTTTATTAATGAACTAATTAATATTATGGCCAATCTACACCACACTATCTAGGTAGAGCTTGTACGACGTTTTATTATTTTATTAGTGGGGTGTGATTATGGTTATACAAGGGCTTATGAAGTTGCGTGTTAGTAAACAGCAAACAAATAACTAAACAAACAAACAAACATCTCTTGAGACTCTAGTAATTATGTACAAGTACAACTCAATTTGCTAAAAGGAATCTTCAATAAACAAAAACATGATGCTTAATTAATTTTAGCAAAGAACATTTTGCGAGGAGAATGTTCTATAGTCTAGACTTAATCAGAGGATAACGACGGAAAGATAATTAAATTTGAACGAAATGCATGAATGCAAAGTTCAGACTATATGAAAAAGTGCCTTAAAACATGTCTGTTTCAGTCGCCAAGGGGCGTTTATTTATTTAACTCTTTATTGCACAAAACCCGAAAAATAATGTACAAAAGGTGGGCTTAATGCTTTAAGGATTTTCTACCTGCCAACCTTAGCGGTAGAATGGCGTTGGCGTGCTTACATAAAAGGAAAGCTTAGATATTAAAATTAACAATATGTACCTATACCTGTTACATAAGGTCCGATGGGTTCTGCTTCAGGAAATGTGCCTAGACCAGACGCTTAAAAGCTGACTTATTCGGGAGCCTTTTTGATGTCAATATGCACGACTAGCTCAACTTTTGTTATTTAGGAATTTAAAAGCTTTTTTTTTTTTGCCATAGCTGGCAGACGAGCAGACGAGCCACCTGATGGAAAGCAGTCACCGTCGCCCATATACACCTGCAACACCAGAGGTGGTGCCAATGCGCTGCCGCATCTCTTGCGACAGATTCTGAAAAGGCCAGCAGAAGTTATAGTAATTTATTTTATAATTCCTTTTTATATTTTTGATAGGCATATTTTTGTTCGACCACAATCTCTCTTGATATTAAGTCATAGTACAATCAACGGTGTAGCACTTGCCTAGAAAATACCTATTCCCAAAATAAATAATAGCTAACATGCTGCCTAAATGGTAACCGTATGGATGTGAGAAGGCTCACGCTGAGGGAAGATCTCGAAACTTCAATCTCAACATGAAGACAGACCTATTGTCTGTTTTGCGCATTCGTTTTCATCTTCATTGATTTTGATCTTGAGTGGCCTCACAGACAAGAGATTTTCATCTACTATTTTTAACCGAATTCAAACAAAAAAGAAGGTTCTGTTATCGCATAATTTTGTCATTTATAAGCCGATTTGAATATATTTTTTTCAAAATTGTTAGTTCCAAATTGGTCTCATATAAATTCCATCAAAATTGGTTCAGCTGTTTGGCCATGAAGTCGGTTTCTCAAGTTTTTAACTTGTTTTTATGCTTGTTATTTATTGATTTTATCATACAAATCTTTGGAACAACCAAGCCGTAAGTTTCTTGACTGTTCTCCTTATATAGGCTAATCACTATTTTCAAATCTGAAATTACCCATACCTAAGTTATTTTTGATTTTTAAGAGAATATTCTTGTAAAATATGTTTAAAATAATATTATAATTATTCATATCCATTAGACTTGCTAAACCGTTAATTTACATTCTTCGGGGTTGTCAAGTTATTTTAACAATATACGGACTTGGCAATGTTTTCTTCAAATATCTAGGTCTAGAGCTGGTATCAATTTTCTTACGTCATATCGCTATGATTGATTGCAAACTCAGAATAAGGAGTGTTACAAATAATGAACAAAGGAGTTACAAATGATGAAAGAAGTGATTGCTGAAATGACGGCTAATAGAGCAGAGTGGAGAACGAAAACCTGTCGTGCCAACCCCACATGAAGTGGAGTAAGGACAATAAAATGAATGATGACAACAAATAAACAAACTGTCAATAAATATGTGTACATAGATTATCTCTACAGGCAATTAAGAGACCGTTTCATAATAAATAGATTCGAAAGAACCAGTTTGTAAAAGTCAGGTCTGTGTCTTTCTCTCTCTTTTTCAGTCTCAAACTTTAATAGTATGACGTAAAAATACTGCAAATGTTTCCGAGCTGATATTATGAATTTCTATCATTAAACATTTACAAGCTGTGAAGTTACGACGGACATTAATTATTTAATTTGAGTCGTTACGATGGTGTTTTAATGGTTTTGGTATGAAGCTGACAGCAGAACTCTCTTCTATTACTTAGGACTTTACTACTATCTCTTGGACTATTAATTCATCTGACCTTGTGTACACAAGGCTACGCATCAGACTGTACACTTCTAGCTCTTAGGTCCTTGCAGTAAGCGTCATTTTTCTTTGTTTTTAGGTAACTTGAGCCGTATCCTACTGTACATCTAGATCACCTGCAATGGCGAAAAGTTAATAAATAAATAAATATTATAGACAATTCACACAACATCTAGCCCCAAGCTAAGCAGAGCTTATACTATGTGAACCAGATAGCTAATAATAACACTTGAATATTTTTTTGTGGCAGTGTGTGCGATGATATATGCAAAACTGATCGCCATCGCAGATATCAGCTGATCGCCTAGAATGTGCACAAGGTTTTAGAGCTCACAGTACCAAGACAAAATTAATCTAGAACTAACTAGATTAACAGTTTAAGTTAGGAAATTCTACTGGGGACTGAATACGAAGCCAGTTAAGTTAACGAACGTATTCCCATCTTAAGATAAATAGGTGTAGATCCAGACTGAGTTACTTAGTTAACTCAGTTGAACTATAAGTATTGAACTAGCGAAATGAGTTTTCTAAATCAAATAGTAATGTTTGCAGAGGGGATAGGCAATATACTCGCTCGGAAAATTAAAGACTCACTTTTGAAAACAGAAATGTATTCAAGAAATGATCTAAATAACTTCTTTTGCTTATGAAATTAAACCAAAAGATCTTTGAAATGTGGACTGTATACAATCCTTCATTTAAGCCTTTAACTACAATGGCGTAAAAAAATACTATGGGCTTTGCTTCGCTGTTTATTTTATTTTATTTTTTTAGCTTAGGTTTAGGTTTAGCTTAAGTATGGATCTGTGACATCTGAATAGATTAATTTTTATTTTTTTAAATTTATTTGCGCACATCCGTTCTGTGGTGGCGATTTTGCTTAGTTTGGGGCTAGATGACACTGTGTGAAATAACTGGCATTTTTAGTAGGTTTATTGTGTTGTTTGTAAGTTTCTTTGTGTCAATAAATGTTTTTATATCTTAGCCTTGAATGCCGAACATCTTTGCTTATATTAGTTATATTAGCCACGTTTCAATAGAAAGGGTGGAACAAACCGTAATAACGTCAGGTTATAACAACACCCCCGCAGTCGACAAAGCGCAAGTTTCACACCCCATTTAATTTGACCCTACCAAGGGCTTTTTCAGGCGAAATTTTCAGGTCAAAGAAACCTTCATAATGTTTTGTGCATACGATATGTAAGCAGTTAAATGATGCTCGTACATTTCGTACATTCTTTGTACACCTAAATTTATTATTATTATTTAATTAATTAATTAGAACGGTCTACAACTCGATCACTTACACTAATTAACTTAGACTAAGATTTAAAAAATTACAAAAAAACGACATAATTACCTAAAGCTAACAACTATTTGAATTAAATACAAATTAAGTGTCATAATACAATTAAAAAAAAAAATCTACATAAAATTAAGTTCTCTAATGAATAAATTAATGTCAAATGCATACTCACCCTTCCTGGCATCATTCTTTCTCATAGTGTCTCAGACATACCAAGAAAACCAAGGTTGTGCATTGTCTCAATTTTGTTGAGTACTATGTGGTTCTCTTATCCAAACATTCAGTACTTGCTGTAGAAATAGAATAGTAGGTATCCTGGGCCCTGTTTAATAAAGCTGACAATTCGACATATTTGTCACAAAGCGACAAATTTGTGGAATTGTCGCGCTTAGGCTATTGAAAAAAGTGACAAATATGTCACAAAAGCGCGACAATTCCACAATTTTGTAGCTTTTTGACATATATGACCAATTGTCAGCTTTATTAAATAGAAGCTAGGTCCTGTCGAGTTTCTAAGGTAGGGTCCATGCATGATTGGGAGTCAGAATCGATATACCTACTCACGTGCCTGCAGCCTGATTGTTCCCGTTTCATTCGATTATATTATCATCGATCATGTTCGCTCAAGTTTTCGATAATATTTGCTAACTTCAAGAGTAACCGTTTTATTCGATTATCACAATCGATTACGCTCAAGTTTTTAATGATATTAACCAACTTCAAAAGCTACCCTGTTATTTTAGATATAGCAACACCCTGTACCCGAAGTCGGAGTTTTGCTACTACATTTTCCTCTAACAAATTTTGTTTTCGTGTGAGCACGTTCTCTCTCTTTTGTATGGAAAATTGATGAGACAACAATTCGTTTCGTATTTTTACTGTACATCTTTTCTCCATACAATAGAGAGAGACAAATAGGCCAAACGAAGTGGTGGTAAATGAAGTGGGGCTAAGCCTTTCTGTTCTTAAACAAATCTACGAAAGTGAGATACTGGGAAGAGAGGTTAGATAGCAATGTCGTGGTCATTGGTTGATATACCAATGAGATAAGAGGTGACCGTCCACGACGACTAACCGATGGAAGTAGATTAAAGGAGAACAATGTTTTTGACGTGACAACGTCTTATAATTCGATGGAGCCGGCTGCACGCACGAAAAAACATGACTCATGCGGCGTTAGCTCGCTCTGAGGCGTTCCATTTAAGGCTTGAAGTGCAAGTGAGAGCGCGGAACGAGCGACAAAGAGGCACAATCGGCCTCCGGGTTCGGCAGTGTTTGACATCTGTCTCTCTCCTACTTGAGTGAGCGATGCGTCCGCGTGGACAGCTGTGTGACGTTGTCACGTTCAACTATTGTCAGTAAACCGACTTTACAGATACCTGATATTTTTGGAATTCCCCAGTGCTCCCAATTGTCCCAGATAATTATTACATTATTTCTTCATATAAAAAAAAAAGACGGGTTGCACTCCGGGAGTGCCGGCAGAAGTGAAAACTTGATTATTAACGTTGAGCATGTTTGATATTTTGGAATGGTTAGGGGGGGCTTGTTTGTTATTTGGCACGCTGTAACATACACGAACATTCGCGCAAGCGCCCTGCGCTGCCTAAACGAAACAGTAGGCCCAGGCATACATTTTCGCCGCGCCGTAGAGAGGGGATAGCTGTCTACTCTCCATCCGTCTTACGCTTTTTCGATCAGGTCACGTGTCCTGACGCGCTGACGCGAGTTTAAGATTTTATACCCATTACAGAAAAAGTGCTCAACGCCGCTAAAGAAGTTTTCACTTCAAAAATATAAAAAAGCCAAACATAAAAGTTGAGAGTTTTTTCAAGTCTTATGTTCCTTTTATCGAGTTGAGGAGTTGAGTGTCTCGCAATCTCGTTGTGAATGAATCTTGATTAAATTACTCCATAATCGATGGCACTCACCATCTGCTCGGAACGCTGTTTTAATTTATTTAGCTCCTTTTATTCTAGCTCTAGTTTTTAGCAGTAGTGTTGTTGATATTACTTCATTGGGAAAATGACGGTCGTATTTTTTTGCATGATATTAACCCGCATCAGTACAAGAAATCAAAATACACGACTACCGTCATTTGTTTGGTTTCTTATTTGGAGCGTATTGCTTCGGCACTGTAGGACCTAGACACAGAATAGGTAATAAATAGGTCTCAAATACTGAAGTGCTTTTTGAAGAGTGTATGGTAACGCATGCAAAAATATTTTTTTGAAAAAAAGGTTAAGTATTTTATATATAAGCTCATTTCAAATTCAAATAATTTATTGCACTTATGTTGTTAGATGCAGGCGATACAGTAGACTAGTTTTAAACATAAACCAATCAGACGTTATACAACGGCCACCGTTTTCTTAAAACCTGCGTCGCATTGAAAGCTTTTGTAGACAAAGGATTCTTCAGTTTCAGACAGTCTCTTTAGTTTCTTAATTCTATTGTGAATTCATAGACATTTCTATTGTTTGCGTTCGATACGACTGAGTTTCTTTTTCTTATTTTTTAGTTAGGCTTTTAGAGACTATTCGATTAGTTAGAGAGGGTTTAATTTCATTATAAAGTATTTAAGTAAGGCTTTCAGTGACTTCATTGAATTACTAGAGGGTTTTATTGTATTTATATTTCTTTTCTACTAAATAAATAATTATGTATTCCCAGCTGCAAAACTGCTGGGAATAGCTCAATTGCAGGACTTCGTTAAGATTGTGGGAAGTAAGAGGGCTCAGAATCGCTTTTCCTGGTAATGTAGGTATAGGAGAGGCCTATGTCCAGCAGGTGACGTTTTTAGGCTGATGATGATGATAATTTCGTATCTTCATTTTATATACCTACAGTGTAGGTACTTTATTATTACTTTGAAGCGTAGCGTGTGCTGTCTTTGAAACTTTTGATTTTCTTATTTATTTATTTACTTAATCCTCATTTATCACTTAGTGGCTGAAAGTTTCGCAATTATGGTAGTTGGTAACACTATCGATCAAGTGAATACCAGGCTAATCTAATCTCTATTGTCATGTGTTACAGTTTAATATGCCCTGGCGTGTTGTGACTGGTTGGATTAATTCGTGGTTTAATGTTGCTACTGGTATCCTTCGCTCTTGATTTAAGCTTAACTGCCAACAATCACTTGATAATGTGTCTGTTATCAGAGGTTTATTGCACTGTTATCGCGTTACACCGTTGATAGACTTTACAGTAGCTGCTCCATTTTAACCTACTTCATAAAAAAAGGTTCTTTAAGGTTGTTCGATTCCGATACAAACTGAATTTACACAACTATGGGCAAACAAAATATAAATGTACACTGAAATAGCGGTAATAGAATTTTACAGTGGTCTTTATTGCCGGCCAGTTATATAAAGTTGGAGAAAACTGTAGGATATCAGAAATATTAATAAAAAACCAAAAAAGTAATTTTTTCGTCATTTTTTCTAACGGGTACTCGGCATTGAATACGTGAATGAGCTTAAAACATATGTCTCAAAATAGTCGTAAAAGTCTGTTAGTTCTTTTTCTGAAGCCCCGACTGCCACGACCAACGGCTACCACTCCAACTTTATATAACTGGCCGGTAATAAGGACCACTGTAAAAGCCTATTACAGCTATTTCAGTGTATATTAATACTTTATTCGCCCATAGTTGTGTAAATTGAGTTACTAAAAAAATATTTCAGCAGAGGCTACAATTTTTTTTTTATCGTCTCATTAGTTCTTTCAACCTAGTGTGGTGAAAGGATTTTAAGTGCGCCTCAAAGAGGCTACAATAATGTGATGATAGTAAGTACCGTCAGGGTTGGATTTGATTAATAAACACTTATGTATTAAATAATAAACGCTGTATGTAGGTTGTCTCCCTTTCACATTTTGCTCCGTCCCTTTTTTTTGTAACCTCTATCTGTACGGTGTGCGTTATCTCAAATGTATTAGAGTTTAATTATTTATTGATATTTTATTGCCGAAACCCAGTCAGGATTTTTAAGTGATCGAGGTTTGTTTTAGCCCAACACGGGACTAGTTTTACAAAAGTTGGCCACAAAATAGTACACAAGCAAACATCGTAAGGCACTGCGGTAGAACTACGTTCGTAAAATTGGTTCCGTATTTGCAAGAAACAAAAGATATCACAAGAAAAAAAGTACTTTTTTTTTGCTTCTGCTGAAACCGTCTTTTTTATTCGACTCCATGTATATTTTAGTTACAAGTAGTGCTCACCAATGCGACTATGCTAGGCAGAAACTGGTGTTAAGGGTACAGGGTGAATAAATTTATATGCCTTGCCGACTGAGACAAATGTGCGCATAACTCATAGTGCCAATTGGAATAGTGCCCTTGCTGGAATTTATACGACAGGAAAAGATAAAGACGCCATTATCTGCACTAAACAACCTTCTTGCCTAACTCGTGATGACGTAGGTTCGTAATTTTTCAGCAATAGTTAGCAATATACTTGAAATTTCAAATTTTGACATTAAAGGCTTGCGCACACTTAGTTCGCTGGCGGTAGCGATCAGTGAAACGCTGTCAAATATCGCTGTCAAATCTCAAATCTGACAGCGATATTTGACAGCGTTTCATTGATCGCGTTCGCCAGCGAACTAGGTGTGCGCAGGCCTTTAGTTATTTTATTTAACTTTGACATGTGATCGGTATTTGTTATTAATTTGGTAAAATTCCTAACTGTCTTGACATTCCTTTTGACTAATGTATAATGAATGACTTATCCTGTCTATAGTTTTGTTAACCGCTAATTGTATAATAAACCTGCTATGAAATTGCAGTGCCCAACAGGGTGTATGTACTGACTTAGGCTACCATAAGAACAGATGCTATTTATTTTATGTACATGCGTGCAATCAAAAAATGAAATGAAATAAATGAAATATGTAAATATTTTATTAGGGGGGTTTTCGAACCCATATCTATTTGACCTATAGTTTCTAAGGTCAATCTGACCCTAGGTCAAATATTCAATAGACGAATTTTCAATAGTTTTAAATTAATAAACTTTACTTTGACTGGCTTCACTTGCAAAATATCAAACAGCCAACGATTCAGAGTTGCGGTTAAACAAAGCCTTTGCGAAGCTAACTTCGAATATGTGATTAAATTGTAAACAGAAGCTACTGAACATTCCACTACCACAAGCTCTGACTGGCTCTATCTCTGTCTCTGGTTTTGAGTTTGTGTGAGTATTTTTATCCGGAACCCGGAAGACGAAGCGTAGGGCGCCCACCCATCCGATGGACCGACGACATTGTTAAGATAACGGGAAGTCGATGGAAAGGGCTCAGAATCGTTCTTCCTGGAAATGTGTAGGGGAGGCCTATGTCCAGCAGTGGACTTCTTCAGGCTGATAATGATGATGATGAGTGTTTTAATCAACACTCAATAAATCTGAAGTCGAAACGTCACACACACAGTTTAATACACTGGTGAGCGCTCACACAGACTCAAAACCAGAGCCAGACAGAGCTTGTGGTAGGCTGCTCTCATTCCACTCAATCCGCAGCGTGGTACACACATTGTACTTTATCTGTTCGCTTTAGAATGGTGGCGAAAGATTTGCAAGGGTGTCTAGACAAAATGTACTCTCTTGTTGGCGAGACACGCCGCCGAAAAGTCAAACTGCATGAACGTGACATTAGTTCGGCGTGAGAGTATTATAATAAATAACATAGTCTTTATAACTATGTTATTTTTATACAACTACAGTATACAGTACTACAGTATGGGGTACTTCCACGGTAAAAAGGGCGTTTTAAAATATACGAGCTGGTATGACCGAGCTGCGCTCGGGGTTAATAAAAACAGTATTATTATTCGCCAATAGATGTCAGGAAGAGTCGTATCTTTATTGGCTTATTTTTAATTAACAACGCCATCTGCTGGAATAGTTTGCAGTTAGTTGCTCACAATCGCCAATAGATGGCAGGAACAGTCGTATATTGAGTTTATGTTTGATTATTGCAAAACACCAACTTCTCGTCATTTTCTATAAATGAATCCTTGCTAGATCGATTTATCGCCCCCGATAACCCCTATAAACAAAATTTCGTGAAAATCATTGTCGCAGTTTCCGAGATCATAATGATTTTCTCGTTTAAAGGTATAAGATAAGATAAAGGGTCAGCAACGCGCGAGTGATGCCTCTGGTGTTGGAAGTGTCCATAGGCTACGGTAACAGCTTTCCATCAGGTGGGCCGTATGCTTGTTTGTTAACATAGTTGTATAAAAAAAAAACTAGCTGATCTTCTTCTTATCGTCTCAAAAAGGTTCCGTTTTCGAACTTTAACTAACTATTACTAGCTGATGAAATTATTAACTTGCAAGCTTCGCTCATACCAAAAAGTATTGCTTCTTAGGTCAGCAGGGCTACCGCGAGCACCATATGGTTATGGCTATGGCTGTCAAATTGTGTATAGATTGGCTGACTCACACATTCATTTTCTTCTTGGGTTTGAATGTGTTGACACTGTCACTATTCTGACAGCCATAACCATAACCATATGAAGCTCATGGTAGGCCAGCAGGAACGTGCTTTACGATGCAATGCCTGCGTCCATCAACTTGAGACATACATTTCACCACTTCAAAGCGATAATGTATTTCCATGCAAGTATTTCACGTGTTTTTTTATTTTGCTTTGTTCCAAGTATAAAAAGGTAAGTCTTGGCGACTTTTCTCACACACACCACGCAGCCTAAACGCAAACTAAAGCAAAGTAATAAGGGGACCAGATAGCCGATATAATACTGAGCACAAACTAAAAGACTTAGAACAAAGCTTGTTAAATACGGAGAGGACCAAATAGCTGATAATATAATACTTAGGAAGGTGTGTAGTCAGCTTTATATACCTGTAGGCCTACCATGAGCTCTGGCTGGCTATGTCTCTGGTTCTGGTTTTGAGTCTGTGTGAGTGTTGACTAAATAAATACGCCAAAACGTCACACACACAGTATAATGCACTGGTGAGCTCACACAGACTCAAAACCAGAACCAGAGACAAATCCAGACAGAGCTCATGGTAGGCCTACTGAAACTAAGCGGGTATCACACCTGCTCCCGAAATAACCACGTTATTCTGAAAGGTGTGCGAGTCGATGTAATTTAAAATGTACACGTTCGGATTATTCATGGTGTGTAGATGAGTTTGAGGGTTTAATGATACATGCTTAAGCACTTGACGTGAACGACTTTACAACCTTTTGGGGAATTAAAGTTCTGGAATGGTGACCACGAACCGGAATATGAATTTGTAAAGACTGCGACTGGGAGACTTATGTCCAGCAGTGGTCATACTAAGCAGCGTTCCTTTGTATCAGACTTGAAATAAAAAAGAGGAGGTCCTCAATTAGGTCGTATTTTTGTAGTAGTTCAAATAACCAATCAAGAATCAATATAAATGATTTGATAAGCTTTAAAAGTGTTCTGTAAATGTATTATATTGATATTTTTTCAAAATTTGCCTGAGAAGATAATATTATCTTATTATATTATCTTATTAATAATTTAATTTATTAGAGATTGATTTTGTAGTGAAGTTTTGATTTAGTTCAGTTTGGTTAGACAGTTACGGAATGGCTTGTAGATTTACAGAGTCGAAAAAAATTTGGTCAAAAACAGCTATTATTCTATAAGGTTTACGCAAAATTGTTATAGCTAACAGAATATTTTATTTATTGGTAAAACAAATTCTCTACTTGGACAATGACGCACTTTACCTCAAATTCTTAGTTTAGCTCAGAAAATAAACAATACACCCACGTCTAGTGCCTTAACACATGCACTTGGTGGCTGACTAAGCTGAACACCGTGCAAAAAATAAAAATTGGGATTTCAAAATGCTCAAGGATAAATCGAGTTTTTTCAATTCAATTCATTACCATTAGCTTATTCATTATAGAATGCGAAAAACAAATAATGTCAAAATGAGAATCGTGATGTTCACTAGCTAAGATTATTTGAAGTTATTGGTAAATTCAAACTCAAAATTCGTAATACCTAAATTTATTCAGTTGTCAAGAATCACTTTGCGCACATCTAAGCGTTCTGCGGTAGCAGTCAGTGAAATGCTGTCAAATATCATTTTCATAATTTGCGCGTTTTACTGATCACCACGGCAAACAGCTTAGGCTTTAAGGATAGGTGAGTCTACATGCCAGTTCCATGCGAAATGAAATGAAATTAAATGAAATATTTATTTGCGACCAACCAGGGCGTCGATTTCAGCAACACAAATCACACAAGCGATCGCGTAAACCGATGTGAGTCGTCAATTTTTGCTTGAAAAAGGGCGTTGGGTAAAAGTGGCGTTGTTTTTGAAGAGCCGCGACCAGTAATAAAACTATTGCCATTTATTAGTACTCTCAAAAATAAGCAACTTTTATTATTACAGCAACTGCGTAAAGTATATCGGAAGCGAGATATTAAATTGCAAAAATTCATAAAAGTATCGTCTAAATAGCCAATTAATAAGATTTTCCTAAAGATATAGTAATCGTAGGTGGTAGATATAGTAATAGTATAATAGATGGTGATGTTAAACATAACATCATCATCATCAGCATCAGCCTGAAGAAGTCCACTGCTGGACATAGGCCTCCACTACACATTTCCAGGAAGAACGATTCTGAGCCCTTTCCATCCATCAATTTCCCACGATCTTAACAATATCATCGGTCTATCTGGTGGTTGGGCGCCCTACGTTTAGTCTTCCCTGCCGATTGTCACTTCAACTTACTAATTATACGAGCTATGTCGATGACCTTGTTCTTTTACGGATATCCTCATTTCTGATTCTATCACGTAGTGAAACTTCCAGCATAGCTCTCTCCATAGCTCGTTGCGCTTTGGCTTGTGAACAAGGCCAATAGTTAGCGACCACGTCTCATTTCCATAAGTCATCACTGGTAAAACGCACTGATTAAAGACTTTTGTCTTGGGGCTCTGCGGTATCTGAGACAAGAAAGTGTGGTGCAATTTCTCGAACGCTGTCCATCCGAGTTGGATTCGTCCGGCTGATCTTTTTTAGTCGAAGCTGACAAACATAACATGAACATAACGTGCTCTTTTGTAAACCTGCCTGGAGCTCAGTGGAGTCTTGTGAATTCATAATCGCAAACAGTCTGAACACAAGACGAACCGATTTTCAATCAATTGCAGCTAATGTATCTGTAATGGGTGAATTTCCACAAATAATTGCTGATATATTCGCCCTTGGTACATACCAAATAGCTCAATCACAAAGCTGTTATGGAGAACATATCAAGCAAGGCATTTATATGATTGAAGTAGACATGAATGAAAGGCGTCAATACATGGCTGTAACGTGGAAGGATACAACCGCGACATATAAACAATCGAACCTATTTGGTTAACATACTAGTCAAACGAGAAGTTCAAGGGTGATACGCCATTATAGGACACCATTGCCTGGGGTGGGGGCGATACCAAACAAATCTGTCTGTCTCCCCGGCACAATTTCTAGACCACAGTTGAAAAATGGAAAAGCCCCAGGGGAAAACGGAATCACTTCAGAGCTCCTAAGAGCAGGTAGTTCTCCTGTTCTGAAGGAACTCCAACGTGTCTTCAATTCTGTTCTCAACCATGGCAGAACTCCAAAGGCATGGAGCAGGGAGTGTCGTGGTATTGTTCTTCAAGAAAGGCAATAAAGCTTTATTGAAGAACTATAGACTGATCTCACTCTTGAGCCATGTCTACAAACTGTTTTCCAGGGTTATTTTGAACCGTCTTGCGCGAAGACTTAACGAGTTTTAAACACCGGAGCAGGCTGGGTTTTGAGGAGGATTTGACCCCATAGACCACATTCACACAGTGCGGCAGATTATACAAAAATCTGAAGAGTACATGTTATATAATAATCAGCCCTTATGCTTAGCGTTTGTGAACTATGAGAAGGCCTTTGACTCTGTTGAAACCTGGGCTGTTCTACAGTCCCTGCAACGATGTCAGGTTGACTGGTGATATATCGAAGTGTTGAGATGTTTTTACAATGACGCCACCATGTCTGTTCAGGTCCAGAACCAGCAGTCAAAACCTATCCAGTTGCACCGCGGAGTGAGGCAAGGGGACGTTATATCCCCCAAATTGTTCACAAGCGCACTGGAAGATTTGTTTAAGACGCTGAGTTGAACTGGAATAGGCATCAATATCAATGGCGAATACATCTCACACTTACGATTCGACGACGATTACATCGTCATTATTGGCAGATTCGTTGCAGGACCTACAACAGATGCTGAACAGCCTAGCTGTTTCCTCACGACGGGTTGGCCTGGGCATGAACTTGGATAAAACTAAGATTATGTTCAATGATCGTATCACCCCAGAGCCGATCACCGTCGCCGGAATGCCTCTCGAAGTTGTGCAGGAGTATGTCTACCTCTGGTAATCCTTGCGGTTAGGTAGACACAACTTTGAGAGAGAGCTAAACTGGAGAATACAGCTGGGCTGGGCTGCGTTTGGGAAACTCCGTCAGGTTTTCTCGTCGCCGATCCTACAATGTATGAAGACGAAGGTCTTCAACCAGTGCGACCTGTAATGACCTATGCTGCCGAAACGTGGACACTAACAGTAGGGTCGGTCCACAAACTGAAAGTCGCTTAGCGAGCTATGGAGAGGGCTTTGCTCGGAGTCTCTCTGAAGGATAAAATCCGGAACGAGATTATCCGACAGAGAACCTTTGAGCTATGAACGAATACGAGAGTGGAGACCGCGTTTAGGTAAGCGTAGTGTAGGGCGCCCTCCGGCAAGGTGGGGCGACGATCTGCGAAATGTAGCTGGCAAGCACTGGAGGAGAAGAGCCGAAGACCGGGCTCAGTGGCACGTCTGTGGAGAGACCTACGTCCAGCAGTGGACTGATATAGGTTGATGATGATGATGATTATTTATGGGATCCATGTTTTTTATTCCTAACTTACCAATTCCAAAGGTAATAATAGTAGTTTTTTAAATAAAATGCATTTTATCCCATACTTGGACAATGTTATTCTTCTAACTTCAAAGTCGTATATTTTTGCTCCGATATAAGTTACGACGTGTTTTGTTTTTGATATTATGTATACAGGTGTAGTACTTCAATTCAAAACACATTGCATCAGTGGTCGCATTAAAAAAAAACAACGCCACGACTCCATACAAAGTTACCCAATGCCCTTTGAAAATGGAACGCGGATTCAGCGATTACTCAATCGAGCCGTGTTGCTGGAATCGACGCCCAGGCCGCGGTGCCGTGTTGGGTGCCAGACGGTATCCGAATACATATGGTAAGGTGAAAAAAAGAATTCCTATGACCCGGATGTTCTGCCTCAGATCTAGGTAACCGCTGAGTAACTACGATCGTAAACTATCTAACGAGTATTAACATGAAGAGGCTGTTGTTGCTGTATTCCAGAATTCCAGATATTTATGAATTTTTATGAACAATAAATTATACTGGAACTCAAAAGAATTGGACAAACAAAAAGATGAATACCTAAGTAAGTACCTTATTTTAATAATTTATTGTACTGAAAATAGACGTGGCTGGGATAATTTCGAAATCGTAAGCCTACCACATCTCTGTCTGGCTCTGTCACTAGCTCTGGGTTTGAGTCTGTGTGAGTGCTCGCCAGAGCTTGTGGTAAGCCCACGAGACCACAGTTATGTAGAGAAATAGGTACTTTATTTAATAATATTTCTTCCGAATGTAAAACACTATACATATATTACTATGTTAGTTTTTGGTCGAATGGCAATCAAGTATATGTATTAAACAAGACAAGTCATAGAACCTTTTGGAAGTCTTCTGAGCTTGGTTGCATGGAACTGGCACCTAAACTCATCTAGCTTTAAGACGTTTCAACGTGATCCTTGTGAAACAACTGAAGAAACAATCTTTGACTTTGCCGAATTTGACCAAAGTTTCGAAACATTTTTAGGTGTAACAAACTGTAAACATTAAACATACTTTATAATAACACCTAAATTAAGGCCAAATAGGGTTTGGCTGGTCATTAGCGGGAGTGTCGGGGTCGCCAAGGATGATGTCTTGTTCCACAGAGTGATCACAGTCTTTGTGGTAGTAGAGCTCTTTGTAAAGGGCTCGTCCGGGGAAGTACTACCACCATGCATAATTCTGCCGTAAAGCAGCATTGCTGTGTTTTGGTTTGAAGGGTGCGGGTGCCGGTGAAATTACTGGCACGTGAGGCTGAACATTTGTATGTTTCAAGTTGATAGATGCAGTTTATAGAACAAGGTTACCAACGTAGCTCGTAGAATTAGTAAGTTGAAGTGGCAATGAGCAGGTCATATAGCTCGTAGAACCGACATCCGTTGAGGAATAAAGGTTCTCGAATTGCGACCACGAGCCGGAACAGAGACCAAATGGACCGACGACAATGTTAAGATCGCGGGAAGTCGGTGGATGGAAAGGGCTCAGAAACGTTCTTTCTGGCAATGTGTAGGGGATTTCTTCATTCAAAAGTCATGAATCTATAGGTAAACTATTTAAATGAACCCATTCTCTAGAAGTTTATAGGTTCGCTGGCGTTTCATATAAAAACAAGAACTTATCTGCCGTCCATCAATTTGAATATAGACGGCATTAGAACCCTCTCTCTGTAAGCTTGCGTGGACTGACCTACATAGCCTACATGACCTACACGACTTATATGACCTAAGTATAAACAAATTATCTCAATGGTGCCATCCTCGTGCTAGTGACGCCACTGAAAGTGTGTCAGCTTAGTCTGTGAAAGAGTATTGTCTGACTGACCGTCATGAGTTTGTTACGGTTTCAAATAGGGAGATGGACATCTGTGAGGCTTGTTTTGTTCTCGTTAACGAGGCGGATCGATCACAAGTTATGTATGGCCTCACAGCTTGGCAGTTCTGAATTCTGTGCCGTATAGCTGGTTTGATCCCCCGACAACAAATATTTGTGTTTCTGTGTAAGTAAAACAGGCCTTTGCATCTATTGTAGATGATTTATATAGCGTCAGGGGCAACTGGTGATTACACAAGCCCTATTTGTGGGATGCTATAGTGCCTGGTACAGGATTTTAGATGGAATAGGCTTGCCCAGACCTATACCATCCTGACAGCTCAGTCAGTCTAACCCACATGAAAGACATAGTCAATACGTGCGGAGCTGACTAGGCCGCGGGTTTCCTCACGATGTTTTTCTTCACCGTTTGAGAGCACTAGCATTGTTTTTGTGTATGGGTGTTTATATTGCATTCTATGTATTTGTAGTTTTTAAATCTGCTCACATTTAACCCACATTGCTTTAAGTATGTACCATTTTAGAATTAAATATAAAAAACTATTAACGAATATATTGATGCATTCAAGTATAACAACGTAATTTGTATTTTAGGCACTTTCATTGGATCAGTTGAGCTATCTCTAGATTGTTTGTGCGGTCTGCAGATAGCTGAACTGTATTAATTGTAAGCTTGTACTAAATCTAATTTGTTAAGAAATGTTTACTTATCTTAGGCCCGTATTCAGAAACAATGCTTAAGTCTGAGTCGAGCCTCAAGCACTCTCAAGCATAGATTTATTGACAGTTCTCAATGGAGAACTATCAAAATAAGATGCTCGAGGCTCGACTCAGACTCAACCAATGTTTCTGCATAAATGAATACATAAAAGAATACATACGTCTTTTACTTCTTGTATTGCCTCAATTAGTGCAAGAACCTCAGATTGGGTGAAGGCCTCCTCCAAAAATGACCATAATATCTCTTTTCTGTGCTATTTGGCCCCAGATTCAGTGGTGGGTGGGGTGGTACGTGTCAGTTGTCTTGTTCTACCTCTTATATCCTGTGGACCTCTCCACATAGTCACTTTTGCAGTCCATCTCTAGTCTGTGTGTTTCTGCTTATTAATCGAAAACTTGATCCTTTCATTCAATATACTGTTAAAAACTCTGTTAATTACTAGACTCTTACAAACATTAAGTTTTGAGACTGTATTGTTTGACTACAAGTAATTTCGTAACTTTTAATTGGTGGGTAAACCCAATATTCTATGGCGAGGCCAAAAACGCATAAGGCTCAGAAAAACAAGGATTCTTGGAATCATTTATTAATTTTGAATGAGAATATCATTAAACCATAAAAACTGTTTGGAAAATAATGTGATATCTCCATTCTTTTCTTTAACCTTTTCTCTCTGTCTTGTTTATCTAAAACAGACGTCGAGAACACATAGTTTATACAAATATTTTTTTTAGGTTATGGTCGCAGCAGTGGACTGTGAGGACTTCGCGTGTCACTCTTTTAAAATGCGCGTTACCATGACAACACACTTCACCCCTAGTTTGTTGCCAACGTTAGCTCACCACAAAGTTGTCATGGCGATACCATTGTAGTAAAAATTATTAGCTTACCTCAATACTCAATACATTTATTGCATACACATGGTTTAATTTAGGTACATACATAGTTCTTAGGTGTAAGTCAGTATCAAATGGACCCTGTGTATAGGGTAAAGCATTATAGAGGTAGGCCGAGGTTTATAGACAGTAGTTGGTACGTATATATTATTATAGATTGAGAATTGCCAGGCATTATAATGTAGATAGTTTGTTACTTTATTTTAAATTAATAAGCTAGGTAGAACAGATTATATAAACAATAGGTACGTAGTCAAGGTGGTCTTAAAGTTAGGTCTTAAAAGTAGTCAAAGTTAGGTTTAGTGCGTAGTTGTGTAGTTGTGTAGTTACCAGTAGACCTACCATGAGCTCTGCCTGGCTCTGTCTGTGGCTCTGGTTTTGAGTCTGTGTGAGTGCTCACCAGTGCATTATACTGTGTGTGTGACGTTTTGACGTAGGATTTATTTAGTCAACACTCACATAGACTCAAAACCAGAACCAGAGACAGAGCCAGAGAGAGCTCATGGTACGCCTACAGCTTCGAAAATCAACTTCTGCTTCCAAAATAATACCTATACCTGTATTCTAAGAAACGGTTAAAATACTAATACAAATATAATTTAAGTACATAAAAAAGCTTACAACTAATGCAAATTGTATTAACAAAATGTAGAAAATATACAAGAATAGTTATATTTAAAATAAACGATCTAGGGATAGCTCAACTGATCCAAATCAGTAGCAGACGAACTTCTCGAAAAAACTGTGATTCTAGTACTTAACTTTCTAAACTACCAAAAAGCTATTTAAAAACGATTCAGATTTAATATAATAGCAGCATTATTTTTACGGCCAAGGATAAAATAAATGTGGGCCAAAGAAGATTTTGTGAATTAAGGGCAATATAATGAGGCTTAGCTGGAGTTCAAAAATGCTTCGCCGACTCAACCTTATAAAGTGATTTAAATAATTCGTTTCGTTTGTAACATTGTAATTCGTCCATTATACCGTTTTATCTCACAAAGTACCTTCATTTAAGAGATTCCAGCGTCTGTGGCTTTATTAAATTAAATTTTCAGACGTTTTTCCACAGTGGGCACTTTTCTAAGATAACAGGATATATACGTATAATGAAAAACATTGGATACCAACTCAAATCACTTAAACGCAAAAAAAACCTTATAAAAACCAACCCTTTTAAAAGCGCCTACAAAAAATACAACGAACATTTTTGTTTCATTAAAATCCGTTTGTGGAGTCAATTAAACAATTTTGAAACAAGTTGGAGTAAAATATTCAGTTTACGTTAATCTGGCTGGCATCTCAGCTCAGGTGGTAGTAGCTCTGCCTTCTACGCCGTAGGCCGTGGGTTTGATCCCCACCGAGAACAAATATTTGTGTTGTGAATAGAGATGTTTGTTCTCTGTCTGAGTGTTACAGGTATTGTATTCTAAGTAGGTATGTGTTTGCAAAAAAAATGCTAAGATATCCTTTCAAACAAAGGATTTTCCAAATCGTTCTATAAATAACGTCATTCTCCTGATATAAAAAATTATAATTAAACAACCACAAGTTATCATCAGTTTGGTCATTTCAAATTACACATTGATATCTGAAATCTAACCACATTTTATGTAATAAAATTATTTTCATGAAATTGTATGGAGTCATTTTAATACTAGCCATTTATTTAAAATGATCAGCATCAAACTATCTTTGCTACATAAAACTACAACGTAAACACTGACATCCAAAAAGTATTTCACGGCAATCACCACTATTGTTTGCTCTACGCCACTAATTGCCCGTAAAATGGTTACTACAGGTGGTAACTTTACTTTGTTACAACTTTTGGTATTATACTATCAATTTTCCTGTTAGTAAATTTGTTTATTGACTCGTAAATATAACATGTATTTTTTTAATTTGGTGCATATCTTTTTCGTCAATGCTTACAGCATTCAGTTTGCTTGCAGATTTGCAATAGGCCTGACGACTAATTTTCAAAATCTCTTCTATCATATTCAGAAGTATCTATTATGTCTAAAATATATCATATTTCTGTAGAAAATTAAGGTTTTTGTGCAATAAAAGTACATTTAAATTTAAATTTTCAAATTCTCGCCAAAACGCTCGCTGGTGTCATGGCGTCTGTTATTACGTCACGGTTATAGTATTCAACAGTAAACATTGGTGCTTTTGTACTAAATCAGAATGACATTTATATAGCCGTGACGTAATTCGCTCTGACCGGTGTTTGAGCCATCATGGCGGATTGTTGTATTTTGTAGATTTATATTATCAAATAAATTGACAATCTCGACATTAATAAGAGTATAAATACATTTTTTTAAATCTTTGAATCCTTTTTCATTAGATCAGATAAATATTTTGGCGATACTTGATTACTGTCTTCATGCCTATTCTGGGTGTGTGTGTATGTGTGTGTGAGTGCTATCAATGTGCCTAATATATTTCTAAACTATGTTATTTTGAATTTAGAACACATCTGGCATTGTGCATATGTGTGCGGTTGGCAAGCACCGATTTTGACTTCGATTATAACACAGAAAAACAAAAACGCTTCTGATTTTAAAAAGATACCCCTCTACACCACAGACTTTTAAACTCCTTGCTTGCGCTCCAACCTCTTTGAGCGGCTCTTGATCTGCCGAATAGGTTTAGAAAGGTCAGGGTGTTCCGCTTTTTTTATTATTACTGTTTCCCTAATTTTTTGAACCAAATAAAAAAAAAAAAATGGCAAATGCATAAAACCATGCGACGCCAAAAAAAAAAGGTCAGGTGTTTTTTTTAATTTTAACACTTAGTGTTTGTCAAACAAAATTGTTAGCAATATTTACATTTTGGTATACCAGAATTCAAAATAAATCTTCCGTCTTTATGTGGACAACAAAGATCATAGGCACCTCTCCAGCACCCTTTCGCGATTGTCGAAAATGAGAAGAAAATGTTGAGAATTCAAGAATTTTGCTCCAGGCTGACATAGCCGAGTTAAACGGGCTCGTTATGTACCTGCTAACATTATTAAACTTGTTACTTACGACCTACTTACAGGCCTGAAGATCTCATTTTGTATACCTACTTACATTAATAAAAATCCCAAAAAACTCCTAAGAAGACGATCACAAACAAGGCTGCTTTGAATTTCAAAACATAGAATGGAAAAACAGATTAATTAAGATTATTTATTTTCTTTATGAACAGATTTATCTTCAGTTATGAGAAATGGCTTCAGTAGCCGCTTCCCTTATATTTTTTTGTCATCATCAACCTAAGTCAAAAGAGGGATATAAAGTAAATTAGATAAAATGTCAAAACTACAAAATAATAACCCGTGTTTTTTACAGTTTTTGTAAGAGTCTATTCGTCAAACTCTTCTGTTATAGAGTCGCATTAAAACATAAAAACAGATTCCTCCATTCGGAATTTTCCCAAAACGAAGGTTTAATATAAGTTTCCATTGTTAGTCTCGACTCGGCTTTCAGGATACCTACACTTGCAAACTTGTCCGAAGTCCCGTAACTTTTTACGACTGATAACAAAAAGCTATGAAAATACCTACGTGGAAAACTTTTTTATGTTTTAATGTCTTTTTTTCAATTACGTTCTAGCACTAGACGCATTTTATCACAGGTATTAATAATTTTGATATCACAAAAGAAAAATGGTTTTCTGTGGTAAGCATTTTTATAAACGATTTTTCTTATTCTTTGTTGATATTCCTTTTTTTCTTTGAACTCTTTTTATATGCCGTGATACGTATAATAGTTTATACTTGTGTTCTTCTTATGGGTGATATAGCGCGAAAAACCTACAGTCGCTGGGGGAAGAAAAGGTTTTCGAACACCAATCCCCATGGACAAAGTGAAAAATGCATAATGGCTGATGGACAAACAAGGCTTGAACTATTACTTTGACAATAACTTTTTACATTAGTTTATCATATCATTAAGTCGTAGCAGTTTCTTGTAAGGGCTGTTACATAGTCAGACTCCACAAGTCCTTTTAAATTGAAAAAAAAATAAAAAGGACTGCAAGAAGTTTATACAACGTGTATCAAAATATGTGTACTATCCTGAAGGGGGGTGAATTTCCACCCCCCGGGGAACAACTTTTGTTCAACGACTTTTCGAACTTCGATTGGTATCTCTGAAAAAACTGCAACGAAGTTTCAACATGAACAGCTGACTTTATACAAAGTGACAACCCTAAACTCAGCTACAGAGGTAGTAGGTAGTAGTAGTAGACCTACAGAGGTAGTAGGTCAAGGGGTCAAGGGGTTACAAGGATAGGGTTGTCAATTTATTTAAGCATTATGAAATTAAATATTTTTGTATGGGAAACTGAAAATAGGAATTTTTAATTATCTCCCCCCCACAACTGATCACCATTGTGGTCTGAAACCCCCCACCTTCGCATAGTACACATATTTAGATACACCTTGTAGAACTAGAGGGGAAGATATCCAGAATCATTATTCCTAACAATCTACGGGGGAGACCTATGTCTAGCTTATAACTTCTTCAGAATGACAAATTAAATTCAGTTTTATACTTTATGCATAAGATTAGAACAGCTAATTTTAGACTGCCGTCTAAATCGTGTATGTGTATTTACTATTTACAACATGTGACCAATTTCCTCTTGCAAATTGAAAAGAAACGGTGCACTTTAGTTTGATCTTTGGACTAAGAAAATAAACAAGTTTGTACATAAATTTCTGGCAAATAAAGCAAACACATGTTTTAAAATGTGTCTTGCGTGATTCAGCCTGGCTGCTGTAACTTTTTGAATTAATGCAATCAAAATAGGCGCCATCTTTATGTCAAACATTATAATCATACAATCATACCTATTGTTGTAAATCGCAATAAATGGCAAGGTACCTATCTACGTACTAGCGCAGTGGTAGCAAACTTAAGTGCTATAATTTATGTGTGTTGCTATAGATATCACTATCGAGTAGATTGCCTTAGATTTACCTAGTTTTTCAGACGATTCCACGTTTAAGAAACCATGTTTTTTACCAACTTTTTCGACTGATTTTGCCGCAAAATGCCAGCTTTTTTACGTAAGAACTAAACTGTTTTACCTCAGTATCATCGACAAACTCAGACAGAGTCCTAAATGGAAGTGCCTACATATCCTTATAAAAAAGGGTTAAAGCTTTATCGGCCAGACGAAAAGGTGTGCCCTTGTCAGCGTTTTATGGAAAATGCTACCGACATTATAGTGTTGCCCTGATAAAAAAAATAGAAATCGATAAATAATCCTAAAAGAAGTGAAAATATGCACTCTGAATTTAAATTAAACTTGTAAATTCATGTGTTAATCATGAAAATAAAATAAAAGTGCAAACTATATCACAATAAAGTGAAGTCCTCCTCTTGTGTTTATGTCTTGCATATAATTGAACCGCAGAGAGCACAGCATACCAACTGATTTGTGAGAGAGATGAGAGGATAAAGATGTACCCAATGATATTTATGGTAAAATATTTGATATACCGGTGTTGACGCTGGCAACACCGGTAAAATGATTTATACATTGGTATTTTCTGTGCGGGGAATTGATTCCCTTTGCAATATTTTACCGGACTCCGGATGAGCACTTTGTTTGCTTCTTTTTTTTCCGTCGCTCAATAATTACATTGGGTTTTTGATAAAAACAAAATTTAGCAGGGTTGAGGATGAAAAGTATTTCACTTTGTACTATATTGGCAAAAGAAAACGCCTTTTGATGTTTCAACGTCAGCCCACTGTCCTTGAAATTTAAAAATATACCCTAGGTCACAACATTATATCAAACTAATACTTAACTATGGCCATTGCGTGATACTTAAGTACATCGTTTTTATTACGATCCATGTCCGTATTTCAGGTATTTCCATACGTCAAATCTATTGAACGGTTAGCACCCAAACACGTTATGTTTGAAGGTCAGAACGGTTGTAAATAGCGCTATTACCCAGCATAACTTGAATAGAATGGTTTCTTTTAATGTGTTCTTAACGTGACTATAATCAATAATATTGTAGTGTTTATAGTTTTGACAGCAATACAAAAGGAAGCAAAAACACAATCAAACATGGCCACATCAGGTATGTAGGTATAAAGACGCAAGCTTGATAGATGTCACATAAATTAGTTTCACGCAAAAATAAAATACGTATTATGTCTTACAGTTTTGTTTTTTAATATTAAAAAACGTTAGTGACATTATGTATACATAAATAATCAATACAGAAATAACTAACCCAGTTTCAGCTGCTACATCGTACCACAGATTTTATTATTTTTAATATTAATGAGCTGGAAACATCTGGAATAGATACAGCAAAGATTTTGATACAAACATTTATGTTGCTATTGGCACTTGGCTGAAACATTCTAAGAAGTTTGCTTGAACTTACTCAGCTCAAGCAAGCTTCTTAAAATGTTTGAATTTAAATTTAAACCCATTTGAATTTAATTTAGATACCTACTTTATTGTCTTTCGATTTGCTCCAAATATTCTTGCAATTTGGAAAACCCGTTGAGTTTGATTGTGGTTATCCAGAATTATAACGATATATCAGATAAAGCCACACGCAACAGCTTCTATAGATGTAAAATAATGTTTTAATTTCACAAATTTACATATCTTATGGTCTATATCTTGTGGTTTAGCAGTCGTATTTATGCGGAAGTTAGGTGCTGCCATTAATTTACCTCCTTTACGGATGAAAGGGAGATTTTATTACCGACACGCCGCGTGTACACAAACCTACTAGTTGGGATGTAAAAGTAGTACTTGCAAACACTTACAATTACCCAGCATACCTACGTTAAAAATAATAGACAACTATTGAATTAAATTTGGATACAAATGTAATAAATGAATAGGTTCAAGAAAAATTAAAAAAATCGGTTGTCTGTAAAGTCGGTTTACTGACGATAAGTTGAACGTGAGAACGTCATACAGCTGTCCACGCGGACGCATCGCTCACTCAAGTAGGAGAGAGGCAGATATCAAACACTGCCGAACGCGGAGGCCGATTGTCCCTCTTTGTCGCTCGTTCCGCGCTCTCGCTTGCACTTCAAGCCTTAAATGGAACGCCTCAGAGCGAGGTAACGCCGCATGAGTAATGTATTTTCATGCGTGCAGCCGGTTCCATCGAATTATAAAGCGTTGTCACGTCAAAAAAGTTCCTTCAGGGTAAACGCCACGACAGTACTCTTGGTGTTGTTGGTGTCTATGGGCAATGGTGACCGCTTACCATCCGATGAGCCGTAAGCCCGTTAGTCTAAAATTTACATAAAAAAAAATTGCTATGGTTTGGTTTGGCATACCCAATATTAATAATACCGATTCAATATTCATGGATGTGTTCTCTCGTAATTATCTTCGGGAACGAGATATGATTGAGTATGCTACAGGTAAAACGCATTCAGCTAGTTATCTTTAATAAGAGCTTGAAACTTTTCCCAAAGAATCTTGAGTACTTGGTATTAAAAGATCTGACGTAAATGTATATTTGGAGAATAAAGGCCTGAAGCTAAGAAAAAATATTGTAGTACTGTGGTGGTAAAATAGACATAGGAAGCCCTATGATCTTTTTAAATTTTATTTATGAATGACTAGCAGCCTGTCCCGGCTTTGCTCGTGTGGTTTTTTTTTTTTAATCATAAATATAGGCTATGTTACTCAAGGTGAATGTAGGTTTCCAATGGTGAAATAACTTTTGAAGACACAGCAGTGTTTGAGTTTATTCATTACAAACATACAAATGTTTCCTTTTCATAATATTAGCATAGACAAATATAAGCTATGAAACATTTCCAAGGCGAATGCTAAATGCTGAATCAATTTCTAGTGCCTAACACTACAACGCAACGCTAGGCACGGATGCGTGCTGAGGCATCGAGGTAAACCCGCTATTCATCGTAATGTGTGGTATCTTTGTGCGTACGTGTTTATTAGCATGTAATTTGTTTTGCCTAGCAGTGACATAGAAGGAGCGAGCTAAGCCGCAACCGCGATTACATCATGGTGAGGCATATTTCGATGAGTGGTGCAGCTGTTTTCTTTTCCCTGTTACTCCTTTTGGCCTTTCCTTGGTACGTTGCGTAGGACTCTTTGGTATCTAATAATATTGCTTTATTTACACATCTTGTCGAGGCACGAAATTCTTATTTGCACCTTGTCGGTATACTTTAAGGAAAAGTATTCTATTTTCGGATTAAATATTTGCTCACGAAGCCAACCGTGAAAAGAGACGCTTTTTCAGATTGCTTCTCTTTTTGTGTCATGAATATTGAAACACGCTTTTGTAATTTGGAAAAGTAAATCTTCTCTTCACGTATGATGTTACATTCACTTCTTTTATTCAACGAGTATCCGTTCGCTAGCAGTACGGAAGTACAGATCTCATAACTTGGATAATTTCTTATCGCGGCTTATACGCGTACAATCTGTAATTGTTATATTACTTCTGTATGAGAGTAGGTATGAAGATAAATATTGGCACTACTGCAGGAATAATATCTTACTTTGGCTGACTCTTAATATATGCCTGAAGTGCGCATAATAGAACATAACACGGCTAGTTGCTTGAAAAAATTGTGAACACATTAAGCCTGTGGGGTGCAGTGGTGACCTCAACTTGAGACTTGGTGACTCGACTTACTGCCGAGTTAAACCACCTTTTATCTACCACCAACCTACAATCTTTTACTTGTCATTAATATAGTTTTTTTTTCTTAGTTCGATAAACAGTATAAATATGCCCTTACAAAGGTGCTATAATATAAATGAAGGGTAAAAACCCCGCAATGTTATTTTACAGCATTTTCATAACAAAACCGCGCCACGATGGAGTTCAGTTCATGCAAAGCTCACCTCGACGTTAGGAGCCCCTAAGTCCTGCCCATAAAGCTTAGGGAATGCGGCGGTGAAATATTAAAATTACTTTATGTTTTAGTCCAGACTTTGAATTCAACTTTGATATTGTTAATTTTTTTTTTTTATAATATATTCAAAATTTTTTTTATGTTAAATATACTAACTTTCTTTTCCTTTTATTTTTAGTTTTTTGATACCTACTAATCTGTATTATGGGTGTGTGTGGGTTTAATAAATAAGTTGTATTTTTTTCTAGGTAATGAATGAGATTTTATTGAACTACCTATAACTTAAATAACAAAAAAACAAAAATTAAAAACTTAACCTTAAAAATCTAGCAAATCGTCCATGAGGCAAGCTGGCTGCATTCCAACGTTGAATAGCATAGCTATTCTCTGTGTAAATAATAACTTGTATTTCTAGGTTGTGGGTTCATAGATGAGGTGTTTTTTTATTTATTATGATTAAAACCTAGATATAACTTTACAGACACTTATCTAACAGTCAAAACATAAATAAAAAAATTGAATTATAAGAAAATATTTACTAAAAAAAAACATAAAAAACACAATTGTTAATACAAGGGTTCAGACTCATCTGCCTGTAGTTACACCACAGCTATATACCAGAAATACATCGAGCAACACTGCTCGGCGAACGTTTGCATGTTTATTCAGCCTGAAAACAATATATTGAAAGAGATTTCCATATTAAATCAGGTAATCCCAATGCGTCGAATAAATCCGTTATGAAGCGGGCGTTGACAGGACGATATCCAGGTTGAGATTATCTACATAAAATATTTACATTGTGTCCGTCTGCCCGTCAGCTCATGGACGGAATTCTTCACATTATTCATAACGGGAAGTTTATTTATGCTTTTTATTATTTTGGTGGTCTGAGTTTTGGGCGGTTATAGCTGACTGAGAAATCTGAGAAACGTTTATTTTAAAAACTTTATTTTTTGAAATTTTTAAGAATTCGACCAAAATATCAGCTTTAAACTAAGTATTCAATTCTGTATTTTTTTAAGCTTATTCAAAACAAAGGCGGAAATATTTTGATCAGGCAGATACCAGGTAAAATCTGCGCTCAGAAGGTCAAAATAGCTCAAGTTAGTTAAGGTCGATTCGTGGCTGGGGGAATACAGGGCCTGTACTTTCACCGGCGTCCATCCACAACCTTCAAAACGTTCAGACGATTCCTCAGAAAAAAAAAGTTTTTTTCCTAGTTTTCTGAGTTTGTAAACCATAGACTCAGGAAGCTCCTTGCTGCGCATTATTCCAACCTCCTTGACCTAATCTAGAAGGAATTTGAGCACTTCCAAATTCAAATAAGAATATATCTGATATCCGCCTCTAATAACGGAAAGCAAACTTTATGAGAGTTGAATCGCGCCAGAATATGAAAATACTGACAGACAGATGTTTGTATTTAAACGGATTTGTTTGTACATCCAATGTAAACATGAACGTGGGACTTAGCTGTTTCTATGGGAACATTATTTTATTGCTACCGTGACTTTAACAAGTAATTATTTAAAATCGCTTGTAGAAAATCCTGTGGAGAAAAATTCAAAAAACAAAACACTAGTCAAGTTGACTGTCATTTTTTTTAAGTTTTGTTGCTGCAAGGTCCTTTGTCATACCTACTTACAACTAAAGAACTATGCATAAATCAAGCATTTTATTCTTAAAATCACAGTATTACAATCGAGAGAGTTTTCACATTTTTTTTATAAGGTACTCGTAACTTTTTAAAATTAATACGAAGCTCCACAGGGCACGTTCTCGCTGTACGTGCTCTGTGAGTCAATTCGGTTATAATAGGCTGTAATCGCTCAACAACAGGTGGGCCATCGAATTGTTCCACTACTTATAAAAGAATAACTCCCCTTAACTGCGTGCTAAGACTCTTAAATAATATTAGTGAAAAACACACTGAAGATGATGGTCGACATGTCGAAACAGCAATATTTTATCGGTTTGTTTTGAGTTTGTAATAACAAGCCCTCGGCATTATCAGAGCTGATTTATTACATCTCAACCGTTCTAAAATATTCGAACACTTACAAAAAAATATTAAGCTGCATTTTTTGGGGCACTTGGCAAGAAGATTGAGAGAAGAGGTATTACGGGAGAAGAACGAAGGCGGTTACAGAATGGTGGCCAAAGGATGCTCAAAGATTAAGCAGACCATCCGCCCGTCTGTCGAACGACATTGTTGTGAGTGCTGGGAATGAGTGAATGAGACTCGCGAGGGACCGGAAAGAGTGATACAATAAAGAAGAGACCTAGTTTTTATTGAAAGTCTGCTATTTTTCAATAAGAGAACAAATTTTACTCCTGTTTGAGCTTGTCTCTTTTTTTTAAATTAAATACAGGCCTTCAATGTTTCTTTGACTTATCCATGGCCACACGCCACCACAATTTACTTACACCTATCATAGATAAAATTGCTAGTTGTATCAGTATTGATGTTTGATGAAAACATTAGATAATTGAATAGTTTATGCACAGCAGTGGACAACAATTCTCTTGGATCGTCAGAGATGTTCCAATTAAGCATGTAAGTATACAATTTGTCTTAACTTGCCACGACCATCATTTTCTCTTCTTTTTTTGACAGGTAAATGGATGATATAAAGATAAAAATAAAGATTAAGCATATATATAAGAAAACTAAATTTTAAAGATTTATTATGTCCTCTAAAAACACTTTAAACACTTTAAAATCAATAAATCATATCAAAATTACACATTATGTA